>CM019072.1:85402782-85887282 GCA_009667805.1 Leptobrachium leishanense | reverse complement strand
TCTAGAATGATCTAAAGGTTTTAGGCAAGGACACTGTAGCCCAGGTTTAATTGTCTAAGTTTGGTTTATCTTTTAGATGATCACAGGTGATATGTGATCAAGGAAAGAATTGTTAGATTTTAATTTCCTGTAAATATAATATTTTAGTCTTAAAAAAGACTGTTCTTATAAATGGGCTGTGAAATTCCCCCCCTCCATTTTTGTTAGTGTCAATACTGAATAGACCGTTCTTCCTTCTATAGGATATGAGCTGTGGCCGATTTCCTGTTATGTTCAGTGCAGGAAAATGTGCGCAGAAGCGGGAAGATGGGAAAAGGGTCTCGTGAACCATATATGGTAGTACTTTAACTGAGTGGCTAAACTTTGATGTTGTAATGTATCTGTACACTGATTGGCTATAAATTCTGTGTATTTTAATAAATAGATCTGGCTTAACGAGGAAAGCCAGACTTCTGAGAAAGACCAATACAGTTTTGTGATTGATTCTTTTTGGGGGTCTTCGCCATGGCGTAGCGCAGCTCTTATTTTGGTTTTGATATATAAGAAGAAACTTGGAAAAGGTTTATGGTAATTATAATGAATAATAGAATTTTTCAATTACCCCCCCCCCACAATTTGGCTGATCCCTCCAGAAGAAGTGTTGAACCCGATAGAGCAGAGAATAAAATATATATTCTCTGCTCTGTCGGGTTCAACATTACTTCTGGAGGGATTAGCCAATGGGGGGGGTGCATTTAGTTGAAATTGTCCACATGCCACCCCCCCATGTGCGTATGTGTATATATGGTCTGAGGTCTGTGGGCAGGTTTATATATATATCTGCGTGTTGATATATACGTATAAATAGGTCTGCGTGTTGATATATACATATATGTCTGTGTGTGGTATCAATGCATCCCTACTCTATACACGGCGCTCCGTGTCCCTATAATTTATATGATATGGGGTTACTTTTTTTATATCTTATACTACTATGCCTATTAAATTAACAGTAATTTTTGGATGTATTTTTAGTCAATAGAAACTTCTTTTTGCCTATATAACATGTGCTTTGTGAAAATAAAACGGTTTTGTGTGTACATTTTAGTTAGTTAGTGGATTCCTGTCCAGTGCGGTGAGAATCAAACGTAACGTAGTGTAGACACGCTGCGAGGCGGAGCGGAGTGAAGTCAAGCCTACAAAATGTTTGCTTCTCTTCGCTTCGCTACGCTGTGCGTCACTACACGCTCAGTGTGTCTCAGCCTTTATTCCCGCATCGCTAGCTTACCGAATCAGTTTGTATACTTGTTACTGACCCTGCTTGTTCTGAGGACCCGATCTGTTGCCGACTTTGCCTGCCATTTGACTATTCTCTCTGTGTATTCCCTGCCTGTTCTGTTTGCTTCCTGTTGCTACTGGTGTGCGACAATTCTCACCATATACAGTAGCTCAGTACAAGTGCCTAAACATTGCTGACCCAGTTTTGTTATAGCTGCTGATGTAACTGAATAGATCGGGGATCTCTTCTGCATTACCAAAACCTCCACCACTGCACTCTTCCACAATACCACAGAGGGGTTACTTACGGTGTTCAGGCACTTGCTGCCACCAAAGGCTGCACCAGATTCATATCATTTTAATATTTGACCGCGGGGTCCAACCCTGCACTCTTCCACAATACTACAGAGGGGTTACGGTGTGAAGGCACTGTTGCCGACACTAAAGGCCCAATTTTAAAGCACCTATTGTTACTTTCATCCAAAGCCTGCATAAGTTAATTTAGTCAAAAAAATCACTAAACTTGTTCTGTGTGTCCTAAAATGTCTCCTCTTTTCATACAGACTGCCGCCCCAAGCAGTTGTTTATGAATAGATTAAAGGAAAACCATTTACCGTCATTTGAAATGTCATTTTTTTGTTTTTAAATGTTTCTATACATCCTACAAATCCGCCACTTCACGGCAGGTTATGGGGACCTCCTAGGCACGATATTTGAAGGTATTTTTCATTTTTATTTTTAACCTTTATTTCATGGAAAACTCACTGTTCCTTTAAAAAGGTTTTTTTTTAAAACTTTTTGTCCTTGTTTCCTGTCCCCCAGGGCACTACCCGGACCCCCATACACCTTTTATGGCAAATATGTAGCATATATGCCCTCTTGGAGGGCACTCTAAAATTCGAACTTTCGAGTCCCATTGACTTGCATTGAGTTCGGTTCGTGTTCGAGTTCGAACTCGAACTTTTGAAATTGTTCGAGTTCGAATGTGATCCAAACAAGGGGGTGTTCAGCTCATCACTACAAGAGACCCCGCACTCCACATACCACGATACTTGCTCCAGTGAATACATTCTGACTGCAAATTGATAGAGATCCAAAATTCCGGATGCACACGGAGACTTCTTATGAAGGTATAAAATCTCAACTTTATTATAGCAACATATACTCTATATTGCCAAAAGTATTCGCTCACCTGCAAAGACTCGCATATGAACTTAAGTGACATCCCATTCCTAATCCATAGGGTGCAATATGACGTCGGTCCACCCTTTGCAGCTATAACAGCTCCAACTCTTCTGGCATTAGTTCTCAGGACCCTCACAAACACCCCTCTTTTCTCACTGTAAGTATAAAGGGTCATCCAGACGTGGACCCCTTGCTTGATGTGCCTAGAGGGGTGTCAACTATACCCTCCTGACGAGGCCCAGTAAGGCCAAAACGATCGTCAGGGGTTGCTGCACCTCTCGTGCAGGGATGACGTCCTTGGCAATCAGTGCTGGCCACCCTTTCTGGGTGAGAGCAGGCTGATTTGCATATGGAGAATTCATCCCTGTAATGGCACAATCAAGCTAAAACCTTGTTTGTGAGACCTGAGCGGGCACCCACTGTAGAGCAGGCCATTAGTGCTGTTGCTTGTTCTCAGGACCCTCACAAACATCCCCCTTTTCTCAACTCTTCTGGGAAGGCTGTCCACAAGGTTTAGGAGTGTGTCTATGGGAATTTTTGACCATTCTTCCAAAAGCGCATTTGTGAGGTCACACAATGATGTTGGACGAGAAGGCATGGCTCTCAGTCTACGCTCTAATTCATCCCAAAGGTGTTCTATAGGGTTGAGGTCAGGACTCTGTGCAGGCCAGTCAAGTTCATCCACCCCAGACAGTGGCGGAAGTAGCAGGGTCGCAGCGGTCGCGGTTGCGACCGGGCCCTGGCATTCCGCCACTGGAGGGGGGCCCAGCGCCGCCGCCAGATTCCGGCAAAAAGCACCGGAATCTGGGAGCAGCGCCGCTGGCTGTTCCCCTCCCTGCGAGCGGCCTGCTGGCTTGCAGCTTGGCCGCTCGCGTGGGATGGGAACTAGCTGACCAGCGCACAAGATCTCGCGAGAACTCGGCTGCACTGGTCAGGTGGTTTCCGGTGAGCGGCCAGGCTGCATGCTTTCAGCGGCCGCTCACCTCAGAGGAACAATGGCGGCAGCAGAGGAGGTGAGTATATCCATGAGCTGGGGCAGAGCTGGGGCAGTATATCCATGAGCTGGGGCACTGGCAGTATATCCATGAGCTGGGGCAGAGCTGGGGCAGTATATCCATGAGCTGGGGCAGAGCTGGGGCAGTATATCCATGAGCTGGGGCAGAGCTGGGGCAGTATATCCATGAGCTGGGGCAGAGCTGGGGCAGTACCAGTATATCCATGAGCTGGGGCAGAGCTGGGGCAGTATATCCATGAGCTGGGGCAGTATATCCATGAGCTGGGGCAGTATATCCATGAGCTGGGGCAGAGCTGGGGCAGTATATCCATGAGCTGGGGCAGAGCTGGGGCAGTATATCCATGAGCTGTGGCAGTATATCCATGAGCTGGGGCAGTATATCCATGAGCTGGGGCAGAGCTGGGGCAGTATATCCATGAGCTGGGGCAGAGCTGGGGCAGTATATCCATGAGCTGGGGCAGAGCTGGGGTAGTATATCCATGAGCTGGGGCAGTATATCCATTAGCTGGGCAAGAGCTGGGGCAGTATATTCATGAGCTGGGGCAGTATATCCATGAGCTGGGGCAGTATATCCATGTGCTGGGGCAGTATAATCCATGTGCTGGGGCAGTATATTCCTGTGCTGGGGCAGTATATTCATGTGCTGGGGCAGTATCCATGTGTTGGGGCAGTATATCCATGTGTTGGGGCAGTATATATCCATGAGCTGGGGGCAAAAATATCCATGTGTGAGCTGGGGCAATATATCCATGTGTGGTCTGGGGCAATATATATGTCCATGTGAGCTGGGGCAATATATATATGTCCATGTGAGCTGGGGCAATACTATACTATTTTTTTATATTGCAGGAAAAAAAAGGTAAAATATGGATCTTTTTTGGGGGGGGGCCTTCATGGATTCTTGCACCGGGGCCCTCAGTTTCTAGTTACGCCACTGACCCCAGACTCTGTCATCCATGTCTTTATGGACCTTGCTTTGTGCACTGGTGCACAGTCATGTTGGAAGAGGAAGTGGCCAGCTCCAAACTGTTCCCACAAAGTTGGGAGCATGGAATTGTCCAAAATGTCTTGGTATGCTGAAGCATTCAGAGTTCCTTTCACTGGAACTAAGGGGCCAAGCCCAGCTCCTGATACACAACCCCACACCATAATCCCCCCTCTCCAAACTTTACACTTGGCACAATGCAGTCAGACAAGTACCGTTCTCCTGGCAACTGCCAAAACCAGACTCGTCCATCAGATTAAAAAAGAGAATTGAAGTCTGTAGAGGATAAAATGAGATAACCATTGCATAATACTGTTATTATAGGTAAGTATTTAGGCCCCTGCTAGGACCTCACTTACAAAAAGCAGAAAGTATTCAGGCCCATCAAAAGTACACGCCAGCTTCTTATCCACACCAACCGGCAGCAGGTATAATTCCTTCTCTCCGGTGGGAAAGCTGTTTTGGCATACAACAGTAATTACCATACAGAAGCCTATCGTGGTGGATCCGGCAGCCTTGGGTGGGATATACAGTGACCTCAGGACTCCGGCAGCATTAGGATAAATTAGGACATAATTCGCAATATTTAAAAATAAAAGTGTGTTTATTAAAATAAAACACATCCAACATGTTTCGTTAGTCTAAGCTAACTTCATCAGGGATTTGTATACAAATAAAAAACAAATACATTTATAATGTCCTTAATAGTCCAGTCAACCAATCGATATCCTCTAGTGAAGATGTCTATCTGTTCTTAATTGTGTCCCAATTGCGAACACCATCCTCTTGCAATCACCGTGTATTTACTTCCTTGATTCACTCAAAACAGGAAGCAGAATCCTTAGGTGCCATCTTTAAAAGTCCTTTTTTGCCCTTAAATCAGAACTTATGCCCAAAAAGAAAACAAAAGCAGAAAAGGGAAATCAAAAATCGAACACAACACAAAACTAAATGCAATTAACCATGTCAATCTCCATATTTAAACCCCCAACACCCCAGGTACCCAGCTCATAAATCCACCTACTCTCTTTTTTAGCCAGAAGTCTCATGAAGTCTCCCCCCTCCAGTCTGGTTTAACTAATTCTATACCTAACCATCTGAAGTTGGCAAAATTGAATTGCGGACAACTTAAACAGTGATTGGGGACACTATGATCTTTACCATTCCTAATATTACAAAAATGCTCCATGATACGTACTTTTAGCTCTCTGTTGGTCCTGCCCACATACTGCTTGCCACAGGGGCATATTATTTATTATTTATTTATTTTATTTATAAAGGATTTTACCAGGAAGGATACATTGAGATTTCTCTCGTTTTCAAGTACGTCCTGGGTTCAAGAACATTAAAATGTTACAGTTGTTACAGAAATACAAAGTAATACAATGCAAGATATTAAAAAAAAACAAAAAAACAACACAAATATACCGATTAACATAAAATAAATATGCAGGAAATAGTCATTATGTTACATGTTTACAGGTGCATTCCGTATTGAGGTATGTTAATAGGGAGCTCTGTCTTGAGTGACTTTAGACTGGGGGAAGATTTAATGACGTCTGGGAGGTTATTCCATAATTGTGGTGCTCTGTAGGAAAATGAGGATCGAGCCGCTTTCTTTTTGTACTGTGGTATTGCAAGTAAGGTGCTGGTCCTGGATCGGAGGTTATAGGATGAGGGAACTGCTAGAGGAAGCAGTTTATTCAGGTAGGGTGGCAGCTTCCCAGAAAAGCTCTTAAACACCAAGTTAAAAAGGTGACGGGTACGTTTAGACTCCAGCGACGGCCAGTTTAGCTCATTTAACATGTCACAATGGTGGGTCATGTAGTTACATTGTAGCGCAAAGCGGCAGCATGAGTTATACAATGTGGTAAGTTTCTGAAGGTGTGTTTCCGAGGCCGCTGCATACACTACATCTCCATATTCAATAGCCGGCATAAGCAATCGTTGTACAATTTGCTTTCTTACCATGGGGTTCAGGCAGGATTTGTTTCTGTACAGGGCTCCTAGTTTGGGGTAAAGTTTAGATGAGAGTTTTTCGATGTGGGGGCCAAAGAATAGATTTGGGTCTAACCATATACTGTACCTAGATATTTGAGAGAAGTGACTGTGGTCAGCGTGCCATTTGATTTTGTCCCCACATAGATGGGGGTTTTGCAATTTATGTAGTTTAGGTGTTGTTCCAAAGAGCATCGTTACCGTTTTGTCAGTATTTAAGAAAAGTTTGATCCACTTTTCTACCTCTGTGAATTGTTCTTGCAACACGGCCTCCAGCTGTGGGGGATTTGGTTTGCTGGTATAGATTACGGTGTCGTCTGCGTACATGTGTACAGTTGAGGCTTTGCAGATGTTAGGCAGATCATTTATGAATATTGTAAATAGCAGGCGGCCGAGTATCGAGCCTTGGGGTACACCGCAAGTGTCTGGGAGGGGGAGGGAGGAGCTGCCAGAAATGGACACATATTGCGACCGATCAGATACATATGATTGAAACCAGGTTAGCGTGCGATCACCAATACCAGAGTCTTTAAGTTTTTTTAACAAGATGCCATGGTCTACTGTGTCAAAGGCTTTGGCAAAATCAAAGAAGATGGCTCCAGTTAAGTTTCCTTGTTCCATGCCAGCTTGGATATCATTGCAGACTTTTAAAAGGGCGGTTGTAGTTTAGTGATTTGGATGAAAGCCGAATTGATCTGGGGTTAAGTAGTTCCAATATTGATAATAATCACGTAATTGTGTGTAGACGCATTTTTCCAAAATTTTGGACATTACAGGGAGCAATGATATCGGACGGTAGTTGGATACCAAAGTACTGTCACCACTTTTATGGATAGGTACCACTCTCGCAGTCTTCCAGAGTTTGGGTATGTATCCAGTCGCCAGTGATTCATTGAAAAAGATATATAACCACCTTGCTTTTACACGTGATGAAATCTTTAATAATAAAACCCTTCCCTGTAACTGTACATCTAAAGGAGGTGCTTTTCCTACCCAAATGTGTGCAAGCCTTACAGCCACCACATCTGTAAAAACCGGCATCTTTATTTAAAAAAGTTTTTTTAGAACCATCCTTTAGTTGTTTCTTAGGGAGTATTGTGGGAGCTAGAATACTCTTAAGGTTATTAGCTTTTCTAAAAATAATAGATGGTTTATCTGGTAGAACGTCTCTTAAAATATCATCATTCTTTAGGACATGCCAGTGTTTATTAATAATCTTCCGTATACCATGGGCATGTGGATTGAATTGGGTAATAAAAGATATGTCTCTGGATCTATCATTAACTGCTTTTTGTTTATTCTTATCGATTAAAAGTCTACTTCTGTCCGTCAATAACAGCTGTTCCCTATCTCTCTCATATCTTTGTTTATCATAGCCCTTCTGTATATACTTATCCATTAGAGCTTTGCTTTGATAGTAAAAGATCTTTACATCTGAGCAGATTGACAAAGTTAAGATCAATATAAGGAAAGTTGATGAGGAGGTGGCCAAAAGGAAAGCAGATAAATATCGAAGGGATTGCCAAGATTACAAGGATGGTAGACCAAGTAGTAGATTATTACGGAGAAATTTTCCCAAAAATCAATATAGGGTTAAACATCCGCCAGTGAATGCCTGGGGAGGCGGTGGAAGGGCCAGGTTAAATTCCACATTTAAAAATAAAAGGAGATTTGAAGTTGAAGGTGCTAAACCAAAGGGTTTTCCAAAAAACCAAAACAACCTAAGGGCTCCCCATGCCCCAAGGGGGGGTAGAGGGGGACACACCCATAAAAATAGAGATTGTCTAGGAGGATGGGTCCCGATGCGTAATGGAAACCACCAGAGGGATTTTTTAGATCCAAAGAAAACATTCCCGAACCCTTAGGGGAAATGGGAGACCCAAAACCCTTTTTCCCTCCTACAACCACCCAAGAAAAGATTCCTCCTCGGAATACACAGATGGGGAGGAAGAGGGGCAGGAAGAATAAGGGTGAATGATAGAAAGAAAGGGGAAGGAGTTTTTAATATTTCTGGTGTAGAGCTTAATGAGGGGGAGTTGGATATCTTGAGCAGGGGGCTTAAATTTGCCCCTACTAAAAGGCCAGATGATTTTTCTTTGTTTTTGGACACTCAACGCTTCCTGAGGAAACCCACACTCAAAAGGTTCTTTGGAAAAATAAAATAGAGTAAGCAATTAAGCAATCATGTTCTCGAAGAGGAGGCCTTTTGTTCACTCTAATTTTAAACCGAAATCACGCTTCTTCCCAGCTTGGGAGAAGGGTAATCATATTGAGGTTTTTTACAAAACTGGTTCTAGATTTAAGGAAGTTAAGGAAGTTTACTTCCCGCCCCTTTAAATCCAACTTAACCTATAAAGAGAGGAAGATTTGTGAGGAATTGAAGAATAATTTTGATTTGGTTGTGAAGCAAGCGGATAAAGGGGGGACTGTCGTGATGTCACGTGAATATTACTTGAAGGAGGCCTATAGGCTGCTAGGTGATATTAAAACGTATAAACTATTGGATAGTAACCCCACTTTGCCCTTCCAGGAAGAATTGGGCTCCTTGTTGTCTAAAGAGAAGGAAGCTGGTATTTTAACAGATAAGGAGTTTAACAGATAGGAATTCTATACTAGTAGCAAGATTGCAGTATTTTACTTTTTACCGAAGGTGCATAAAAGTCTGGATTGTCCTCCTGGTAGACCTATAATAAATGGGATTAAATCCCAGACCAATAATCTATCCCAATACATCAAATGTTTTTTACAGCCCTTAGTTCAAAAAACAAGATCTTATCTTAAAGACACTGGACATATTCTGAGAGTACTGGATAATTTAGTCTGGGAACCGGATTTTAGTTTTGCAACTGTGGACGTTGTATCTTTATACACCTCCATCCCCCATGAAAAAGGAGTACAGTCCATTAGAAAATGTTTAGAAGAGGACAATGTCTTGCCTCAGGAACAGATTGAGTTCCTATTGGAATCTATCATGTTTATTTTGGGACACAACTTCTTTTGGTTTCAGTCCAAGTTTTGTTTACAGATTTGTGGAATGGCCATGGGGACGAGGTTCGCCCCCAGTTATGCCAACCTGTATATGCACCAATGGGAGTACGAGCAGGTTTGGCCTAAGGTGGGTCTGGGGGCGGGCCTCATCCTCTGGAGATGTTTCATTAATGATATTTTATTGTTTGGAGGGGAGATTCTGAGTCATGGAAAGAATTTATTTAATCATTGGAAGATAATCAGTATGGTTTGAGATTTACCTCCACTATTAGCAGGAATACTATAGATTTTTTGGACCTTACTATATATGTCCAGAGTAACAAAATTGAAACTAAAACTTTTTTTAAGCAGACAGACTCGAACACGGCCAACTGTATGGAGAGTTCACATGCAAAAAACTGGCTAACCAATGTTCCATAAGGCCAATTAGTGAGACTCGAAGAAACTGCTCAGATGTAAAGATCTTTTACAATCAAAGCAAAGCTCTAATGGATAAGTATATACAGAAGGGCTACGATAAGCAAAGATATGAGAGAGATAGGGAACAGCTGTTATTGATGGACAGAAGTAGACTTTTAATCGATAAGAATAAACAAAACGCAGTTAATGATAGTTCCAGAGACATATCTTTTATTACCTAATTCAATCCACATGCCCATGGTATATGGAAGATTATTAATAAACACTGGCATGTCCTAAAGAATAGGGATGATCTGTTCGATCTGTTCGGAGTTCGCATCGGACATCGGCCGTTCGCGAACTCCGAACATTTCCGCATGTTCGGTTCGAGTTCGCCCACAATGCACCACAATGGACCACAATGCACTTTTCCACTGGCCTGAAGCTTGAAATTGGCTACAGCCTTGCACCTGACCACAGGTCAGGTGCAATACTATGTCAATCACGGCTCAGAGTCCTGATTGGGCAAATTTTGCCCAATCATGGGCTCACAGAGCTAAGTCCCGCAGAACACTATATAAGGGTTCACACAGCCCCCGGCACATGTTTTTTGAGAGGAGATTGTTCTGTTACTGTGTCTTCTCAGTGCCAGAAGCTATTGGGGGTCTCACTTCTACAAGATATCTGGGAATTGTTGTAATCTGTGTGTTTTCACTGCCAGCAGCTATTGGGGGTGTCACTTCTACAAGAAATCTGGGAATTGTTGTAATCTGTGTGTTCTCACTGCCAGCAGCTATTGGGGGGGTCTCACTTCTACAAGATATCTGGGAATTGTTGTAATCTGTGTGTTCTCACTGCCAGCAGCTATTGGGGTGTCTCACTTCTACAAGATATCTGGGAATTGTAATCTGTGTCTTGTCACTGCCACCCATCAGGGGGTCTCACTGAGTTATAGGAGGTTCCTGAGAACTGTAATTTGTGTCTTGTCACTGCCAACCATCAGGGGGTCTCACTGATTTATAGGAGGTTCCTGGGAATTGTAATTTGTGTCTTGTCACTGCCACCCATCAGGGGGTCTCACAGATTTGTAGCAGATATCTGGGAATTATAACCTGTGTCTTGTCACTGCCACCCATCAGGGGGTCTCACTGATTTATAGGTGGTTTCTGGGAATGTTAATCTGTGTCTTGTCACTGGCTGCCAGCTATCAGGGTGTTTCACTGAGTTATACCAGAGTTCTGGAAATCTTTAATCTAGATAACACAGTTGAATCAGAGTTCTGCATATCTCCAATTTTTTAACAGAGTTGAATCAGAGTTCTGTAAATCTTTAACCTATATATCACTCACCATGTCAGAAAGACCAAAAAGGACAGGCAGACGCTCCCAGACACAGAAAAGAGGGCAAGCAGCCTCTGTGTCGGGAGGCTGTGCCTCTGGTCGTCTTGGATGTGGTGCATCCTCTGCAGGGGCACGCTTGTCCTTTCTAACTGGTGCTGGCCATCTTAAGCAGCAGCAACATACAGAGGATTTGGTGGATTGGCTAACCAGGCCATCCTCATCCTCCGAGTCCTCTGCCAACCAGGCTTGTAGTGTTTTACAGTCCACCTCCGCTGCCAAAACATCTAATTCAGCCTCCATGTCCTCAGCTACTCCTGCTGTAGCCTCACTATCACACACGGAGGAGTCAGCTGAATTGTTTGACTACAATGAGAGTGACATGCTGCTTGAGGATGCGCAGCAACTACAGTGCTCTGATTCAAACTCTGAGGCTGAGGAAGGGAGTATAATCAACCTAGAGGAAGGGGGTGCCAGTGACACACAAATAACTGGCACTCATGTTACCCCAGCAGCTGCAGCATACTGCAAAGTTGGCTCCAGTGACGAGGAGATAGGGGGTGATGACGATGATGAGGTCACTGACTCCACCAGGGGTGCCTGATCGAACAGAGGAGTCAAGGGAGGAGGAGGAATATTTAAGTAGTGGGGCATTGAAGGTGGGGATTCCTCAAGGGAGGCTTTTGTGTGCCCAGAAACCCAAGGACTAGTACGTGGCTGGGAGGAGGAAGTGCACGATGGGGTCATCCTCATTGACCAGGAAGACTTGGAAGCTAATGCCACCTCCAACCTACGCTGCATGGGCTCCCTTATCCTGCAAAGCCTGCTAAAGGACCCCAGGATTCATGCTATCAAGGAGAGGGATCAGTACTGGTTGGCAAGCCTTCTTGATCCACAATTCAAGGGTAAAATTGCAGAGCTCATCCTGCCCGCACAGAGGGAGGACCGGATGAAACAACTTGAGGACGCTCTAAAGCGACACTTGTGTAACACCTTTCCAGGCACTGGTAGGTGTCACGACCCTGGCCTAGCATATGTGCAGAAGTGTGGGTGTGAACCCAAAATGCAGTGAAAAAGGAACAGATTTAGGCAGGTTACAGGGTTTATTTGTAGCAACAAATAAACAGACAATAAATCATACATAAGGCTCAGAACAAAACCATAGGAGGAGGCTAGGGGTAGTGGGAATGGGAAAACTGGATAAATACAATACAAAGGATACAGAGAACATATATATTCCAGGCAATGGTACAGATGGAGCAGGCAAAAAGGCAATCAGGGTTAAGCAACGGTCTGGTACACAGGTAGTTAAGCAAATAAACAGAGGGGTACAGGGAGGCAAAGGAGGATACCAGTAATGAATGATAATGTCCAGGAATTAGCAGAGGGAAGGCAGGAAAGTCTTTGGATCAGAGGGGTTTCAGGCAAGGATCTCTGGAAGGCAGGTCTGCACTAGCTAAGCTAGGAACTTCAATTAGGAAGCGTGGGATAAGGGGCATAGCTTCCTCTTAAACAGGACTCATCAGGCTGGATCAAGTGCAGGTGAGGTTTCAGGTCCAGAATGCAAATCAAAGAGTCCAGGAATAAGCATAGTTCAACATGAAGTCCTGGAATTTGCATAGTTCATGCAGAACATAGTGAAAAAAGAAAAACAAAGGGGACGCCAGAAGGTCTGGAGGTACGGATCCTGACAGTAGGTTACCAAGTGATGACAAAGGTGCCTCTGACGCTGCGGATGATCAGAGGAAGAGTGGTGAAGGCCGGGGCCGCTTGACTGATACCTTTTTAATTTTTTTTAGTCTACGACGCCCAGGGACGTCAAATGTAAGCACTCATTGCCAGCGTCTTCACCGTATGGTGCAGGACTACCTAGGGGCAAGGGCAGACCTGGATACCTCTGCAGCAGATGATCCACTGGCTTAGATTGGATCACTGGCAAGAACTTAGCCAATATGCTATGCAGCTACTATGTTGCCCTTCTTCCAGCTTTCTGAAAGGACGTTCAGTGCCGCTGGAGGTTTTGTCACAGACAAAAGAGTGCGTCTGTCCACCGACTCTGTAGACTGGCTGACATTTATAAAAATGAATCAGTCCTGGATCAGCAGCTATCAATGCCCTGATGCTGACGTAACTGAATAGATCGGGGATCTCTTCTGCATTACCAAAACCTCCACCTCTGCACTCTTCCACAATACCTCAGAGGGGTTACGTTGTGAAGGCACTAGCTGGCACCAAAGGCCTAATATGTGGGTGCACTGCCACTGACGCCTATACCAGATTCATATGATTTTAATATTGGACCAAAGGGTCCAACCCTGCACTCTTCAGTTTACCGTAATTTGAAACGTCATTTTTTGTTTTTAAATGTTTCTGTACATCCTACAAATCCGCCACTTCACGGGCAGGTTATGGGGACCTCGTAGGCATGAAATTTGAAGGAATTTTTCATTTTTATTCTTAACCTTTATTTCATGGATAACTCACTGGTCCTTTAAAAATGTCTTTTTTTTTACTTTTTTTCATTGTTTCCTGTCCCCCAGGGAATTACCCGGACTCCCATACACCTTTTATGGCAAATATCTTGCATATATGCCCTCTTGGAGGGCACTCTAAAAATTGAACTTTCGAATCCCATTGACTTGCACTGAGTTCAGTTCATGTTCGAGTTCGAACTCAAAGTTTTGAAATTGTTCGAGTTCAAATGCGAACCGAACACGGGGGTGTTCGGCTCATCACTACTAAAGAATGATGATATTTTAAGAGATGATCTACCAGATAAACCATCTATTATTTTTAGAAAAGCTAATAACCTTAAGAGTATTCTAGCTCCCACAATACTCCCTAAGAAACAACTAAAGGATGGTTCTAAAAAAACCTTTTTAAATAAAGATGCCGGTTTTTACAGATGTGGTGGCTGTAAGGCTTGCACACATTTGGGTAGGAAAAGCACCTCCTTTAGATGTACAGTTACAGGGAAGGATTTTATTATTAAAGATTTCATCACGTGTAAAAGCAAGGGGGTTTTATATCTTTTAATATGCCCCTGTGGCAAGCAGTATGTGGGCAGGACCACCAGAGAGCTAAAAGTACGTATCATGGAGCATTTTTGTCATATTAGGAATGGTAAAGATCATAGTGTCCCCAAACACTGTTTAAGTTGTCCGCAATTCAATTTTGCAAACTTCAGATGGTTAGGTATAGCATTAGTTAAACCAGACTGGAGGGGGGGAGACTTCATAAAACTTCTGGCTAAAAGAAGAGAGTAGGTGGATTTATGAGCTGGGTACCTGGATTGTTGGGGGTTTAAATATGGAGATTGACATGGTTAATTGCATTTAGTTTTGTGTTGTGTTCGATTTTTGATTTCCCTTTTCTGCTTTTGTTTTCTTTTTGGGCATAAGTTCTGATTTAAGGGCAAAAAAGGACTTTTAAAGATGGTGCCTAAGGATTCTGCTTCCGGTTTCCTGTTTTGAGTGGATCAAGGAAGTAAATACACGACGATTGCAAGAGGATGGTGTTCGCAATTGGGACACAATTAAGAACAGATGGACATCTTCACTAAAGGATATCGATTGGTTGACTGGACTATTAAGGACATTATAAATGTATTTGTTTTTTATTTGTATACATATCCCTGATGAAGTTAGCTTAGACTAACGAAACATGGTGGATGTGTTTTATTTTAATAAACACACTTTTATCTTTAAATATTGCGAATTATGTCCTAATTTATCCTAATGCTGCTGGAGTCCTGAGGTCGCTGTATATCCCGCCCAAGGATTCTGTATGGTAATTACTGTTATATGCCAAAACAGCTGTCCCACCGGAGAGAAGGAATTATACCTGCTGCCAGTTGGTGTGGATAAGAAGCTGTCGTGCACTTTTGATGGGCCTGAATACTTTCTGCTTTTTGTAAGTGAGGTCCTAGCAGGGGCCTAAATACTTACCTATAATAACAGTATAATGCTATGGTTATCTCATTTTATCCTTTACAGACTTCAATTCTCTTTTTTGCTGTTTCACCGTGCGGTAGAAATCTGAGGATATGTATTGCTTATTTATATAAAAATAATAATAAAAAAAAATCCTCTCCTGGGAGCACAAATTTGTTGTATTTGTCATCCATCAAATTTCCAGATGGAGAAGCATGATTCGTCACTCCAGAGAACGCGTCTCCACTGCTCTAGAGTCTAGTTACATAG
Organism: Leptobrachium leishanense; assembly: GCA_009667805.1. NCBI lineage: Eukaryota > Metazoa > Chordata > Amphibia > Anura > Megophryidae > Leptobrachium > Leptobrachium leishanense. The sequence goes on along the minus strand of CM019072.1, from coordinate 85,871,916 downwards.
TTACATAGTTACATAGTTATATAGGCTGAAAAAAAGACATGCGTCCATCGGGTTCAGCCTCTCCCACATAACCTACTGCTGTTGATCCAAAAGAAGGCAAAAAACCCAGTCTGAATGCTCGCCAATATGCAACATACTGGGAAAAAATTCCTTCTTGACCCCAGAATGGCAGTCAGATTTCTCCTTGGATCAAGAAGCTTTTACCCACATATTAAATATTATAACCCTTAATATTCTGTGTCTGCAGGAAGTCATCCAGTCGTTTTTTAAAAGTCTGTACAGACTCTGACCCAACCACCTCAACAGGCAGAGAATTCCACAGCTTTATTGTTCTCACCGTAAAATAACCCTTCCTATGCTTTAAGCTAAATTTTCTTTCTTCCAGTCTAAATGGATGACCCCTTGTCCTATGTATAGTCCTGTTAATGAATAGGTTATCAGACAATGGTTGATAATGGCCCCGTATATATTTATATAAGGTTATCAGATCCCCTCTAAGGCGCCTTTTCTCTAAACTAAACAGGTTTAAGCTTGTTAGTCTTTCCTCATAACTTAACCCTTCCATCCCCTTATTAATTTAGTTGCCCGTCTCTGCACTTTTTCTAGCGCTATAATATCTTTTTTTAAGACAGGTGCCCAAAATTGCACGGCATATTCAAGGTGCGGCCTGACCATTGATTTATACAGAGGCAAAATTATGTTTTCATCCCGTGAGTGAACTCCCCTTTTAATGCATGCCAGTACTTTGCTGGCCTTGGCGGCTGCTGTTTGACATTGCACATTGTTACTTAGTTTGAAGTCTATGATTATTCCCAAATCCTTCTCCTGCTTGGATTTCCCTAACTCCGTACCATTTAGGGTATAAATTGCTTGTGTGTTCTTCACTCCAAAGTGCATAACTTTACATTAATCTAGATTAAATCTCATCTGCCATTTAAGTGCCCAGTCCCCCAATCTATCTAAATCCCTCTGCAGCGAAGTAACATCCTGCTCACATTGTATTACTTTTCCTAGCTTTGTGTCATCTGCAAACACTGGTACATGACTTTCAATGCCTATCTCAAGGTCATTTATAAATAAATTGAATAGTATTGGTCCTATAACAGACCCCTGAGGGACACCACTTACCACTGATGTCCATCTTGAAAATGTACCATTTATGACCACTCTCTGTACCCTATCTTTTAGCCAGTTTTCTATCCAAAAACAAGTATTTTCATCTAGACCATTTTTTCTTAATTTAAATAGTAACCTTTTGTGTGGAACTGTGTCGAAAGCTTTGGCAAAATCTAAGTAAATCACATCCACTGCGACCCCCTGATCTATACTTCTACTTACTTCCTCATAGAACGTAATTAGGTTAGTCTGACATGATCTGTGTTTCATGAAACCATGCTGATTTTTGCCAATTACATTATACCTCCCAATAAATTCCTGAATACTATCCCTTAGTAACCCCTCAAATACTTTCCCAGCCACAGATGTTAAGCTCACAGGTCTATAATTCCCAGGCACAAATTTTAAACCTTTCTTAAATATAGGGACCACGTCAGCTTTTCTCCAATCCTCTGGTACTATTCCTGAAAGAAAAGAATCTTGAAAGATTAAGAACAGAGGTTTACATATTTCAACACATAGCTCTCTTAGTACTCGCGGGTGAATTCCATCTGGCCCTGGGGCTTTATTAACATTCACATTGTTTAATTTGTGTAAAACCTTGTCCTGAGTCAACCAGTCACTTTGTATTAGTAAGTTTTTATTAATGAATTTCATGTCTCCTGTTATAGGTTTCTCTTTGATAAATACTGAAGAAAAATAATCATTTAAAATTTCTGCTTATCCTGATCTTCAGTTAACAATAACCCTGACTCAGATTTTAGTGAACCTACATTTTCACTCTTGGGTTTTTTAGAATTTATGTACCTAAAGAATCTTTTAGGGTTGGTCTTGCTCTCTTTGGCTATTTCTTTTTCATTTTCTAGTTTAGCCCATCTAATCGCATTTTTACATGCTTTATTGGCTGCCCTATATGCTTTATAGGATGCCTCAGATTTATCAAATTTAAAAGCTTTAAATGCCTTCTTTTTATTTTTCATTTCCTTAGTTACCTTCCTACTAAGCCACATTGGTTTCAGTCTGTTTCTTTTATATTTATTAACCAGTGGAATATATTGTGACGTGTACTTTTCTAGTGTTAGTTTAAAGATATTCCACTTATCCTCAGTGTTTTTCCCGTGAAAGAGTTTCTGCCAGTCAATGACATTGAGAGCTTCCTTTATTTTAATAAAGTTGGCCTTTTTAAAATTATATATTTTAGCATGCCCCTTATGAATGTGTTTTTTTGAGTTTATTTCAAAAGTCACCATGTTATGGTCGCTGTTTCCCAACTGTTCTTACATTAATATTTGAGAAAAGATCCACATTATTTGTTATAACCAGGTCCAGACAGTTATCCTCTCTAGTTGGTGTTTCTACCAGTTGTGACATGAAGGTATCATTTAAAATGTTCAGGAACCGGATTCCCTTTGCATTACTAGTCCCACTATCCCAATTAATGTCCCCCTCCAATAATTAAAGTGCTACCATGATGTGCAGCCTTCCTAATTTGCTCTAACAGTTGTTCTTCCTCATCATTATCTATATTAGGTGGTTTATAGCATATGCCAACCAATAATTGACTTCCCTGTTTATTCCCCAACGAAATATTTACCCATAAGGATTCCACATTTCCCTCATCACTTTCCAGTTGTGTAATATTAGGCTTTAAATCCTGATTTACATATAAACACACTCCACCCCCTTTCTTATGTTTCCTATCCTTTCTAAACAATGTATAACAGTTTAAGTTTACAGCCCAGTCATGCGTTTCGTCCCACCAAGTTTCTGTTATTCCTATAATGTCGTATTGCTTAGTGTATGCTATTACCTCTAGTTCCCCCATCTTGTTATTAAGGCTCCTTGCATTAGCAAGCATACATTTAATGTTATCTCTACCCACACATGCTGAATGCGACTTTACATTACATGCCTCCACTGTTCTTACATTACCCATCCCCCCGACTCCACCCCCCTTAGTCTGAACTGAAACCCTTCCGCTATCTGCTCTGTCTCCATTTTGTAAGATACTGTATCCCTCCCCCCCCTTCCACTAGTTTAAAGTCTCCTCCAACCTTTTAACCATCCTCTCCCCTAGCACAGCAGACCCTCTTCCATTCAGGTGCAATCTATCACAACTATACAGATTGTACCCCAGTGCAAAATGAGCCCAGTGCTCTAAAAACCCAAAGCCCTCCTTCCTGCACCAAGCTTTAAGCCACGCATTGACCTCCCTAATCTCCCGCTGCCTTTCCACTGTAGCACGCCACCGGTAGGATCTCAGAAAATACTACCTTGGAGGACCTCTTCTTCAGTTTACTTCCTAATTCCCTGAAATCATTCTTCAGGTCCTTCCATCTTCCGCTTACTTTGTCATTGGTACCAATATGGACCATGACAGCTGGGTCATCTCCAGCCCCTCCCAATAATCTATCAACTCTGTCAACCACATGCCTAACACGGGCACCCGGCAGACAGCAAACTGTCCGGTTAAGGCGATCAGCGCGACAGATTACCCTGTCTACTCTCTTAATAATAGAGTCCCCTACCACCACAACCTGTCTAGGCTTACTTGCCCTCTTTATCCCTCCCTTACTTGGTGGGCTGATCCCCCGGCTGTTAGAGGGAGCAGCCTCCAGTACTGCTACACCTGAGCTGCTGCACCCAACATCTTCGCTCAAGGGGGCAAATCTGTTGGTGTGCGCAAGATCAGGATTAGCCAACCTTTTCCTCTTCCCTCCCCCCCTGCTACCACGTGTCACTGACACCCAGCTACCAACCTGTTCCCCGGTTAACTCCACTCCTCCCACACCCCTAGATTCCTCAACTATACTTTGCTCCGTGAGAAGCAGGCTCCTTTCAAGATTGTCAATCTGCCTCAGCGTTACGATTTGCCCTTCCAGATCTCCAATACGAGCTTCCAGAAGAGCTACACGTTCACACTTGCTACAGAGATATGGACCCTGGAAGGATTCCTCCAGACATGCATACTAGTGGCGGCGTGCTTTACACCACTGCATCCGACGCTTTGCATTGCACTTGGTGATGTATGGCTTGGATGCAGCTGCTCGGCCATGAAATCCCCTTCCATGAAGCTCTCTATGCACTGTTCTTGATCTAATCTGAAGGCCACATGAAGTTCGGAGGTCTGTAGCAATTGACCCTACAGAAAGTTGGCGACCTCTTCACACTATGCGCCTCATCATCCGCTGATCTCGCTCCGTCAGTTTACGTGGCCTACCACTTCGTGGCTGAGTTGCTGTCGTTCCCAAACACTTCCACGTTCTTATAATACAGTTGACTGTGGAATATTTAGGAGCGAGGAAATTTCACAACTGGATTTGTTGCACAGGTGGCATCCTATCACAGTTCCACGCTGGAATTCACTGAGCTCCTGAGAGCGACCCATTCTTTCACAAATGTTTGTAAAAACAGTCTGCATGCCTAGGTGCTTGATTTTATACACCTGTGGCCATGGAAGTGATTGGAACACCTGATTCTGATTATTTGGATGGGTGAGCGAATACTTTTGGCAATATAGTGTATATATGTATATAATGATATATTCTGAATCTGTCGAGTCTGCTGTAAAAAGCTATGTATCATTTATCTGGGTCCTACAATAAAACATGACTTCGAATCACATTTAAACATAAGGAGCACAAAACGGTAAAAAAGAACTCAGTCAGCACACAGAGGTGAAATGGCTCAGCAGTGAAGGGGTTAAGAGTATTCCTTCCATAGTGTTTAATTTCCTTAACAGCAGAGCAAATTATTACCATTTCATATTTAATTAATCTATTAATGAATTATTCTATTCATTTATATGTTTCCATCATCCGATTTGCTTTTATTTTAATCAAATTCACATGTAACATTTATAAAAATATATCTATATCTAATCTAGGCTCTAACATGCTGGTATTTAAACATACTGATATTTTACTTTGGGTGCATTGTGATGGCTGTAAAAGTCAATATTTTTCACCTTTGATTAATCATTAAGTTGTATGCAATGTCTACTGCAATATACTATGTTTCAAACAAAAGTTTGGAAGGCTTTACTTCCTTACTTCTTTACAGATCTGTGATGTGCGTCACTTTGAACTTGTGGTACATGGGCCTAGAGATGTATTTGGGAGGTGCAGGCCTGATGTTCTATATTATTTCCCTGCCCTCTCCTATGTTGACATCACCCTGCGCCTGTATGATTTGTGGAATCTAGGGATGTGCACCGATTTGTTTTTCGGTTCGTTTCGGTTTGTTCGGGCTTTTAAACTTTTCGTTTCGGATCGTTTCGGACAATTTTTGTTACGAAAAAACAAGCCGAAACGAAACGAGCCGTATCGACTTTTTTATCGTGATATCGGAAATTTTCGGTCTTTTCGGATCGTCTGTTCTCTTCGTTTCAAAGGGTCTATTCATTTTGACTTAGACTAATGGTATTTCGGTCGATACGGTAATTCTGCCGATTCTATGTTTTTTTTTTATGAAAGATCCTTTTTTCTTATGAATATGTATTGCAAAACTTTATTTAATCATATTAACCCTTTCGCTGCTGAGCAATTTCACGCCTGTGTGCTGAGCTCATTTTTACTGGTTTCGCTCATCATGTTTAAACGCATTTTGAAGCCATATTTTATTATATGACCCAGACATATTATATATCGTTCTTTCCGGCAGACTCGGCAGATTCATAATAGATCATTATTATATGTATAGTCATGTCCTGTCTGTAGAAAAAATGCAATAAAATTTTAATTTTCAATAATTTACAATGTGTAAAGTGTTTTTTTTCACATTTTAACATGCGAGCATTTGCGATTATATTTTCTATGGGTTGCGCTTGTTAAAAAAAATTAGAAATGGGGACTCGTTACATTTTTTTGGGGGAAAATTATGTGATTTTTACAAAAATCATTAGTGCAGCATCATTGTTCACATTATAATTGAAATGGGAACAATATTGCTGCATTAGCAAAACAAAACAAAAAAAACTTATTTTTTATTAATATTTTTTTACATACATTTTTTTCTTAACTTTTAACATGGTCATGATTGGTATAGTTGGTAAGGCCATGCTCTGGCCGATCTAACGATACCAAACATTAACCCCTAGCTGCCACGGATCGGGAGATAGGGGGTTCATTGCAAACCCCTATCTCCACCATTGGTGGCAGCTAGGGGTTAACTCTAAAACTGATGTCATCGCGCTATGCACGATGATCCCAGTTGTCAGGGGGAGATCCCAAAAGCTTGGCTGACATCCAATATGTCGGCCAGCTCTGGGAGAGTATCACTATCTGGCACTGTTTGGCGCCGAATAGTGATCCGGACCCCAAGGGGTTAAAACCAGTCACCGTTTGGAAGGGCACTGCTGCTCCGCACAGAAGGGGAGGGAGAGAGATCCAAAGGACCTCCCCATCTCTCTTTCAGGCACCTACCCCACACTCGCAGGGGGTGCACTTGTAATAGATGTAATCGCGCAGCCGCAATGACATCTATTAGTGCCCATGGCGGTCCCGGATGCTGGCCTGACATCAAGGATCATGAGTGTGCTGCCCAGCAGTGTGCGGAATCATATGCTGCATTATTCTGTAGAGGTGCTGCCCGGCAGTGTGAGGATTCATATGCTGCATTAATTATACTGTAGAGGTGCTGCCCGGCAGTGTGCGGAATCATATGCTGCGTTATTATACTGTAGAGGTGCTGCCCGGCAGTGTGAGGATTCATATGCTGTATTAATTATACTGTAGAGGTGCTGCCTGGCAGTGTGAGGATTCATATGCTGCAACTATCGAATTTGAAATGAACTATCAAATGGATATCGAGTAACTATCGAATTTGAAATGAACTATCAAATGGATATCGAGTAACTATCAAATTTGATTTAACGATACTAAATTATGGAATCAGCAATGGAACCGAAAAATGCGTTGTCCGAAATGACCGAAATGGAACCCGAAATCACGAATGGAACGAAAATGACTTGCGATTTTACAAATTTCACGGTCATACGAAACAACAAAATTATTTTGGATGCTGTGTATTTCGGTGCCGATCCGATTCGGAACATCGGACGAATCCAAAGCACCGAATTGGCCCGATTCGTGAAAAAAAACAATTGGTCCAACTCAAAACCCACATCCCTAGTGGAATCTGTGTTCATGAAATGCATGAATAGTGTTATTGTCTATGTGTATCTTTTACTATCTGCTGATAGGATAACTGAGTGGGTTATCTTAGCTTTTTCCTTCTCCCCCTATGAGGAATGTGTTAATGAAAGGCAAGGATGCAGCATTTACAGATGTGACGACCCAGTCTGGCTATGGAGATCTGTTACAAAATCCTTAAAATACTATCAGAATTGCCTCCTTTTTTATATTGCTAAATCATCCTAAAGGGATGCCCAATTCTATGTGCAGGCAAAGGATGAGCTAGGTTGGAATAACTTGTCCTTCATCTGCTAGGTGTTTATTAACATCTCCTATATAAAATATAGGAGACATTATCTTACAGTATGCAGCATTGTGTCTTGAATGGAATAGGACACTATCAAATTAAACAGAGCGTTAAAGTCCTTATGCTGTTGCGCTTAGTGGCGACATTTGAATCGGGCACATAGTGTGGCATGCAATGTAAAAATAAAGATAGAAGTAAATGAATAAAAGTAAAAATGAAAAAAAAAACAGAAAGGAGACTCAACTGATTCAAACAAAACAACCACTACAACACATATAGTCTAATATATATATAACACACACACACATAACACTCCATAAATATAGGTAAAGTAGATGGAGTCATGCCATAGAGCAGAGGAGAAAGAGATGGAGAAATGGGCTTCAAAGAGGAAAGATACATGCAGAGCAGGGAAGGGGACTATTGATATTGATCAGAAGTCCACAATACAGCCAGTCAGAAAGTGAGCAAAAGAGTAAGAGAAATACAGAGAGGAGAATGTGGGGAACATATAGAGATGAAAAAAGCCTCTTCCAGGTTTGTGTATTACAGGGCTCAAAATTTCCACTCGCCTACTAGCATTTGGCGAGTGGAAATTAAGTGAGGGCGAGTGAAAATGCGCCTGCAGGCAGCACAATAAATTATTTTGTTCTGCCTGTGCTGTGTATACCGGCCGCAGCTGTGTTTCTTTTTAGGCCCGGCCACCAGCCGGAGAATCCAAGATGGCGACCGGCTGGCGGCCCCCATTGATAACGTCAGAGGGCACGCCAGATGTCTGCCACCCATGCCTGCCCTGTCCTGGTGTTCTTACGGCCGCACCCTGCCTGCCTGTTACCACGCAGCACCACGAGCCAATGATACCTCGCTCTGCTCACACTGGGGTCTGATATCTGGGTATACATGTATCTTGGGTCTGATGTCTGGATATACACGCATCTTGAGTTTGATGTCTGGGTATTTATGTATCTTGGATATGATTATTATTATTGTCATTTATATAGCGCCAACAGTTTCTGCAGCACTTTACAGGATCTGATGTCTGGGTATACATGTATCTATGGTCTGATGTCTGGGTATACATGTATCTGGAGTGATTGTGGTGATGAAAAAAATGCATTACGTTTATTAAAAGTTGAGCACTAACACATAATATTTTTTGCATCCCCAGCGATGTAACGTACTTATTTTCCTTTATGTTTACAATGCTTTATGTTAATATTGGTAATGTTATTTATTTTTGCAACTTTATTCTGAATAAAATATTTAACAGTGTCATTTCATAAGATAATTTAAGACAGTGTGTTTAGGGTCGGAGTTAAGGGCAGGGTTAGGTGGGGCAACTGGTGATGAGTAACTCTTAAGGCCTGGCTAGTAGTTCGGGACTTGAAATTTTGAGCACTGGTGTATTATATGCTGTGGGTTGGTCACGCTAATAGGCTTACACTCCTCCCTGTCACACGGTTTATAGATTCTTCATCGCCGGACCTATTTAACCTTGAACTGCAAAAGGGCTCCAGGAGATAGCAGATTTCAAATAAGTGGGTTAATCTTGTAACATCGGACATTAGATTTGTGCATATTCCGGGATAGAGTAAACTGACATTTTGCAGGATTAACCCTCTCGCTGCTGAGCCATTTCACGCCTCTGTGCTGAGCTCATTTTTACTGGTTTCGCTCATCATGTTTAACCACGTTTTGAAGCCTTATTTTAATATATGACCCAGAAATATTATATATCGTTCTTTCCGGCAGACTCGGCAGATTCATAATATGTCATTATTATATGTATACGTCATGTCCTGTCTGTATATTATAACAAAAAATGCATTATAATTAGAATTTTCAATAATTTACAATGTGTAAAGTGTTTTTTCTTCACATTATAACATGCGAGCAATTGAAGTTATATTTTCTATGGGGTGCGCTTGTTAAAAAAAATGTGAAATTGGGTCTCGTTAAATTTTTTTTGGGGAAAATTTCACTATTTTTAACAAACGCACCGCATACAAAAAGCGTTAGTGCAGCATCATTGTTCACATTATAATTGAAATGGGAACAATATTGCTGCATTAACAAATCAAACAAAAAAAACTTGTTTATTTTTTTATAATTCTTTTTTTTTTAATATATATATTTTATTATTATTTTTTTTTTTTTTTTTTTTTACTTTTACATGGTCACATTTGGTATCGTTGGAAAGGCCATGCTCTGGCCAATCCAGCAGTACCAAACATTAACCCCTATCTGCCACGGATCGGGGTTAACTCCAGGACTGGCGTCATCGTGCTATGCATGATGACGCCAGTCGTCAAGGGGCATTCCCGGAAGCTTGGCTGACATCCAAGATGTCGGCCAGCTCGGGAGAAGATCACAATTCCTCGCTTTTCGGCGCCGAATCGTGATCCGGCACCCAAGGGGTTAAAGGCAGACACAGTTTGGAAGGGCAGGCTGTGCCTGCCTTCAGCCTTTGGTCCTTCGCGATCGGGAGGGAGAGAGGTCTGAAGCACCTCCCCCCTCCCTTTCAGGCACCTCCTCCGCAATCGCGGGGGGAGCACCTGAAATAGATGTCATCGCGCCGCTGCGATGACATCTATGTTCCCCCCCGGCGTCCCGGAGTGCCGGGCTGACATGCTAGATGTCAGCCCGCACCGGGGGGGGCCAGAAATCAGCCGGAATCCCAGCTGATTGCTGCCTCCTCTGCTAGGATGCGCTCAGCGCGTCCGTAGCACAGGAGGTGCACTTGGCAGGACGCGCTGAGCGCGTCCTTAGCAGCCAAGTGGTTAAACAACTAGTGATCATATTATGTAACCGTATCTAACACATTGTTCTTTTAGTTAGGCGATCTTAAATCTTTAATATTATATACTAGCTTTTGCCCGCGGCTTCGCTCGTGTGGATTTTAGGATTTGTTAAAATAGTTTTTAAAAGAAACTGAGATATAGGTATACTGTTTAAAAGTGTTCAACCCCCCCGTTCTTAAATCCCCATTTGGGATTTTTGGAAAAAGGTAAAACACATGTTTTTTTATTTTATCAGGAAGATTGTATACACAAAGTTTCACACCTGTAACATCTGGGGTTCTTGAAATATAGGTATACTGATAAAAGTATTTACTCCCCTATTTAACCCCCCGTTGGATTTTCGTAAAACATGTGTTTTTTTATTTTTCAAGACAAATTTACATACCAATGTTCAGGCCTGTAACATCTTTGGTTTTTGAAATCTAGGTATACTGATGAAAGTATTTATTCCCCCCCTTTTTGCCCCCCCCCCCACTGGATCTTTGGAAAATGGTAAAATATGTGACTTTCTTATTTCTCAAGATGAATCTAAATACTAATTTTCATGACTGTAACATCTTCTGTTTATGTGATGTAGGTATCCTGTTTAAAAGTATTCACACCCCCTTTTCTCACCCCCACCTGAGATTTCTGGAAAATGGTAAAACACCTTTTTGTTTATTTTTCAAGAACATAGTAAATACCAAATTTCACGTTTGTAACATCATTGGTTTTTGAAATCTAGGTATACTGCCAAAAGTATTCAGACACCATTCCCCCGACCCCTCTTAATTGGATTTGTGGAAAACGGCAAAACACATATTTGTTTTTTTCACGAACATAGTAAATACCAAATTTCACACCCGTAACATCTTCGGTTTTTGAAATATAGGTATACTGATAAAAGTATTAAACCCCCCTTTTTGCCCCCCAACGAATTAACAGAAAATGGTAAAATACGTGTTTTTTTTATTTTCTGAGGTGAATCTAAATACCAATTTTCAGGCCTGTAACACCTTCTGTTTTCGAGAAATAGTTATCGTGTTTAAAATATTTAAAATATTCAACCCCCTTTTTTCGCCCCCCCCCACTTGGATATTTGATAAATGGTAAAATACATGTTTTTTTATTTTTCAAGACGAATCTAAATACCGATTTTCACATCTGTAACATCTTCTGTTTTTGAGCTATAGGTATCGTATTTAAAATATTCAACCCCCTTTTTCACTCCCTTAGGGGCGGGGTTTCCAAAAATCCTTCCTTAGTGGGTGCCTACATCATAAAAACAGTGCACCTTCAAAATTTAACATTCCTAGGTTAAATGGTTTCAGCTGGGCGTTGATGAGTCAGTCAGTCAGGACTTTCGTGTTTATGATAAAAGTATTCAACCCCCCTTTTTGCCCCCTCAAAAGAATTTTCAGAAAATGGTAAAATAAGTGTTTTTTTATTTCTCTAGACAAACCTAAATACCAATTTTCACGTCTTGAACATCTTCTGTTTTTGAGATATAGGTATCCTGTTTAGAAGTATTCACCACCCCTTTTTTCATCCCCCACTTGGGATTTTTGGAAAATGGTAAAAGACATGTTTGGTTTTTTTCATGAAGATTGTAGATACCAAATTTCACACCTGTAACATCTTCGGTTTTTGAAATATAGGTATACTGATAAAAGTATTCAACCCCCTTCCCCCCACTGGATTTTCGTAAAATACGTGTTTTTTTATTTTTCAAGAGGAAACGAAATACCAATTTTCAGGCCTGTAACATCTTCTGTTTTTGAGCTAGAGGTATCCTGTTTAAAATTTTCAACCCCCCTTTTTTCGCCCCCCCACTTGGATTTTTGAAAAATGGTAAAATACATGTTTTTTTGTTTTTCAAGAGGAATCTAGATACCGATTTTAACGTCTGTAACATCTTCTGTTTTTGAGCTATAGGTATACTGTTTAAAATATTCAACCCCTTTTTCACCCCCTTTAGGGTGGAGTATCCAAAAATCCTTCCTTAGTGGGTGCCTACATCATAAAAACAGTGCACCTTCAAAATTTCACGTTCCTTGGATAAACGGTTTCAGCGGGGCGTTGATGAGTCAGTCAGTCAGGATTTTCACATTTATGATAAAAGTATTCAACCCCCCTTTTTGTCCCCCAAGGAATTTTCAGAAAATGGTAAAATACGTGTTTTCTATCTTTCAATATGAATCTAAATACCAATTTTCAGGCCTGTAACATCTTCTGTTTTTGAGATATAGATATCCTGTTTAAAATATTTAAAATATTCAACCCCCTTTTTTCGCCCCACTTGGATTTCTGAAAAATGATAAAATACATGTTTTTTTATTTTTCAAGAAGAATCTAAATACTGATTTTCACGTCTGTAACATCTTCTGTTTTTGATAACAAAGAAAAAAATGTCATCGGCACTAATTCCCATTATACTGTGTGAAACTAAACACAATTAGAGGTTTGGTTTCTTATCAATGGCCATTATAAGACTAAGCTCGCCCGCCAAACGTCAAGGCACCTCTAATGAGAAACCACAGGCTGCTGCATAGCAAACCATACCTGCTCATGCTGCTTGTCAGACATGAGGTAGACTGGTGGGCCTTTATTTATGCTCCCCAGAAACAAAATCCACTTTGGGATTGAAAACAAAGACAAGGAGCGGGATCTTGCTGCAGGGATGACCTGGCTGGAAGTACATTGAAACATATAGTACAGGAGGGGTGGGGTCACGCCTATTCCCCGATGGGGCGGCTGCAACCACCAATTGTATTTAAAATATTTAAAATATTCAACCCCCTATTTTGGCCCCCCACTTGGATTTTTGAAAAACGGTAAAATACGTTTTTTTTTATTTTTCAAGAAGAATCTAAATACCGATTTTCACATCTGTAACATCTAGACATGTGCACAACACAAAATTTAATTTTGAACTAATGGATTAGTCCTAAAATGCAATTTATTTAGTTGCTAAAGAAATTTGTTTTCAGTTCTTTAGTATGAAAACTAATTTCATTCATCCAAAAACCAGTGGATACAACTACTATGGTAGTGCCTCCTCAGAGGGCTGAGATCGCTGCTTGTTACAGTATCTCTCACTCTCAGCACAATGTGGGCCATATTACATAGTTGGTGCTAACTTAACCAGAGCTGTTGTAAACTTCCCAGAGCCATTATAGCCTATGGAGGTTTTCAGTTTACAACAGCTCTGGTTAATTTAGCACCAACATTGTAATACTGCCCTGTGTCAGGCAAAGCTGTTACAGTAACTGACTGCTGCTCATTACAGCGCTCAGAGTTTCAGTAAAGCTAGTAAATAATATTTTTATATATAAGAGGTTAGAACAATATTATTTCCTTGTTTTACTGAAACTCTGAGTGCTGTTACAGTCAGTTACTGTAACATCTGAGCCTGATACATTGTACTGAGATAATATAACAAGCAGCCAATCTCAGCGCTCACAGACACTGGATTTAAAGGGCTAAAAAAAAACGCTCCTCTCTGTATAATGTTTATAACATCCTCCTGCATTAATTAATACCCCTCTCTGTATAATGTATACAACATCCACCTGCATTAATTAATACCCCTCTCTGTATAATGTATAGAACATCCTCCTGAATTAATGTCCCTCTCTGTATAGAACAGCCTCCTCAATTTATACCTTTCTCTGTATAATGTATAGAACATCCTCCTGCATTAATTAATACCCCTCTCTGTATAATGTATAGAACATCCTCCTGCATTAATTAATGCCCCTCTCTGTATAGAAAATCCTACTGCATTGGCATGTGGAGGGTGCAGAACTTCGGATGTTGCGCTCTTCATTGCTGGTCTCCTTCACTCCTCAATGTAATATCACAAAAAGGACTGAAACTAAAATGTAGTGCATTTTATTTTAGTTTCTTTCGTTTTTTGTACTGAGCAGTTTCGTATCTCTTGAGTCATACGAAAACTAAATTATCTAAAAATTCGGACTAAATCGTTTTAGTACTAAAACGAATGCACATGTCTAGTAACATCTTCTGTTTTTGAGATATAGGTATCCTGTTTAAAATATTTAAAATATTCAACCCCCTTTTTTCGCCCTTTTGATTTTCGAAAAACGGTAAAATACGTGTTTTTTTATTTTTTAAGGCGAATCTAAATACCGATTTTCACATCTGTAACAGCTTCTGTTTTTGAGCTATAGGTATCCTGTTTAAAATATTCAACCCCTTTTTCACCCTCTTTAGGGGCGGAGTTTCCAAAAATCCTTCCTTAGTGGGTGCCTACGTCATAAAAACAGTGCACCTTCAAAATTTCACTTTCTTAGGTTAAACGGTTTCAGCTGGGCGTTGATGAGTCAGTTAGTCAGTCAATCAGTCAGTCAGGACTTTCGCGTTCATATATATAGATTAAATTTTTTTAAATGTTAATCTAATATGTATAAGCAAACACACTAACACATAAAACTTCATATGAGCATAAATTACAGATATGATAAGCTCTTCTCCATATTTGAAAATTAGTCCTAAAAATGGTTTTAGTGTCACTGATCATTAAAATGTTTGATTGCTAGGTAGAAGTCCTGTTAGTTTACACAAGAACAGTAGGTACAATCAAAGTATCTTCCTTGTTCTACCTGCATGCTAGGAAATTCTTGTCTGCTATTGAAATTCATGCTTGCTAATGACATTTTAAATTCTGCCATGTTAATGGCATTCTAGTTATCTTTCTCAGTGGTAGAGGAAGCAATTTGAGGATGGTAAGTATAGTGTGAACGTTTATCTTAAGAAGGGTTTTCATTATTGCTAAGTGCTTTGATAAATTAATCTGTTCCAAATTGTAAAATCAAGTATCTCTCCAGTACTTTCAAATTCTTCCCACGCATCTCAATCTCAGATAATTTTTAAAGTGGCCAGAAAAGATAACAGCATTGTTTTTCCAGATTTACAAAAAAAAACAGATTTCTTTTTGTATAGCGTACTAAAATGTGATGTGGCTTACCATCTGCGGTTGAGTAATATATTGGCACTACGTAAATAACCAATTATCTTCTGTTTAAAATCTTTCTTCAATCTCAGTTCCCCCATTCGACCATCAGGATGTCATTGCTGTATATGCAAAATGGTTTAATTAATTAACAAAAATGTTAACGACTTCTAATTATGCGCAGAGAGAATCAGTCTACCTCAACGTCTTAGTGTTTATTTTCTGGGAATTTAAGTGACCTGTCCAAGCATTTATCTCTGGAGGAAATAATCCAGAATCCGTTTTTCAAGTGTAATATGCATTAGGCCTGACATTCCCTTTCAACAATAATGATTTCTGCAATTAGCCCAAAGACTGTTTTCATTTGCTGGTATTTTGAACCTTTTCTTTATTTGCTTGGGTTATATATATTCCCTATTCATCTTTTCCAAAACATATATATTCAAAGACATTAAAGTCCAAGTTAAATAAATTATATTTGGGTTGTATATTATTAGTTGGAAAGTCTGACCTTAGTTTATAATGTCTGGCTCAAAGTTGCCATTCTGTCTGTATAATATACACTGTTATATATGTGTGTGTGTGTGTATGTGTTTTCTGTATATATCGGTGCTTATACAAATCAACTGTAAGAAAGGTCATTTGGGAAGAAAAATTGCTTTGAGAGAATCAGACTCCTCTCATTGATTTCTTAGTGCTGCAGTACTTGCTATTGTAACCTTTAAACTTTCATTTAGTTCTAAAATAATGCATCTCTTTTGTTTCACAGCCCAGAATTTCATATAAGATTATCTAAAACAAGGTGGAAAGCCTGCCCAGAGGGCAGTCTATTGTGGATATACTGCCCCAGCTCATGGATATACTGCCCCAGCTCGTGGATATATGCCCCAGCTTGTGGATATATGCCCCAGCTCGTGGATATTGCCCCAGCTCGTGGATATACTGCGCCAGCACGTGGATATACTGCCCCAGCACGTGGATATATGCCCCAGCACGTGGATATACTGCCCCAGCACGTGGATACTGCCCCAGCTCGTGGATACTGCCCCAGCACGTGGATACTGCCCCAGCTCGTGGATACTGCCCCAGCACGTGGATACTGCCCCAGCTCGTGGATATTTGGCCCCCACCTCTCATGGATATATGCCCCAGCTCATGGATATTTGCCCCCCACCTCTCGGATATTTGCCCCCCACCTCTCATGGCTATATGCCCCCCAGCTCAGACCCCAGACCAGACATGGGGCGGCTGTTCGAATGCTCTATCGGCATTCGGACAGCCGCCCCATGAGCTCCTCATACTTACCTTCCCGAGCGGCGAAGTGAAAGTTTCCCCGCTTCCGGTCGTTGAAGGACCCAAGCCGCGGTCTCGTGACCGCGGCTTGGGTCCTTCAAAGAGCGGAAGCGAGGGAACTTTCCTTCGCCGCTCGGGGATGGATGCGCACGGCAGCCGGGTAGAGGCTGCGAGCGCAGACTCTACCCGGCTGCCACGCGCATCCAACCCCCGAGCGGCAGAGGGAACTTTCCCTTCGCCGCTCGGGGGTTGGATGCGCGCGGCAGCCGGGTAGAGGCTGCGAGCGCAGCCTCTACCCGGCTGCTGTGTGCATCTTGTAACCGCCGCGGCGAGCGCACAGCCGGCTCGTGCCGCGTCGGTTGCATGCGCGCGCAACCAACCGCCGCTGGTTGCGTGTGCATGTGCAGAGTAAGGCTTGGCGACTGACACGCCAAGCCTTACTCAATTATATTATAGATTTGTTGTTAACCGTGAAATTGCCCTTTAATCTGAGAAAACATTACGAGGACTCAGTGATGCAAATCCCATGCATTTAAATTTTGTGTTTGTATTCTATTTATGGACATAAATTATAACGGTAACTATAAACAATATAGACACTGAAAAATGGTAAATTAAATACTAGTAAAGTGAAATGTGAAGAGAAGTAATTAGTTAACACCACATGTAAAACTGCAATTCTATATACGCATATTTTTTACCTGACACTAATGAAAGAATGCGCTAAAATGAGAATGATGGGTTTACACCCATATGTTGAAGCCAAGTGCCCCTTCAATGGCTGCCTACTGTGGCATGAGATATCTAAGATATGACCAAGACGGTTAAATGTGCATAGTCAACTGAGCAGACACACAGAGTGGATGGAATTCTTACATTTCCAGAGTTATGCATGGCAGTGATGATGATTAACCATAGCGATACAGCTTCACTTTAAATTGAGGAAGGCTAAGACTGATTTTACTGGGCCATGATTATCAGATGCTGGGGAAAGAAATGGAACATCACTAGTAGGTTCCTTTTTCCCATGTGCGGCCAATGATATTATAGACTGGCAGAATTAAAGGACACTCTACATGGGAAGATCAAAAAGTCACCTGTCTGGCCAGTACATCAAGGGGATATAAGTGCATTATCTGGGTAATGATAGTGCAATATTCTGATAAATTATATGTTATCAGAATGACATAAGATGTGATACTAGTCCCATACCAACAGAGGTACCAAGGGACATACTCTACTCCGACATTTTTTTTAAAGACCATCCTTTTGACCCAATCCCCTGATTCACACATGCCAAGATGTGAGATAAACAAAAATGAAATGAATGCTTGGATGTGCACTGGAAGTTTTCTAGGTGAAACGGCTCCAACAATCCATATATTTGATTAACAGTCAACTAATTATATACATTTAAGATGTATCAAGTTATTCTACTTACACTAAGTGTAGTTTTTTAATTTTATAAATATATAAATTTACTTTAATTCGTGAGAAAATTACATTCAATTAAACAGTAAGGGCTATATTGCAATCTTCGCGCAAAAGCCCTCGCGCAATGTGAAAATCTTTTCGCCAAGCATTATACTTTTGTGCACGCAAATCACCACTGCAATTACAATCCTCGCGCGTCTTTTCATCCGCTGATCAATACCGCGCGCAAACAGGACGCGGCTAAATGCTAGCGCAGTACCGTCTCGCGCTAAAACCAGTGTGCGAACAGTTTTTTTCTCACGATTCAGCAATCTGAATTAAGAACCGCAATTATCTCACGTTAAGAAATAAGAAATCGGGGGGGGGAGGAGCTGACTCGCAGCGGAGGAAGTCGTGCTTTGGATGTGCTCCTGCTGAATTGCTCTTTACTGCTGATTATTGGCACGGCTTTCCTCCTGACTGCAGACCTACCGAACCCCAGTGTTGCTGGCAGGCTGGGGAGGTGTCCCTACACCCTTTTTTTAGATTACCCGACACGTTACCTGTGATACCACCGTTTATGCGGCCTTGGTGGCGGTGGCCATCTTGAGACCTGGGTGGATAGCCAGCTGCTTCCTGCTGTGGTGCCTCGGAGGACGAGACAAGATGGGGAAGAAAAGTGGTAAGAAGACTGAAGAGACGGAGGGCCCCCTACAGGGAGACATTAGAGTCTCGATGGGAGGAGGTCCGAGGCGACGGCAGGATGGTTTCTCAGCCGTGAGAGCAGATGGCGGCCTGGCAGAGCCCTTACCATGCTCCCAGGCAGATACCATGACGAGGGAGCTCCTGATTCCGACCGGTGATACCTGTACGGAGCCGGTGGACGCCTGGTCTGCGCCACGTGGCTCTTCACAGTGGGTGGCAGTTTCGGCAGCCGGTCTGTGGGGGGGCCCACGCAGGTGCAGCCGGATCCGGTTGCTGTTTCGGATGAATCAAGGCCCTCTACGAAGGGCAATATTCGGCGCATACTCGACGAGATGCGGGCTGTATGGAAGACGGACCTTCAGGAGGTAATGGGCGAAGTCACAGAATTACAGACTATAGTGGAGTCAGTACAACAGAGAGTGGAAGTGACAGAAACATCACAATCCCAATTTACGAACCGTGTGGACTCGTTTCAGACCCAGGTGGACTGTCTCTCCAGGGCCCTGGAATCGATTGAGGCCCGGCACAGACGGCGCAACGTGCGGTTTCGGGGGATCCCGGAATCGGCACCCTCTGCTTCCCTTTTGGAGTTAGTTAACCGAGTGGCTTGCCACTTTTTGCATCTGCCGCTGGACGCTCCTGGAATTTTTGGTACTGCGGCCCGCATCCGCAAAGCAACAACGGCACCAGCGGAGGCACCACGGGACATCATCACGGTCACTATAGATCTTTCAGCTAAACTGCGCCTGATGGCTCTACCTGAGACTCGCTCTCCTTTTATTTTTGAATCGAACCGCTTGTCCCTTTTCGCTGACCTACCCTTCCTGACGCTTATGGCTCGGCGCAGGTTCCGCGATGTGATGGCTTGATTGAGGTCCGAGGGGATTCGTTATCGTTGGGGAGTAGCAGGGTCTCTGGTGATTACTCATGGTAACATCCCTCACACTGCGGTGACCCCGGAGGAGGCCTGGACTCTGTTTCCTCATCTGAGTTTGTCTGCCGTGCCCCCACAGGTTCAGGTCTTCACAGGTGTCATAGCTGGGGACACCGACCCTGGTTGAGTTACCCCCCGTGATATAATATATGTCACACTGATGCTCAGGGGTCTTATGCCCCCCATATTCCTATTGGAGGACTTGTTATGTCTGATGGACTTTCTGTTTAAGTACTTTTTATGTCTGATGGACACTCTGCATTCTCGTTTTCCCGTTCGGTGAGGTGTGTGTTTTTTTTTTTTGTTTTTTTTTTCCCTTCCCTCCTCACTTCCCCCCCCTCTTCCTTCCTTCCCAGCGATTTTGGGTTGTCCTGAGGTGAGCCACCATGGCAGCTACCATGACTCTGCCTGTCATGCCTGGCCCTTAGGTACCCTGGCCCTGTGACATTTTTCTTCCACGGCCTCCTACGGATTTTTTTTTCATCCCAGGAGTGAGCCGGGAACGTCACACTCCTGGCCATTCGCTTTCTCTCCCCTGCTCCCCCCCCTTTTTTTTTTTTTCTTCTGTTTTGACATTCCCTCAACCGGACTTGCTGACCACCTATAGTTGCCGTTTGCAATTTGACCTCCCTTATAGGTCTTTCTTCTGCGATGTCCTCCTCTTTATTTTTATTATTATCTGTTGTTCAGCTGATTTCTTTTCAAATAAAACAATTTGAATATAAAAAAAAAAGAAAAAGAAATAAGAAATCGGTCAGGTTTGCGATTAACACCAGCTTTTTGCAGTTGCTAAAATTATGCGCGCAAAAGCTATGCGGTAATTACCACAAATAAATTGTAATACCATCCTCGTACCGGTGCACATTTGCATTTGCGCTTTACAGTGTTAAGTATAGGACGTGCGCAGTACCGGAATCTCGTGCAGGGTTCGCAAAGGTTCACCTGCGGTAGACGATTGCGCGCGGTTGTTGCGCTGACTGTGTAATACGGCATTCGGTGCAAAGGGTTTTATCCCTCGCGTTAATTTTTTTGAGCCGGCGCAAACGTTTGCATGAAGATTGTAATTTAGCCCTAAGTTTGGAAAAAAATGAATGTATATTAATTTTAAATATTGAACTAGTTTATGTGGATACTTTGCTTCGTATTTAGTACTTAGCATTTTTATCACTTACTAGCTTTTGCCCATGGCTTCGCTCATGTGGATTTTGTGATTTTTTTCAATTGTTTTTAAAAGAAACATGAGTTTTTGCCCAGACTTTACGAAATATAATATGCAGGTTGATGTCTTAAAGTAATAAGTAATGTTTATTGTAGACGTTAGTCACGGCGTATTGGCTACAAAACAAGGGGCTAAATTACAATCTTCCCGCAAACGTTTGCGCCGGTGCAAAAAAACATTAACACGTGCGCCGAATGCCGTATTACATAGTCATCGCAACAACCGCGCGCAATCGTCTACCGCGGGTGAACCTGCATGTGGCTCTTTGATCTAGGGGTATGATTCTCGCTTAGGGTTGGAGAGGTCCAGGGTTCAAATCCCGGACGAGCCCAGTATTCCAAGGAAGTTATTGTGATTCATCTGGTATCATTAATGAGGCTCTGTGGCGCAATGGATAGCGCATTGGACTTCTAGAATATTGAAGCAATTCAAAGGTTGTGCGTTCGAGTCCCACCTGAGTCAGCTTTTAATTGTGGTTAAGGCGATGGGCTCAAAATCTATTGGGGTTTCCCATCGCAGGTTTGAATCCTGCTGACTAAGTCCATGTTTCTTGGCTGTGTTTTAAAGTATTTACATTTTTTGGTAGACTTAGAGTTGTGGATAGAAGGCATGTCCCACAGTCTGTGGCTCTTCTTAATTATTTTGAGGCACTTTCAGAGTGTAGTGGTAAGACAGAAGTAGGCTCAGACACCAAAGTTGAGGAACCACCATCCCCTATGCCTAAGGTATGCAAGACTGCAACCAAGGACAAAAAGGAAAAGGTGGGACTTGATAGAAGGCAATTGTTGCTGGGTGATTCTATCATAAGAGGTGTTGAGCTGGAGAGTAGTGGTTTGGTAAGATGTCTTCCTGGGGCTACTGCTCGTAGAGACAGGAGACATATTCTCAATATTGTCAAACAAGCAAAGCTGGAAGGGGAAGTGGATGTTCTAGTCCATCTAGGGACAAATGACTTGGCTAGCAATGAGGTTTCTGAGATTAAGGAATATTTTTGTGTTCTTAGAGGTGAAATACAGCAGTTTGCGTCCACTGTGTCATTCTCTGAAGTTCTGCCTGTGCATAACATTCAGGATAGGCAGATGCGCACTAGGGAATTTAATTTGTGGTTTCGGGAATGGTGTCGGGAGCAAGGATTTGGCTTTGTGTCCCATGATAGCTCTAATTGGAGCAGAAAGGAACTGTATAAAAAAGATGGTTTGCATCTTACTCATAGGGGAACATATGTTCTCAGTGAGAAGTTCAAAGGTTTCACAAAGGAATATTTAAACTAGGAGGGGGGACAAAAGGGTAAAAAACAATCTGCCCGATTGTCCCCCAACACTAAATCTAAGGGTGCAATCAACATGCAGGGTAAAAAATGACAAGCTCAGAGTTGTGTCTATAAATGCTCGCAGTTTAGTCAATAAAATCAATGAACTGGAGGCAATGATGGCAGCTGAAAAAGTAGATTTAGTGGCGGTTACTGAGACATGGTTCAGTGAGAAAAATAACTGGGACATAACAATACCGGGGTACTCTTTATAGAGAAAAGACAGAGAAGGTAGGAAAGGAGGAGGAGTGGCCCTTTTTGTGAAAAACAACATAAAAACGAACCAAATAAAAGTGAGTGAGGTGAACATAGATTCAGTTTGGGTTACGCTAACATTTGGTAATCATATAGTAGCTCGTGTAGGTGTGATATACAGACCCCCTGGACAAGTAGAAGAGCTAGATAATCTGCTGTTATAGGAAATAGCCAAAATGTGTCAGACAGGCACACGTATCGGAGGGTAGATACGGTCAGCCCTATGAATAAACAGGAGACTCTAAACAAATTGCGATACCAGTCCTTGAGGTGGCTGGGTTATGCAGTAGCGAAAGGTGAACCTATAAGGCAGGGAAGTCAGCAAGGAGGACAGAAACCAGTCCTTAGGGTGGCTGGTATGGAGACAGGAAAGTACGGAGAACAAGAGGAGTAAAACACAATCCTAGGTCGAAGGAATACGCAGTATACAAGGTCAAAAATAGAAAAACCGAGTCAAAGGAGTAGAGAGGTACACAAGTCGAAATCCAAAAGCCAGGTCATACACCGAAAGTCAGTCAAATGTAAAGAGCATCAAGTATATAGGTATACACAAGCAGAACCACGAAAGGGCAATGCAAAAAGGAAAGAGCACTTTTAAATAAGGCGCCCTGCAGT
Source organism: Leptobrachium leishanense (assembly GCA_009667805.1). NCBI lineage: Eukaryota > Metazoa > Chordata > Amphibia > Anura > Megophryidae > Leptobrachium > Leptobrachium leishanense. The sequence continues at coordinate 85,848,861 of CM019072.1, read as the reverse complement.
CTGATAGGTTACCAGGGTCACATGGTGCAGGGGAACCCACATTGGAGGCGTGATGACGTCACGCGCGGCGCGCCGCCGACCTTCTCCTAAAGCCATTGGGACCGGCGGGACGCGCGCAAAGGACGCGCGGAGGAGCTGCGGGGAGGACGCAGTCCCCGAGACCGCCGGGAGAAACGCTGGAGGTGCGCCAGCCTCTGAGGGCTGACAGTACCCCCTACTCGAGGAACGCCCACCGGGCGGATGGGAGCCAGCTTAAGGGGAAAACGGCAATGAAAAGCGGACAACAAACGAGGAGCATGGATGTCGCGAAGAGAGACCCATGCACGATCCGCAGGGCCATACCCTTTCCAATGAACCAGATACTGAATCCCGCCTCGAGAACGGCGGGAATCGAGAACGGATTCAATTTCGATTTCGGGGTTCCTGTCTACCAACACAGGAGGAGGAGGAGAGGATCGGGACGGGTAAAAACGATTGCACAGGAGGGGCTTCAGTAAGAACACATGAAAGGTGTTCGGAATGCGAAGAGATGCAGGCAATTGCAGAGCGTACGAAACGGGATTAACACACCTAAGAATTTTATAAGGTCCTATGAACCGGGGTGCAAACTTCATAGAAGGGACCCTCAACCTAATGTGACGTGTGCTGAGCCACACTCTGTCCCCTACATGATAGACCGGTGGAGGTCTGCGTTTGCGGTCAGCGGAACGTTTCTGGGCCAATGAAGCAGATTCGAGATTTGATTTGGTCCTCTCCCAAATCACACACAGTGTACGGAGGTGGTCCTCTAAGGCTGGAATCTCCTGAGGCATAAAGAGGATGGAAAAATGGTGGGGTGCATACCAGTAACTACTTCAAATGGGGAATAGTTGGATGACTGAGACGTGGCATTATTATATGCAAACTCCGCCCACGGCAACAGAGTGACCCAATCATCCTGTGCATCAGAAATAAAACATCGTAAATATGTCTCAAGTGTCTGATTGGTTCTTTCGGCTAATTCGTTCTTCTGCGGGTGATAAGCAGAGGAAAAGGAAAGCTTGACTCCTAATTGTAAACAGAAACCTCTCCTGAATTTAGATATAAATTGGGAACCACGATCTGAGACAATAACATTCGGGATGCCATGTAGTCTAAATATCTCCTTAGTAAAGATGTGTGCCAGCTCGTTAGAGGAGGGGAGTTTCTTTAATGGAATAAAATGTGCCATTTTGGAGAAACGATCGACAATGACAAAAATGACGTATGGCTAGACGAAGGGGGTAGATCGACTAAGAAGTCCATGGCTAACTGGGACCAGGGACGTTCAGGTACAGGTAAAGGTTGGAGAAGACCAGTGGGTCTAAGATGGGAAGACTTAGAACAGTTACACACAGAACAGGTAGTGACATATTCTTTTACATCTTTAGTGAGCGTAGACCACCAAAGTTGTCTTTTGATCAGAGTTAGGGTTTTCTCTACACCAAAATGACCAGCGAATCTTGATTCATGAAACAGTCGTAAGATTGTGAGAACATCTTCAGGAGGAACAAATAGTTTATCGGGTGGTTTAGACGCAGGCGCTAGAGACTGTTTCAGTAGTAATTGAGTCCATAGTGGTGAATCGATCTGAGTACTCAAAGAAGCTAGGATTTTTTCCTCGGGTACTATGGGAACCGGTACAGGTGTTTGAGTAGCCAGAGGTTCATACTGTCTGGAGAGTGCATCAGCCTTAACATTTTTCCACCCTGGTCTGTAAGAGATGATAAAATCAAATCGGGTGAGAAAGAGAGCCCACCGGGCTTGTCTGGGGTTCAATCTCCTTGCTTCAGAGAGGTAGGCCAAATTCTTATGGTCCGTAAGTATAGAGAACGGACAATTGGAACCCTCTAATAGGTGACGCCACTCCTTTAAGGCTAATATGATTGCCAAAAGTTCCCTGTCTCTGATATCATAACGGGTCTCAGTAAGTGACAACTTTCTAGAGAAAAAAACACAAGGTTACATAGGCTTGTCGTCGGCTGGACGTTGGGACAGCACAGCTCCCACCCCGCTCTCTGAAGCGTCCACTTCTAATATGAAGGGTCTGGTGGGATCAGGGTGATGAAGGATGGGTGCTGTGGAAAAGGCGGCTTTTATTCTTCCAAAAGCCTCTAATGCATTGGTAGGCCAAGTCTGAGTGTCAGTTCCCTTCTTAGTTAAAGCTGTAATGGGTGCTATGATGGACGAGAAACCCTTGATAAACCGTCTATAATAGTTAGAGAAACCTATGAATCGTTGAATAGCCTTGAGGCCCCCGGGGAGAGGCCAGTGAATGATTGCGTCTAGTTTCTGAGGGTCCATCATAAAGCCGGAAGAGGAGATCACATAGCCTAAAAACTGTACTTGCTGTACGTCAAACAAACATTTATCAAGTTTGCAATGCAGACCATTAGACAATAGTTTAGACAAGACCAGCCGTACATGTTGGTGGTGGGTTTTCAGGTCAGTAGAATGTATCAGGACATCATCCAGATACACAACAACAAAGCAAGGAGTATATTCTCATAAAACATCTTTAATGAACGCCTGAAACACTGCTGGAGCATTGCATAGACCAAAGGGCATAACCAAATATTCATAATGTCCTAATCTGGTATTGAACGCAGTTTTCCACTCATCCCCTTGTCTGATGCGAATCAGGTTGTAGGCCCCCCTAAGGTCCAACTTGGAGAATATTTTGGAGTATTTCAAGCGATCAAACAACTCAGGGATGAGTGGGATAGGGTAGGCATTTTTTACAGTTATCTTGTTTAACCCACGAAAATCTATACATGGTCTTAGGTCTCCGTCTTTCTTTCGAACAAAGAAGAACCCTGCTCCAGCTGGAGAGGAAGAGGGGCGAATAAACCCGTTTTGGAGGGAATCTGTGATATATTCCTCCAATACTCTGTGCTCTTTCTCGGATAACAGATAGACTGCCCCTCAGGGAGGAATGGTACCTGGGAGAAGGTCGATAGCGCAATCATACGGACGATGAGGGGGTAGTTTATCGGCTTCTTTCTTATCAAACACAGGGGCCAAATCTGAGTATGGAGGAGGTATAGTCGTGGTCAGAGGTGGAGCCGTGGGTACATTTAAGGTGTTGACGGACAAGGGGACCTGAATACAAGAGAGCATACAATCATTATCCCACTTAGCGATTTGACGAGCTCTCCAATCGATTACAGGGTTATGACGAGTTAACCATGGGTAACCAAGTACAATGGGATAGGAAGGAGACGAAATGGCATGGAAACACATAATTTCTTTATGACATAGTCCAATCCCAACAGAAATGTTCTGAGTTTCGAATAGGATAAAAGGGGTTTCAAGTGGTCTGCCATCTATGGCTTGGACAAGTAAAGGAGTTTTCTTTTCAACAAGAGGAATAGCGTGTTTGCGAGCAAAGCTAAGATCAATAAAGTAATCGGCAGCACCAGAGTCAACCAGGGCATAGAGATGTACGGGGTTACGGGAACTCTCCCAAGACAGAGTAACCGAACCCGGAGTCTATTTTCAAGTTTAGGGGACGAGGGGAAAGTACCTAAGAGCTGTCCCCAAGGGGCACTTAGGCACGCGAGTTTCCCGAAGGACCCTGGGGGCGTTTGGGACAACCCTTAAGCAAGTGACCCCCTAATCCACAATATTGACATAAACCCTCACGTCGGCAGCGTTGTTTTTCAATTTCAGGGAGTTTGGTGCTATCTAACTGCATAGGTTCGGAAGGTGAAAGCGGCTCTGAGAGCCCAGGCAAAGGGAACCGGGGCGGTATCCTACTAGGTGGTCTTTTAGATCTATCTTTAGCATTTTAACGATGGCGAATGCGTTCATCAATAAAGGACAAGTAGGTGATTGAGTCCTCCAGATCCTCTGGAAGATCTCTGGCTGCTACCTCGTCCTGGAGCTCATCGTTTAAACGCTCAGAAAAAAACGCTACTAAAGCCTCATTATTCCAGTTCAACTCAGAAGCCAAGGATCTAAACTCTAGTGCGTAATCACCCAGGGATTTCGTACCCTGGCGCAGGCATAACAAGGACTTGGCGGCATTGGTTTTACGACCAGGGGGATCAAACACTCTACGGAAGGTGGTTATAAACTCCCGATAATTATAAACAACGGGTTTTTCAGTCTCCCAGAGAGGATTTGCCCAACACAATGCTTTATCGGTAAGGTGATTGATAACAAAGGCTATCTTAGCACGATCTGTGGGGTAGGACCACGGGGTTAACTCAAAGTGGATAGAGATCTGGTTTAAGAAACCTCTACAGGCAACAGGATCGCCCCCATAGCGTACCGGGGGTAGGAGAGTCGAACAAGGATTAGGTGTAGCAAAAGATTCAGAAGAGGGCAGATTAACAGGAGGGAAAACCTCTAACTAGGTAGGCACGGTACAATTAAGTAGAGTTTGAAGGGCCTGGGCGAGTTGATCAAGTCGGTGATCTTGATCCTCCAAACGAATTTCCAAACCGGAGAGTTGCTGAGCAGTCCCTGCTAGGTCCATGGCCCTTTCGTGATGTCAGGCAGGCACACGTATCTGAGGGTAGATACGGTCAGCCCTATGAATAAACAGGAGACTCTAAACAAATTGCGATACCAGTCCTTGAGGTGGCTGGGTTACGCAGTAGCGAAAGGTGAACCTATAAGGCAGGGAAGTCGGCAAGGAGGACAGAAACCAGTCCTTAGGGTGGCTGGTAAGGAGACAGGAAAGTACGGAGAACAAGAGGAGTAAAACACAATCCTAGGTCGAAGGAATACGCAGTATACAAGGTCAAAAATACAAAAGCCGAGTCAAAGGAGTAGAGAGGTACACAAGTCGAAATCCAAAAGCCAGGTCATACACAAAAAGTCAGTCAAATGTAAAGAGCAGCAAGGATATAGGTATACACAAGCAGAACCACGAAAGGGCAATGCAAAAAGGAAAAAGAACTTTTAAATAAGGCGCCCTGCAGTCTGATAGGATACCAAGGTCACATGGTGCAGGGGAACCCACGTTGGAGGCGTGATGACGTCACGCGCGGCGTGCCGCCGACCTTCTCCTAAAGCCGTTGGGACCGGCGGGACGCGCGCATAGGACGCACGGAGGAGCTGCGGGGAGGACGCAGTCCCCGAGACCGCCAGGAGGAACGCCGGAGATGCGCCAGCCTCTGAGGGCTGACAAAATGACAATGAAGGGGGAAGTTATTATCATGGGGGACTTTAATCTTCCTGATGTGAACTGGAAAACCAAAATAGCTGCGTGCACCAGGAGTACAAATATTCTAAACTCCCTACTGGGATTATCTCTAACACAAGTAGTTGAGGAGCCAACCCGTAAAGAGGCCATATTTGATTTAATACTCACAAATGGAGGTTTGGTATCAGACGTTGTTGTAGGTGAAAATTTGGGATCTAGTGATCACCAGTCAGTGTGGTTTAATATAAGAACAGGGATGGAGCCGCACCACACAAAAACAAAAGTTTTAGACTTTAAAAAAACAGATTTTTCTAAATGAGATTTTGTGTGAATGAGTCATTATCAGACTGGAGGAGTTTAAAGGGAGTCCAGGAGAAATGGGATTATTTAAAGGAGGCATTATTGAAGGCCACAGACAATTGCATTCGGCTTGTTCGGAAAAACAAAAAAACTGTGTCACTCTACAGAAGTGGCCAAAATAGTGAAGAACAAAAAGATAGCATTCAATAATTATAAAAAAACTCAGAGTGAAGAAGATAGGCAAACCTATAAGATTAGGCAGAAAGAGGCAAAGCAATTTATAAGAGCTTCCAAAGCACACACAGAAGAGAAAATAGCTCAGTCAGTAAAAAAGGGGGACAAAACATTTTTTAGATACATAAACGAGAAAAAGTAAAATAAGGATTATTTAGATTAAAAACAAAGGAAGGAAGGTATGTAGAAGAGGATAAAAGTCTCGCTGACTGCCTCAATGAATATTTTTGTTCAGTCTTTGCAGAATAAAAGGAAGGAAAGGGACCCCAGTTAGGAGGAAACACTAAAGAGACATTTACATATGAGTTTACAGAGGAGGAGGTTCTACAGCAGCTGTCTAAAGTAAAGACAAATAAGTCAATGGGGCCTGATGGGATCCACCCTAAATTATTAAAAGAGCTCAGTGGTGTAATAGCAAAACCGTTAACAAGGATTGGTTAAATAAATCTGTTAACGGAGTCGTCCCAGAAGACTGGAACTTAGCAAATGTTGTGCCCATTTACAAGAAGGGTAGTAGGGAGGAATCGGGGAACTGTAGGCCAGTTAGTCTTACGTCAGTAGTGGGGAAATTAATGGACCATGTTAAAGGAAAGGATTGTTGAACATCTAAAAACACATAGATTACAGGATCAGAAACAACATGGGTTTACCTCAAGGAGATCATGCCAAACTAATCTTATTGATTTTTTTGATTGGGTAACAAAAATAATAGACAAAGGTGGTGCAGTAGACATTGCTTATTTAGATTTCAGTAAGGCTTTTGATACTGTTCCGCATAGAAGGCTTATCAACAAATTGCAATCTTTGAGCTTGGATTCCAATATTGTTGAATGAATTAGGCAGTGGCTGAGTGACAGGCAACAGAGGGTTGTGGTAAATGGAGTTTATTCGGCGCAAGGTCTTGTTACCAGTGGGGTACCTCAGGGGTCAGTACTTGGACCTATTCTCTTTAATATTTTTATTAGTGATATTGCAGAAGGTATTAATGGTAAAGTATGTCTTTTTGCTGATGACACAAAGATTTGCAACAGGGTTGACGTTCCTGGAGGGATCAGCCAAATGACAAATGATTTAGGTAAACTAAAAAAATGGTTGGAGCTGTGGCAATTGAGTCTTAATGTGGATAAGTGCAAGATAATGCACCTGGGGTGTAAAAACCCAAGGGCTGAATATAGAATATTTGATACAGTCCTAACCTCAACATCTGAGGAAAGGTATTTAGGGGTTATTATTGCAGAGGATCTAAGGGTAAGTAGTCAATGTAATAGAGCAGCAGGAAATGCTAGCAGAATGCTTGGTTGTGTAGGGAGAGGTATTAGCAGTGGGAAAAGGGAAGTGCTCATGCCACTGTACAGAGCACTGGTGAGACCTCACTTGGAGTACTGTGTACAGTACTGGAGACCGTATCTCCAGAAGGATATAGACATCTTAGAGAGAGTTCAGAGAAGGGCTACTAAAATGGTGTACGGCTTGAAGGAGAAAAGTTACCAGGAAAGGCTTTATGATCTTAACATGTATAGCTTGGAAAAAAGACGAGACAGAGGAGATATGATAGAAACATTTAAATACGTAAAGGGAATCCACAAGGTAGAGGAAGGGAGTATATTTAAAAGGAAACAAAGTAGCAAAACAAGAAGACATAGTCTTAGATTAGAGGGGCAAAGGTTTAAAAGTAACATCAGGAAGCATTATTTTCCTGAGAGGGTGGTGGATACATGGAACAGCCTTCCAGTTGAAGTGGTAGAGGCCAAAACAGTGATTGAATTTAAGCAGGCATGAGATGTCTATCCTAAACAAAAGATAAATCCAGGTAAAGTATCCATGTAATTTGGCAGACTAGATGGGCCGAAAGGTTCTTATCTGCCGACAATTTGTATGTTTCTATGTTTAACCCTGCTTGAGCTTACTGCACTGCGCGCGTACTATACTTAACATTGTGAGCGCAAATGTGAATGTGCGCTGGTACGAGGATGGTATTACAATCTATTTGCGGTAATTACCGCATAGCCTTTGTGCACATAATTTTAGCAACTGCAAAAAGCTGGTGTTAATGGCAAACCTGACCGACCTGGCCAAACCAAAATACACCAGCCCAGTAAAAAAATGCAGCAAAGTATAGTTGCCTCTTCCACACATACCAAATCAATAAAATGGAGAAGTCGTGTGTGCATGTATTATCGCTGCAGCATACAGTTAGATCCAGAAATATTGGGACATCGACACAATTCTAACATCTTTGGCTCTATACACCACCACAATGGTGTCAGGGACAGGCTTTATCAGGGGGCTATCAGGGACAGGCTGTATCACTGAGTTACAGTCAGGTCCAGAAATATTGGGACATCGACACAATTCTAACATCTTTGGCTCTATACACCACCACAATGGAGTTGGAATGAAACAAACAAAATGTGCTTTAACTGCAGAATGTCAGCTTTAATTTGAGGGTATATACATCCAACTCAGGTGAACAGTGTAGAACTTACAGCAGTTTGCAGATGTGCCTCCCACTTGTTAAGGGACCAAAGGTAATGGGACAATTGGCTTCTCAGCTGTTCCATGGCCAGGTGTGTGATATTCCCTCATTACCCCAATTACAATGTGCAGATAAAAGGCCCACAGTTCATTTCAAGTGTGCTATTTGCATTTGGAATCTGTTGCTGTGAACTTTCAAGATGAGATCCAAAGAGCTGTCACTATCAGTGAAGCAAGGCATCATTAGGCTGAAGAAACAAAACAAACCCATCAGAGAGATAGCAAGAACATTAGGTGTGGCCAAAACAACTGTTTTGAACATTCTCAAAAAGAAGGAACGCACCGGTGAGCTCAACAACAACAAAAGACCCGGGACACCATGGAAAACAATGACCGAAGAATTCTTTCCCTGGTGAAGAAAACACCCTTCACAACAGTTGGCCAGATCAATAACACTCTCCAGGAGGTAGGTGTATGTGTGTCAAAGTCAACAATCAAGAGAAGACTTCACCAGAGTGAATACAGAGGGTTCACCACAAGATGTAAACCATTGGTGAGCCTCAAAAACAGGAAGGCCAGATTAGAGTTTGCCAAACAACACCTAACAAAGCCTTCACAGTTCTGGAACAAGATCCTATGGACAGATGAGACCAAGATCAACTTGTACCAGAGTGATGAGAAGAGTATAGAGAAGGAAAGGATCTGCTCATGATCCTAAACATACCACCTCATCAGTGAAGCATGGTGGAGGTAGTGTCATGGTGTGGGCATGTATGGCTGTCAATGGAACTGGTTCTCTTGTATATATTGATGATGTGACTGCTGACAAAAGCAGCAGGATGAATTCTGATGACCCAAACCATACTGCAAAAGCAGCCAAAGAGTTTTTTAAGGCACAGAAATGGAATGTTATGCAATGGCCAAGTCAATCACCTGACCTGAATCCCATTGAGCATGCATTTCACTTGCTGAAGACAAAACTGAAAGGAAAATGCCCCAAGAACAAGCAGGAACTGAAGACAGTTGCAGTAGAGGCCTGGCAGAGCATTACCAGGGATGAAACCCAGCGTCTTGTGATGTCTATACGTTCCAGACTTCAGGCTGTGATTGACTGCAAAGGATTGGAACCAAGTATTAAGAAGGGAAAGTTTGATTTATGATTATTATTCTGTCCCATTACCTTTGGTCCCTTAACAAGTTGGAGGCACATCTGCAAACTGCTGTAAGTCCTACACCGTTCACCTGAGTTGGATGTACATACCCTCAAATTAAAGCTGACAGTCTGCAGTTAAAGCACATTATGTTTGTTTCATTCCAACTCCATTGCGGTGGTGTATAGAGCCAAAGATGTTAGAATTGTGTTAAAATCCCAATATTTCTGGACCTGACTGTATATGCTCAGATTGACTGTGGCAGGTGCAATTTCTTAACGTGAGATAATTGTGGTTCTTAATTCTGATTGGCTGAATCGCGAGAAAAAAAATTTTGCACACTGGTTCTTGCACGAGACGTTAGCATTTCGCCGCGTCATTGTCACGGTGGGTCAGGGGATGGGGCGCCTGGCAGCAGCTTCCTCGCTGCTCGCTGGCCAGGCGCCGAATGTAAACGCTTCCGGGTGCGCTCACGTGGGACGCCGAGGGGCGGGGCCTGGCGTTATGACGCGGACCCGCCGGGTTTAAAACCCAGTCTCGCCATTATACCGGTGCCCTGACGTGGTATTCACCTCCCGCAGAGCTCTTGTGAATATTCGGCTATTTCCTGTGTATGACTCTTGGCATTGGCAAACGAATCCTCCTGTGTATGACCCTTGGCATTGGCAAACGAACCCTCCTGTGTATGACCCTTGGCATTGGCAAACGAACCCTCCTGTGTATGACCCTTGGCATTGGCAAACGAACCCTCCTGTGTATGACTCTTGGCATTGGCAAACGAACCCTCCTGTGTATAACCCTTGGCATTGGCAAACGAACCCTCCTGTGTATGACCCCTGGCATTTGCAAACGAACCCTTCTGTGTATAACCCCTGGTATTGGCATTTACTCTACTCTTGGTTCTGCCCTTAACGTTGGTACCGAGGTCAATCTATGTGGCACCCTAAGCACACATCAGATTACCTCTGCTAATACTAAAGTCCTAGGGAGGACTTGTGCTCTGTTCTGTACCTCTGTCTGGTGTTTCCCTTTCTTTATCTGTTACCTGCTTAATTGTCTATATAGCTTTGCCGACCATTCAAGGATCGGAAGAGTAGAAAGTGAGCTACATAAAGAGATCAATATCTTGGTAGTCAGAAGGATTCGTGACAATACTCTATTCCATACCTCTGTCTGGTGTTACCCCTTGTTTATCTATTGTCTGGTTAACTGTCTTTCTAGTTTTGCCGACCATTCAAGGATCGGAAGGGTAGAGAGCGGTCTGCGTAGAGGGACCACTATTTTGGTAATCAGAGGGATCCGTGACAGTCATGTTTTTGCGTGGTATTGATTGGTGGATAAAAAGACATGCGAGGAGTGTAATTGCAGTGGTGATTTGCGTGCACAAAAGTTTAACGCTTGGCACAAAGATTTTCACTTTGCGCGAGGGTTTTTGCGAGAAGATTGTAATGTAGTCCAAAGTTGTTTCGTTCATATGCGTCCATTAAGTTTACATTGTGTTGTAAATACAGACAATGAGACAGACAAAAAAAAAATAGATTTTTTTGGCATTTGGAAGAAAGAAAAAAATCTATTTGAGTACTTATTTGTAAACTACATTAGTGGTTCTTCTTTCAGATCAGAACCAATAGATATCCAGAAGATATCCAGAACCAATTAGCACCATAGCCTCAATCACATTTCTGTGGAGTGCTTTTACTTGCAATCTGGTGCCATTACAGAGCTTAGGTGGATTGAGGTTCTGCAATCATATCACAGGTTCTCCCATGCTGGACATTGATGGTGTGTGTGAGACCTGACTGTGAGAGGGAAGCAGACATGCAGGAGCACGAGGGAGTGTGCAAGCTCTGGCTGTGAGAGGGAAGCAGACATGCTGAACGAGTGAAGGAGTGTGCGAGCCCTGGCTGTGGGAAGGAAGCAGACATGCTGGAGCAGTGAGAGAGTGTGCAAACGCTGACTGTGAGAGGGAAGCAGACATGCTGGAGCAGTAAGGAAATGTGCAAGCCCTGGATGTGAGAGGAGCTGCATAGAGACTTCATTCTGTGTGAAGTAACAGCATCCCTCTGATCTGCTGATCCAGTGTATCAACTGTGTTTTCAGAAAATGGTAAAACACATGTTTTTTTTTATGTTTCAAGAAGATTCTAAATACCAATTTTCATGACTGTAACATCTTAAATTTTCGAAATATAGGTATACCAATAAAAGTATTCACCCCCCTTTTCTCTCCCCTTAAATGGATTTTTTTAACCAAGTTTCCCATGTGTAACATCTTCAGGTTTTGAGATATACGTATCCTGTTTAAAATGTTCACCCTCCCCTTTTTCACTCCCTTAGGGGCAGAATTTCCAAAAATCCTTCCTTAGTGGGTGCCCCTACGACCCCATCAAATCTTCCCCAGTGTTAAGTCACTGAAGAGCTCCCTATTAACATACTGTACCTCAATACAGAATGTACCTGTAAACATGTAACATAGTGACTATATTTTCTACATATTCATTTTCTGTGTTAATCTGTATATTTGTGGTTTGTTATTAATATCTTACATTTATTTATGTTACAACTGTAAAATGTCAATGTTCTTGAACCTAGGACATACTTGAAAACGAGAGAAATCTCATTGTATCCTTCCTGGTAAAATACTTTGCAAATAAATAAATAAAAGCAATGTGCCTTCAAAATTTCACGTTCCTACGTTAAACAATATGAGCTGGGTGTTGGTGAGTCAGTCAGTCAGGACTTTTCCTTTTACACACATATATATATATATATATTTGCCTTAGAATGCTTCAAAACTTGCTGAATTTACAAGTCTGTAAAGTATCTACTTGTTTAGAAAATTTAACAAAACATTTTCAAAATTTAATACTAAAGCAGTTCCTTTTTCATTATATGTACCAAGCTCAATTTTGTCTTCCACTTTTACTTGGTTTGAAGTGTCATAAATGTATACAAATAAAACTATCAATTTCTTCCCATCGAGATGACAAAATTAAATAGATTACATCAAAACGAAAAATAATCCCTAGCGCATCTCTATATGTGATAATGTGGTATTGGTGTCCACATAATAGTGTAGGTGAAACCATATATTTGTAGTGACACGCGTTATAAATAAAATAAATATACTTATGTTTCATAAAAAAGTATTGTAGGCGGACAAAAACAGGTTCACTTTCATTAACGGCGCCGGACCAGACACAAGCAAGGATTGTCCAAACACGAGTCTCTTCAGGAAAGGCAAGAGTTTATTGTGTCGTCACACAAGTGCTCACACAGGATTGAATCGCTTAGAGTGAGCCCCGATTACACAGTGACATGAGGTTTTATGCCCCAAATACAAATTAGGTACATCCCCATCAGCCCACCTCCCTATGACACTTTATTCCACCCCACGTGGGTTAATACCTCCCATCATTAACTCGAACACAAAGAACATTCCACATATAACTACAAATTGATACACTTCTCGTTAGTTTGACAGTCTGTGATTTGTGGTGCTGTCTTTCTCAGAGCAGTGCCTCCCTCCCTATCGGCTATGTTTATTCAGATGGCCTGGGGCCCGGTCTGTCTTCTAGGTTTTCTTTGTTCCTCCGCACATCTCAATAACCTTGCCTCATTCATAAATCTCCCTGTCTCTCTGTGTCAAGAGCCGGCCGGATTCTGCCTGGTTTTATTGCTAGCTTTCTAATCTGCCACGCATTCTTGGAATTCTATGTAAACTCTACTTTGCACATCTAGTAAAATCTATTCTATTTACTGGTGAACCAATATTCTGCACAAGATGGCTGCCTGGCTCATAGTAACAACCATCCTTCTGCCTGATTATCCTTCAGTATTTTGCATTCTTCTGCTTCACAGATTATATATATATATATATATATATTGTGATGTAGTGCATGGACTGCACTGTGTATTCCCCTGTATTTTGTTTTTAGGTTTAGATAATAACCCCCAGGAGGGAATGTGTTTTGTGTTGCTGCAGGTGTCCCTGCAATTAAGGGCTTAAATGGCTCCTGCTTGAGGGAGGGGTAGATGAGACTGTGCACGAGTTGAGAAGGATTCCCACACAGGGGAAAGATTAGAATGGGCACCGGGTGAGACTGATCAGCACAGAGTGCTGCTGCTTCAGAGAGTAATGAGAAGCAGCAGAGAGAGTCTGCAGTACGAGATACCAAAGGTTGGTGTCACTTTTGGGTAGGATCCCTGCTAGTGAGAGAGGGACCTTCAAGTGAGTTAGTGAGTGTTCAGGTGAACCAGGATTTTGTTTGTTATGTTTTATTTTCTGCTCTTGCTGCAATAAAGGGTGCAAGATTTCACCATTTAAAGGACTTTGTGTGTCATAATTCGCCCTAGAGGACCGCTCTATAGCGCCCGCAGTGACATATGGTGGAGAATGCGGGTAATTAGCGCCAACAGGTCTGTGGGCATGGAAGCTTGAAAAGTGCCTGGTGAAACTGTGGTGAACAGCTGAAGGCTTACTCCGCATAGTGCTGCTGCAGCAGGAAAAAGAAAAAAAAAAGTGGTTCCTGGCACGTTTTAAACAGAATTCCTGTGGAGGCTCATTTCTCCCCATTTGGCTGTGTTATGGAGGACCTGCTGAAAGCTATGCTGCAAGCAACTGCTGCACAAAAGGAAGCAAATTGTATATTGGCTGCACAAGTTGAAACTGCGAGGAAAGCTCAGCAAGAAGAAAGAGCGGTCCTTGCTAACCTATCGCAGCAAATCATATTGCCTTCTGGATTGAGCTCTATGGATTATGGGAAATGTAGTCAAGCACCTGATTACTTGCATGGACTGACTGAGCCAGATAATGTGGAGGCTGATTTGGGAACACCTGCAAGGACCCAGATGAATGAGCTGCAGACATGTGTGCAGAAGTGGTTGCAACCAGAGATTGAATCTTCCAAAACCATGGAGAAGGTGGATATGAACCAATTTATTACAGATTTGCCAACAGAGGTGCGACAGTGGGTCAGCCAAGGAGACCCAAAGGATACAGCAGAGATGTGTCTAGTTGAGGGAGATGTGGCTGCTGAGGAGTTGCTTAAAAATGAGCTGGAGCCTAAGCTCACAACTCCTAATGACTATGTGAATGGTAAAGCTGGAGACAAAAGACAAAGCCCTGTACCCAGCATAGATCAATATTACACTTACGGTGAAAGATGCCAAGAGGTTCCACAACTGCTGCTGGATGAGACCAAGTAACTAATGCAATGTTTAAATATGTCACTGGGGGCGCTATAGCGCGGTCCTCTAGGGCGAATTATGACACACAAAGTCCTTTAAATGGTGAAATCTTGCACCCTTTATTGCAGCAAGAGCAGAAAATAAAACATAACAAACAAAATCCTGGTTCACCTGAACACTCACTAACTCACTTGAAGGTCCCTCTCTCACTAGCAGGGATCCTACCCAAAAGTGACACCAACCTTTGGTATCTCGTACTGCAGACTCTCTCTGCTGCTTCTCATTACTCTCTGGAGCAGCAGCACTCTGTGCTGATCAGTCTCACCCGGTGCCCATTCTAATCTTTCCCCTGTGTGGAAATCCTTCTCAACTAGTGCACAGTCTCATCTACCCCTCCCTCAAGCAGGAGCCATTTAAGCCCTTAATTGCAGGGACACCTGCAGCAACACAAAACACATTCCCTCCTGGGGGTTATTATCTAAACCTAAAAACAAAATACAGGGGAATACACAGTGCAATCCATGCACTACATCACAATATATATAGAGGAGAAAGGATCCTGCTCAAGAGTTTACAATCTAAGAGGAGAGGAGACCCTGCTCCAGAGTTTACAATCTAAGAGGAGATGGGACCCTGCTCAATATTTTACAATCTAAGAGGGGACCCCGCTCCAGAGTTTACAATCTAAGAGGAGAGGGGACCCTGCTCCAGAGCTTAAACTCTAAGAGGAGATGGGACCCTGCTCCAGAGCTTAAACTCTAAGAGGAGATGGGACCCTGCTCAATAGTTTACAATCTAAGAGGAGAGGGGACCCTGCTTCAGAGTTTACAATCTAAGAGGAGAGCGGACCCTGCTCCAGAGCTTACAATCTAAGAGGAGAGGGGACCCTGCTCCAGAGCTTACAATCTAAGAAGAGAGGGGACCCTGCTCCAGAGCTTACAATCTAAGAGGAGAAAGGAATTTCTGCTTCAGAGCTTACAATCTAAGAGGAGAAAGGACCCTGCTCCAGAGTTTACAATCTAAGAGGAGAGGGGACCCTGTTCCAGAGCTTACAATCTAAGAGGAGAGGGGACCCTGCTCCAGAGCTTACAATCTAAGAGGAGAGCGGACCCTGCTCCAGAGTTTGCAATCTAAGAGGAGATGGGACCCTGCTCAATAGTTTACAATCTAAGAGGAGAGGGGAGCCCGCTCCAGAATTTACAGTCTAAGAGGAGAGCGGACACTGATCCAGAGCTTACAATCTAAGAGATGAGGGGACCCTGCTCCAGAGTTTACAATCTAAGAGGAGAGGGGACCCTGCTCCAGAGCTTACAATCTAAGAGGAGAAAGGACTCTGCTCCAGAGTTTACAATCTAAGAGGAGAGGGGACCCCGCTCCAGAGCTTACAATCTAAGAGGAGAGCGGACCCTGCTCCAGAGTTTACAATCTAAGAGGAGATGGGACCCTGCTCAATAGCTTACAATCTAAGAGGAGAAGGGACCCCGCTCCAGAATTTACAATCTAAGAGGAGAGCAGACCCTGCTCCAGAGTTTACAATCTAAGAGATGAGGGGACCCTGCTCCAGAGTTTACAATCTAAGAGGAGAAAGGACCCTGCTCCAGAATTTACAATCTAAGAGGAGAGGGGACCCTGCTCTAGAGCTTACAATCTAAGAGGAGAGGGGACCCTGCTCTAGAGCTTACAATCTAAGAGGAGAGGGGACCCCGCTCCAGAGTTTACAATCTAAGAGGAGAAAGGACCCTCTTTACAGGTGGTACTTGTTATGTCCCAAAGGTGTGGGCATGCAATTAGGTGTTGTATGTATTTCTGTGAGTATTGTCCAGTAACTTACACACAGGCCAGATGTCACGATTCACCAAGGAAGGTTTATTACTCACTCAGATGAGTTCTCAGAATGGTTCTGTACAGAATCAGATTATTGTCTGTGCTATAATAACAGGACAGGTTTCCAGTATATACTCTGTGCCTATATGCTTCCCTGCATGACTGCTCTCTGCTACAGATCAGAAGTCTGTGTTCTTCTTGGTTACTGGTACAGCTTCCCAGGGCCGGTGCAAGCATTTTTGTCTACTCAGGCGAAGGTGCGTTTTGGTGCCCCCCCCCCATCCCTACCATGCCATGTCAATCAGCATTGAGATGCATAATAATCTCTAAAACATACCAAGAAAATAAGTTGTCATTTGCGCTCACCCCCAGGCATGTACTGGCCTTAGGGACTACAGGGAGATTCCCGGTGGGCCGATGGCTCTGTGGGCCAGTGTGAATGCTGGTTCACCGCGTGGCTCGCGCTGCCCTTAATGGGTGAGGTGAGAACTTCCACACTGCAAAACAGACGCAGTCTCATATTGCGGCCACCGTGCCGGTGAGACCCTCTGCGCATCCGCCTCACCTTAAGGCATGGTGCACACTTGACCTCAGTGCCACTGCGGTGCTTTACCCAATCGCTCTGCAGCAACTCCAGTATCTGTAGAGCGATTGGTTGAGCGATCCAGTTGGATTATATACTATATTTGTGCGTATTTGCATAATTAAATTGGGCCGGTCTGGATGACATCCAGGGCTGATTTTCTGTCCCAGTCCAGCCCTGCTCACCCCTGTAGCTCCATGTTAAACAAAACACAGAGGTTTTGGTTTATTTGAATGGTCATTAAAGTGTAAGCTCTTCTGCCGCATCACGACACCTCTGGGTCAGGCTAGTCCTTCCTAATGAAACCAAAAGCTGCTTTCTAAGCAACCACATGTCCTCATGCGGCTTCTCAGCCATGAGAGAAACTGGTGGGTTTTATTTATACCCTCACCAGGAGCAATTCAGGTTTATAAGATACGTCTACCTTATTGATGTACTTATACACACTGCCAATTACAGAGCTCACTTCAATAAACCTTCCAGTAATGTGCAGTGTGTAAAAGCGTATCACAGAGCTCCACAGCAATAAAACTCATAGTAATGTGCAGAGTGTATGAGCGTATCACAGAGCTCCACAGCAATAAAACTCATAGTAATGTGCAGTGTGTAAAAGCGTATCACAGAGCTCCACAGTAATAAAACTCACAGTAATGTGCGGTGTGTATGAGCGTATCACAGAATCCACAGCAATAAAACTCACAGTAATGTGCAGTGTGAATGAGTGTATAACAGAGCTCCACAGCAATAAAAAAAGGTAATGTACCAATATCAGTTTATTCAAACCCCCTGCATATCATTTTACACCCCCAGTACATGATTTTACACCCACCAGCATAGCAATTTACACCCCCAGTAAATAAGTTTACAGCCCCAGACCCAGTATATCAATTTACAGCCCCCGACCCAGTATATCAATTTACAGCCCCCAGACCCAGTATATCAATTTACAGCCCCCCAGTATAGCAATTTACAGCCCCCCAGTATATCTATTTACGGCCCCCAGACCCAGTATATCAATTTACAGCCCCCCAGTATATCTATTTACAGCCCCCCAGTAAATCTATTTTACAGCCCCCAGACCCAGTATAATCAATTTACAGCCCCCAGACCCAGTATTTCAATTTACAGCCCCCCAGTATATCTATTTACAGCCCCCAGACCCAGTATTTCAATTTACAGCCCCCCAGTATATCTATTTACAGCCCCAGACCCAGTATATTCCATTTACAGCCCCCAGACCCAGTATAGCAATTTACAGCCTCCCCAGTATATCTATTTACAGCCCCAGACCCAGTATATCCATTTACAGCCCCCAGACCCAGTATAGCAATTTACAGCCCCCCAGTATATCCATTTACAGCCCCCAGACCCAGTATATCCATTTACAGCCCCCCAAGTATATCTATTTACAGCCCCAGACCCAGTATTTCAATTTACAGCCCCCCAGTATATCTATTTAGAGCCCCCAGACCCAGTATATCCATTTACAGCCCCCAGACCCAGTATATCCATTTACAGCCCCCAGACCCAGTATAGCAATTTACAGCCCCCCAGTATATCTATTTAGAGCCCCCAGACCCAGTATATCCATTTACAGCCCCCAGACCCAGTATATCCATTTACAGCCCCCAGACCCAGTATAGCAATTTACAGCCCCCCAGTATATCTATTTACAGCCCTCAGACCCGGTATATCAATTTACAGCCCCCAGACCCAGTATAGCAATTTACAGCCCCCCCCCAGTATATCCATTTACAGCCCCCAGACCCAGTATATCAATTTACAGCCCCCCAGTATATCAATTTACAGCCCCCAGACCCAGTATAGCAATTTACAGCCCCCCAGTATAGCAATTTACAGCCCCAGACCCAGTGCAGCAATTTAAAGCCCCCCCCCAGTATATTAATCTACACCCCCCTCCCATTAGTTTATTCACACCTGGTAATAAATCTCCTCTCTGCATCGCTCCTCCATCGCAGCAGAGTGAAAGCACGCGGGCTGGTGGCTCCTCCTGCAGTTGTTTTCCTGGGCTATGTGGATCACGTGTGGGGGCGGCGCCAAATGACACAGTGTGCCTGCTCGTGTTAAGAACGTGGGATGGGACTGAGACAGGCACACACACTGCAGCGCCGCCGCAAATCTGATTTTTCCGCCCCTCAAACTGGCAGCAGGCCAGGACAGTAAGGCGGCCGCCTGTGCCGCCTTACATTAGCGCCGGCCCTGCAGCTTCCTCATCCAGCATGCACTGCAGCAGGGAAGAGGGGAGTGGCATAAGAACCACTCCCAACCTGGAAACCTCGGAGACAGACAGGGAATCTGTCTAAACATCACAGTACTTCACACCCGCTAAACTCCATTTATTAGACTCCTCCATTTCAAACAGGTTTTGGAGAGAATGTGGAGGTGAAGGCACCATGGCACACATTTGGTGGCATTGTTCAAAACTTCGTGGATACTGGAAAGAGGTATATAAACTCATCCTTAGTGTCACATTTCATATTGGTGCTTTTCCACCCCAACTTTTACTTTTCAAACAAGTTCCAGATAACACTCTTAAAGTGGACAAAATAATAATAGGTCATATACTGATTGCAGCAGCAGCTATCATTCCAAGACATTTGAAAACTACCACAATCCCTACATGTGAAGAAGTCATCCAAATGGTCCTTGAAAATAAGGATTATGAGTTGACATTAAGACAACAATCTCCGTTTACCATGAAGTTGAAATATTTTTTGAACATATGGGAAGATAATACTGTAGGTTATGTTAATGGCCGTGCTTTACGGGTTTGATTTGACCTTTTCGGTTTATGTGTGTACTTCTATAAATAACTATGTTTAATGTCACTGTATACTTATTAGTACTTATTGTTGTACTGCTTGAATATTATATTATAAACTCTCTGGAACGCTCTCCCTCGTACTGTCAGACTTTCCCCTAACTTCTCTTCCTTCAAACGCTCCCTTAAAACATTCCTATTTAGGGAAGCCTACCACCCAACTCACTGACGCAACCATCAATCACTCTCACCTTACAGTCCTCTCCTCCTGTTTCCAACCCCAACCCTCCCAGATTGTGAGTTCCTACGGGAATAGGGCCCTCATCTCCTCCTGTACTGTTTGTCAAATGTTGTTCAATGTATTGTAACCCTGTCTATACTGTGCTTATTGTACAGCGCTGCGGAATATGCTGGCGCTTTATAAATAAAGAATAATAATAATAATAATAATTTTATGAGATGGATGGAATTCTTCCCCGTCCCTCACTTTTCCTTTTTTTTCTTTCTTTCTGTTTTCTTAATTAGTTGACTGATTATGTTGTGATTATTTATTTTTGTGAACAGAAACAGAAAAAAGTTTTAAAACCTTTAATAAATATTAATTTGAAAAGATCAGGCACTTACACCTTTATTCTTCTATTAGACTTGCATCATGTTTCGCAGCCTCTGTATTACTACGCTTTATTTTATGACTGTCCCCTTCATGACATTGTCAAAATTTTGCCCTCCCCCTGGAAAACGTTCTGCGGACGCCCATGATCATTGCTAGCAGAAGTTAGGTTTGGTCAGTCGCTGTTCATGATATTTTGACTCTGATATTACTGGTGACAGGATTACGAAACTGCAAAAGTAACAATCAAAAATACATTTAAAAGAAAATGTACGGAGATCTACAAAGGGCAATAAAGAAAAATCATAGCGTTATACTGTTAAAACAGTGGTGTATCATGACACGCCCCCGTCAGAAATGCATTCACAGGATAACTAATAAACAATCGCATGTAAACGTTACCCCTCCTATGGGTGTTAGGAGGCCCAGGATGTCACCATGAAGGGAATTCTTCCACCCGGATCACTTGCCGCTGCTGATGCCGTCTTGGTGGAACCAGAATTGAGCCTGTTACTTGTATTAAAGATTCAGCAACTTTTAATACAAATAACAGGCTCAATTCTGGTTCCACCAAGACGGCTTCTTAATTCACTAATTAAATCACTAATGATTTTTTTCTATGGGGTGCATTTGCTATAAATCACGTAATTCCCCCCACAAAATGTAACAAGTCCTCATTTCTAATTTTTGTACAAGCGCACCCCATAGAAAACATAACCGCAAACGCTCATGTGCTAAAATGTGAAAAAAAAAACACTTTACACACTGCAGATGATTAAAAATTCAATTTTTATTGCATTTTTGTCATAATATACAGGCAGTACAGGACGTATACATATAAAGATGATATATTATGAATCTGCGGAGTCTGCCGGAACGAACGATATCTAATATGTCTGGGTCATTTAATAAAATGTGGCTTCAAATCGCTTTTAAACATGATGAGCGAAAGTGGTAAAAATGAGCTGAGCACACAGCAGTGAAATGCAGGGTTAAGGGGTCAAACAGCATATCAGAGGAAGATTTAGTAGAGAAATGAACACTTCTCAGAAGCACAGGTGTTGTTTGATACATGTTTAGGAGACACCACAACCTTAGTCTACAGACAATGTATCAAATTCATCAGACCAGACTAATGTTATTTCCAAACACTAATTAACACCTGTTGTTTACGGCGTTTGAGAACACAGGTCATTTAGAGGTGAGAATCTTTGCACGTAGACATTATTTTTGAGAATTTGAGATCTACAAGGTCTTTCTGATTTATTTTTCTTACCACCTTTGCATTCTATTTTGGGAAAGAGCACCCATTCTGTTTTTTTAAAAATACATTTAAGACAGCTAATTAAGAATCTGTTTGACAAATGACAGTCTCATAAGGATGAAACAATGGTTGTATTTTTTTCTTGCATGTCTTGCGTAATTAATAAAAAACTAAAGCAAACAAACTAGAAACAAGCATTTATAAAAACGCTTGCAATCAATTACTATTATTCAGATTATCTGCATAGGTGGTGCTAGGTAGCTGTCACGTGCGGGGTCCGGTGAGTACCGGCGAACAGGATGAGAACCCACATGCAGTAAATAAAATGAATGCAACACAAAAGATTGGTGTAAAAATTGCAGAAAAATATATTGAAGAAACTGATGCAAAACACAAGGCAGCAATATGTATAAATAATAAGTCCTTGGGAAATAATAGAGCATGTTTGAAAACACAATCTTTGGGTGAAAATAATAGTCTCTGAGATGGACCAAGGAGGAACTGTGGATCCGTGGATGAAGGTCTTGGTGAGTAGCAAGTAGAATAATCCAGAGGCAAGCAAAGAAGTCAAAGGCTGGTGACGATCTTGAATAGTCTTGGCACAGGCAAAGGGTTCGGTACACGGGTAGTCAAAGTTCAAACAGATTAGCCACAC
This sequence comes from Leptobrachium leishanense, assembly GCA_009667805.1. Classification (NCBI taxonomy): domain Eukaryota; kingdom Metazoa; phylum Chordata; class Amphibia; order Anura; family Megophryidae; genus Leptobrachium; species Leptobrachium leishanense. Next base: position 85,826,621 of record CM019072.1, on the reverse strand, counting down.
AAGGCTCTGGACAAGGTTCAGGCACGTCCTTACTACGTAAGGAGTAGACTTTAATGACAGAGCACTGGATGGATGTGGGAGTGATTCTTTTAAGGAAACCAGCCAGTGCTAATTACATACACATGGTGATGCAGGAGGCCTGAAAGAGAACAAGACATTTTAACATATTCATGGACATGCTACTAGGGATGAGCCGAACACCCCCGAGTTCGGTTCGCATTCGAACTCGAACTTTTCAAAAGTTCGAACTCGAACACGAACTCAATAGTCAATGGGACTCAAAATTCGATTTTTAGAGTGCCCTCCAAGAGGGCATATAAGCTAGATATTTGCCATAAAAGGTGTATGGGGGTCCGGGTAGTGCCCTGGGGACAGGAAACAAGGACAAAAAGTTAAAAAAAAAATTTTTAAAGGGACAGTGAGTTTTCCATGAAATAAGGATTAAATAAAAACGAAAAATTCCTTCAAATATCGTGCCTAGGAGGTCCCCATAACCTACCCGTGAAGTGGTGGATTTCTAGGATGTATAGAAACATTTAAAAACAATGTTCGGGTCCGGGTAGTACCCTGGGGACAGGAAACAAGGACAAAAAGTTAAAAAAAATACATTTTTAACCCCTTCACTGCTGATGACGTGTGGAACACGTCCTCAGTTACTCCCGCTGTATGCTGAGGAGGACGTGTCCCACACGTCATCAGCTTTGCGGGACCCCCAGCAGACATACTCACCTCTCTGTCTGGGGTCCCACGACGTTCTGACTTCAGCGTCCTCAGATGCTGAAGTCAAGTTCCTCCCGACGTAAATGACGTCATCGCGCCATGCGCGATGACATCATTTCCAGGCAACCCCCCCGGCAATGCCGGGAGATTGCCTGGAAGGGAGGGGGGGATCCGTTCAGATCCCTCTCCCTCCCGATCGGGAGGTCCCACAAAAAAAAGCCAGGTACCGCTTAAAAGTAGAGAGTCTCCCCTTTTAAGCGGTGCCTGGATTTAACAACTTAGGCACCGGGTCGCACTTTGGCGCCCAGGGCCGGTGCTAGACTATTTTGCGCCCTAGGCAAGACCAGCTACTTGCACCCCACCCAAAAAAAGCTCACATGGGTATATTTGCCCCAGCTCTTACATGGTGGATATATTGCCCCCTGCTCACATGGGTACAATTTCCCCCCAGCTCACATGGGTACATTTGCCCCCAGCTCACACATGGCATGGAGATATTGCCCCAGCTAACACATGTAGATATTGCCCCAGCTCACACATGGCATGAAGATATTGCCCCAGCTCACACATGGCATGGAGATATTGCCCCAGCTCACACATGGAGATATTGCCCCAGCTAACACATGGATATATTTCCCCAGCTAACACATGGCATGGAGATATTGCCCCAGCTCACACATTGATATTTGCCCCCAGGCTCACACATTGATATCTGCCCCCAGGCTCACACATTCATATCTGCCCCCAGGCTCACACATTGCTATCTGCCCCCAGGCTCACACATGGATATCTGCCCCCAGGCTCACACATGGATATATGCCCCAGGCTCACACATTGATATCTGCCCCCAGGTTCACACATTGATATTTGTCCCCAGGCTCACACATGGGTATTTACCCCCGGGCTCACACATTGATATTTGCCCCCAGGCTCACACATTGATAGTTGCCCGCAGGCTCACACATTGATATTTGCCCCCAGGCTCACACATGGATATCTGCCCCCAGGCTCACACATGGATAGTTGCCCCCAGGCTCACACATTGATATTTGCCCCCAGGCTCACACATGGATATCTGCCCCCAGGCTCACACATGGATATCTGCCTATCTGCCCCCAGGCTCACACATGGATATCTGCCCCCAGGCTCACACATTGATATCTGCCCCCAGGCTCACACATTGATATCTGCCCCCAGGCTCACACATGGATATCTGTCCCAGGCTCACACATGGATATCTGCCCCAGGCTCACACATTGATATCTGCCCCCAGGTTCACACATTGATATTTGCCCCCAGGCTCACACATGGGTATTTACCCCCAGGCTCACACATTGATATTTGCCCCCAGGTTCACACGTGGATATCTGCCCCCAGGCTCACACATTGATATCTGCCCCCGGGCTCACACATTGATATTTGCCCCCAGGCTCACACATTGAAATTTGCCCCCAGGCTCACACATTGATATTTGCCCCCAGGCTCACACATGGATATCTGCCCCCAGGCTCACACATGGATATTTGCCCCCTGGCTCACACATGGATATCTGCCCCCAGGCTCACACATTGATATCTGCCCCGGGCTCACACGTGGATATCTGCCCCCAGGCTCACACATGGATATCTGCCCCCAGGCTCACACATGGATACAAAAATACATAGGGTGATACCCCTTAAGCTAATATGTATATAAATACAAAAAATGGCCACTCACAAGCTGTCAATAGTATACAGGCACATCACAGGTTCTTTTGATTTTCAGAAACTTGTATTGGCCTTAGAGGAATGGTCACATAGTTACATAGTAGTTACATAGTTACATAGTTATATAGGCTGAAAAAAGACATGCGTCCATCGGGTTCAGCCTCTCCCACATAACCTACTGCTGTTGATCCAAAAGAAGGCAAAAAACCCAGTCTGAATGCTTGCCAATATGCAACATACTGGGAAAAAATTCCTTCTGGTCACCACTCTGGTCTCTCTTCCCTGCAGTACCAGCAGGTGGCGCCTCACACATCCCCATTGGGTGACTGTTGCATTGCTCACACGGAAGGATAGGACTGCTCGGTCGGTGCTGCACCTCTGCCCAGGAGGAAGCGCTGGGGCTGCAGCCACATCCCCGTGCTAACCTGTGCAAACAGCTGGAGGTGGGACAATCTGGGGAGGAGCCTGCACCCAGCCAGAGTAAAAGAGACTTGCTACAAACCAGAAGATTTTACCTCCCGATGGCCAATTCTCTGTAACCTGCATGTGATCTGCCCAGCCTTCACCTCTGAGATCACACTGAGAGCCCCCCTCCCTCCTCCCCTGTCATTCCCAATTGCTGCTGGCTATTTGCAACCCTTGGACCCAAGGAGGCACCTATATGTTTATACGGGTTTAACTATGGGGAGTAATCTTGGGAAGAGAGACCAGAGTGGTGACCATCCCTCTAAGGCTAATACAAGTTTTTGAAAATCAAAAGAACCTGTGATGTGCCTGTATACTATTGACAGCTTGTGAGTGGCCATTTTTTGTATTTATATACATATTGGCTTAAGGGGTATCACCCCTTGTATTTTTGCTTCTATTCACACATGGATAGCTGCCCCAGGCTCACACATTGACATTTGCCCCCAGGCTCACACATGGGTATTGGTGGAGATAGGGGGTTCATTTGAGGGTTCACAGAGATGCTGTGAGGTTGTGTATAGAGATGCTGTGAGGCTGTGTATAGAGATGCTAATGGGGTTGTGTATAAAGATGCTGTGAGGCTGTGTATAGAGATGCAGTGAGGTTGTGTATAGAGCTGCTGTGAGGTTGTGTATAGAGATGCTGTGAGGCTGTGTATACAGATGCTGTTTGTGTATAGAGATGCTGATGGGGTTGTGTATAGAGATGCTGTGAGGCTGTGTATAGAGATGCTGTGAGGCTGTGTATAGAGATGCTGTGAGGCTGTGTTTAGAGATGCTGATGGGGTTGTGTATAGAGATGCTGTTTGTGTATAGAGATGCTGATGGGGTTGTGTATAGAGATGCTGTGAGGTTGTGTATAGAGATGCTGATGGGGTTGTGTATAAAGATTCTGTGAGGCTGTGTATAGAGATGCTGTGTATAGAGATGCTGATGGGGTTGTATATAGAGATGCTGTTTGTGTATAGAGATGCTGATGAGGTTGTGTATAGAGATGCTGTGAGGTTGTGTATAGAGATGCTGTGAGGTTGTGTATAGAGATGCTGTGAGGTTGTGTATAGAGATGCTATGAGGCTGTGTATAGAGATGCTGATGGGGCTGTGTATAGAGATGCCTTGCGGCGCCGAAGTGCGGCCTAGCTCCGGTGGGGGCCACCATCTTGGATGGTGGCTCCACCCCCGGGTCCCCCCTCACTGCCTGACGTCCTCACGCATAGCGTGATGACGTCAGATAGCCGGGGAACCCGTAGCTTCCAGGAATCCCCTGGTGGAGATAGGGGGTTCATTTGAACCATGATATCTCCAGAACCGTGGCAGCTAGGGGGTCATGGAGTGTGTCAATCGAAAGGCCTGAGCATGGCCTTTCGAATGCTACCCAACATGACCAGGTATAAAGTAAAAAAAAAAAACATGTATTTTTTTGTGTGTTATTTTTATTACTGCAGCAATATTGTTCACATTTCAATTATAATATGAACAATGATGCTGCACTAATGATTTTTTTCTATGGGGTGCATTTGCTATAAATCACGTAATTCCCCCCACAAAATGTAACAAGTCCCCATTTCTAATTTTTGTACAAGCGCTCCCCATAGAAAACATAACCGCAAACGCTCATGTGCTAAAATGTGAAAAAAAACCACTTTACACACTGCAGATGATTAAAAATTCAATTTTTATTGCATTTTTGTCATAATATACAGGCAGTACAGGACGTATACATATAAAGATGATATATTATGAATCTGTGGAGTCTGCCGGAACGAACGATATCTAATATGTCTGGGTCATTTAATAAAATGTGGCTTCAAATCGCTTTTAAACATGATGAGCGAAAGTGGTAAAAATGAGCTGAGCACACAGCAGTGAAATGCAGGGTTAAGGGGTTAAACAGCATATCAGAGGAAGATTTAGTAGAGAAATTAACACTTCTCAGAAGCACAGGTGTTGTTTGATACATGTTTAGGAGACACCACAACCTTAGTCTACAGACAATGTATCAAATTCATCAGACCAGACTAATGTTATTTCCAAACACTAATTAACACCTGTTGTTTACGGCGTTTGAGAACACAGGTCATTTAGAGGTGAGAATCTTTGCACGTAGACATTATTTTTTAATTCAATATCTAATAAACCGTTGTTTATAATATTCTGCAGTAAAGCGTCTCTTTATTTCTAGATTTTTTAGTATTTTTTAAGCATTTTTTATACTTTTTTCAAATTTATTTTTTTCCGAACTCGAACCGAACACGCCAAAAAGTTCGAAGGTCGCGAACTTGCGAACGGCCAAAGTTCGAATCGAACTCCGAACTGATCAAACCGAACAGCTCATCCCTACATGCTACCAGGGATGGATTCAGGATTTGGCTTTCTTGTTGAGGTGTCGCCGTGGAACCTTACAGTAGCGAAGTATCCAAAAGTCAAGCCCAATTGTGCACTTTTTCTGGTGTTGTGGTTTTGGTGAAAGGAAAACTCCTGTTCCTCATTATACACTAACTTTATAATCAGAGATGTTTTCAAGTCTACATTTAATCACAGTCATCAGATAAGGGGACCAAGCTTATGTCTCCAGCTTTTTCATAGTAACCAGATATTGTTTTCCCATTGGATGAGTCCACACTGTATAAATCTCCATATTAGATAGGTAAGAGCACCTCTCCAGTAAGTGTCCTTGGGCAAGACACCTAACGGTACATACTCGCCACCCAGGACATACTTGAAAACGAGAGAGACCTTAATGTATCCTTCCTGGTAAAATCCTTTCTGGGAAAAAAAAAACTTCTTTAATTTATCTTTTATAGAAACATAGTTGTGGCCACTATCCTGTTGAGTGTTCTGGCTGTATATTCAGTTGCATTTAGAAATTGGTGTGTTAGTTTGATGAAGGAAAAAAAGGATTGAGTGCTGACCTAAATATTACATGCATTTCGGGGCAGAGGTTACAAGATATACCAAATCTTGCTTCTTCCACTTAAAACACATTGCACGCATCCGTTCCCTTCTTAAACCCTTAGTGACTGGGCGGTTTTAGAAAAGTCCATCTGAAAGTGCCCGCTGCTGTCTTTACGTTTCTGCGCTGTTTGTGTTTAGGTCAAATTTTTCCTCTTACTCATTTATGGAACCCACACATATTATATATTGTTTTTCCTGCCATTAAATGGACTTTCTAAAGATACCATTATTTCCATAATATCTTGTAATTTACCTTAAAAAAATGAAATATGATGAAAAAAATGGAAAAAACACACTTTTTCAAAATTGAATCCCCAAAATTTACAACTGCCAAAAAAAACCAGCTAAATAGTTTTGAAATTTTGTCCTGAGATTAGAAAACCCCAATTTTTACATGTTTTTGCTTTTTAGCCCCTTCACTGCTAAGCTGTGCGCTGAGCTCAATTTGACCGTTTTATGCTCATAATTTTTAGATGCCAGCTTAAGTCCTATTTTATTAAACCCCCCACACAATTTCAAAAAATATATATATATTTTTTTAATTTATTTTTTACAATAAACCTGGTCATGTTTGATATCATTTGAAAGGCCACAATCAGGCCTCTCCGATGATATAAAACATGACCCACTAGCTGCCACGAATCGGGAGATACAGATATCCAAATGATCCCCCTATCTCCACTTGGCAGCTAGGGAGTTAACTGGTCCACTGACATCCTCACACATATGGTGAGGATGTCAGTGGGTGGGGGGTGGCCCGGGGGTTTGGCTATCATCCAAGATGTCAGCCACTTCCGGGTTTGAATCACGATTCGGCAACAAATGGGTTAATGATTACTCTCCCCTTTCCAGCTGTGCAATTTGTTTGTTTCTAGGTGGAAAGGTTGGGGAGATAGAAGGCTCCAAAGGAGTCCCCTCCCCTTCCACCTTTTTCACTGCAGGCCCGGGGGGGGGGGTGCCTGTCGATTACGTCATCACTCAATGTGATGACGTCACCGGAACTGCCAGGCCCCCTCAAAGAGCGGGGCAGACTCCAGGCCTGCCAGAATGCCGCAGGAGCCCAGCGAGGGATCTGAGTATCGGGAGGGAGGTTAGGAAAACCTGACGTACTATGCACGTTAGAGGGTCTAAAGGAGACTTCCTGATCGGACATACATAGTACGTGAGCGGTCAGGAAAGGGTTAATGAGGACTCTACTAAAATGCTCATCCGAGCTCTTATTATCTCCTGTCTTGACTACTGTAACCCCCTTCTCACTAGCCTTAAGAGATTACTGATTCTCCCTCTACGGTCTGTAATGAACGCCTCTGCCAGGCTAATCCACATCCCACATCTCACATCCCAAACCTCTTACACCTCACATTTCGTACCTCTCACACTTTGCCTTTTGTCAGTCTCGGCACTGGCTCCCTGTTACCTTTAGAATATAATTTAAAATAATGCTGCTCACATACAAATCTCTACAAAGCTCTCCATAACTGTGCCCCTGCATACATCTCCTCCATTGTTAGCAGGTGTATCCCATTCACTTTGCTCTGCCAATGATCTGATGTTAGGTACCCCTTTTCTTAAAGGAACTCCTTCCCCTGCAACATTAGACTCTCCCCGTCTCTCCAGTCCTTCAAGAAGTCTCTGAAAACACATTACTTTAGAAAATCCTATCGACCCAATCCATGAACCCCCACTGTACCCTTCTTTCTACACAGTCCCTATGCATCCCACTACTTCACATACTCAGATATTTACCCTCACCTAGTATGTCTCCCCTTTCTTCTTATATTGTATGCTCTTAAGCAGGGTCCTCTCTTCCACTGTTCCTGTGTGTCTATCTTGTCTGTATATTTGTTGTTATGTAAGGCCTATTGTACAGCGTACAGAACTTGTTGGCGCTTTATAAATACTTGTAACTGTATATATACTGAACTCCTTCTTAAAATAAAATACTCTCCATGGGCAATAGCGCTTGTGGCCTCCATATCGTGTGTTCACTCAGGTATCATAGGTCGCATCAGGAGAGCTTATTTGGATTACGCTTATTGCATATGCAAATCAGACTGCTATCACCCCAAAATGGTGGTTACAACTAGGGATGGGCTGCCGGTTTGAATCGGTTCGATGTTCGATTCGAACATCGACTGTTCGAAAGTTTGCGAACTGCAAACTTTTCGGGACGTTCGCAAAATGTTAGAAAAAATTTTTTTAATTTTTTTTTAAAAAAAAATGCTTTAAAAATCCCCAAAAAATCTAAAAATAAAGAGACTCTTTAATGCAGAATATTATAAGCAATGTTTATTAGATATTGAATTAAAACGGGAATATTTTTAACATTGAAGCCTATGGGATTCAACATTTCCCACACCTTGTTGCTAAAACATCAGGCAGACGTGGCCCTCTAATCAGGCACTGTAGAGGGCTGCCCGCCAGGGCCTCCCAAGGACCCCCTTGAGGAGTGAGCGGTCACCGGATGACAGAGCTGCAACTGTGCGGACTGGCCGGCCGGTGCTTGTGACATAGAGGCGGCACAGGGAGGGAGCCACTGCACCTGCGGCAATGGCAGACCCCCCCACAACCAGGATCCAGGGAGACCCCACTGACCACCAGGTTAAGGTAAGGCGACACATTTTTTAAATTCAACAAATTTTTTATTGAAGAGTAATAAACATTACAGATAAGAGAAAATACAGTAGAGTCTCGTATCAGATGCTTTACATTTGGCAGTAGATAGACCCATCGCATATACAGTATATATGTATACTTATCAACAATAAGATCAAACAACTGTTATTTTAAAATAAAAAGAGTAAAAAGCAGACTAAACTACAGCATACAGTGCTGAAAGGTGGGGATAATGATAAAAAAGCAAAAGAAAAAAAAGAAAAGAGCATCTGTTCTTCAGTTCACTGTCATTAAGGTAGTAAAAACTTCATATAAGTGCTGACATCATGTACCAAAAACTAAAAAGGGGGGAGGGGAAGGAGGGTAAAGAGGAAGTAGGAAGAAAAGGGGGCCGGGAAAAAAAGAAGAAAAGAAGGGAGAGAAGAGAAAGAGGAGAAAAGAAAAGAAGAAACGAGGCAGGAGGAGGAGGTGAAACCACAAGCCCATCCTCTCTAAACCCCCCTCTAACCTTAAAAAGCAATTTGTGTGGAGGCTGGGGAAGCAAATGCCGCCATCCAGGGTGACCAAACCGCCTCAAAGTGGGTCATTCTATCAAGGACCACTGCCGTCAGGCGTTCCATCGTAATCATGTGCCAAATTTTGGCCATTATCAGCTGGCGCGGGGGCCCTTCCAGGTCCTAGCCAACCCAATGCGAACCGCAGCGCACACCCTAGAGACCAGAGAATGTTTGTCGCGCGTGAGGTGTACCTCGTGATGTGGACGGTTAAGAAGCGCCATCCAGGGGTCCGGACGTAAGTGTATCCCTAGTGCCCTGCTCAAATCACCAAAAGCTGCCGTCCAAATAGGTCTGACCATGTCGCAGTCCCACCAAGCATGCAGGTACGTCCCCTCATTGCCACATCCCCTGAAGCAAGTCGACGGCGTCCCCGGGTACATCTTCGCAAGGCGGTACGGGTGTATGTACCATCTCGCCATGACTTTATAACAGTTCCTCGCGAACCACAGTGCAAATTGGGACCCGAGAGGTCCTGTCAAAAATGTCTGCCCACTGAACGCCATCTAGGGAGCCCCCTAGGTCATCTTCCCATCTTGCAACGTAAGGCGCCACCTGCGGAAAGTTTGCGTCAAGGATATGGGAATAGAGGATATCATGCCGCACCCTCGATGCGTTCGATGACAGCAGGTCTCGTATAGGGTCAATCTGCCGTCCGGAATCTCTCTAATAATTCCTCTGACAAAATGTAACAGTTGGAGAGCTCTGAAAGTCTCTGAGGGGGTAATGCTTTAGACTCCCTCAAATATCCAAGGTTGACTGGGCGACCCTGAAAAATCAGATCTCGCATTTACGTAATTTCAGAACGGATCCACCAACCGAACGCCCTGGGAGGGTTACCCTCCGGGAACTTCTGGTTGTGAAACAAAGGTTGGAGGCCCGAACCTGGAGGGGACAATCTGCCCCCCCATCTCTATAGAGGTTCCAGAGACGCAGTGAATGCAGCATCATGGGGCTATTGTGAAGGATTCGGGAGGTGGCTTTAGGGGTCCATTGAAGCGTGCGCAGTTGCCATGGTCCCCAAATATCTTGCTCAATGGTAGACCAGAGCGGAGCTCCATTTTTCAGGTTAATCGTGGAGAGCATCGCAAATTGGGCCACCTTGTAATATGAGTAAAGGTGAGGGACTCCCATGCCCCCTTGTCGCCTTGACTGAAACATAAGGGTTTTGGGTAACCGACCCCGACAACCACCCCAAATAAAGGAGTGGATACCCGACTGAAGAAAAGTCAGGTCCGCTCTACGAACAGGAATTGTTAGTGTTCTGAAAAGATACAGCAGCTTCGGAAGCAGGGTCATCTTGACCGCGTATATACGGCCAAAGAGTGAGAGACGTAAATGAGACCATGTGGATAGCAATGAGTGGAGGGTAGGAAGCAATACCCCGTAGTTTGCTGTGTACAGCTGATCCCAGGTGGGAGTCAGCTGGGTCCCTAGGGAACCCATAGAGGAGCGGCACCATCTAAAATGAAACCTGTCTCGAACCACCACCCTCTCTCCCTCCGTCAGGTTGAGGTCAAGCACCTCGCTCTTATTCACATTAAGTTTATATCCTGAGACCCTGCCAAAGTCCCTCAAGGCCCTCATCAGGTTGGGGAGTGTAGTAATTGGCGAGGTCAGGGAAAGAAGGAGATCATCGGCAAATAGGGACAGCTTATATGGTTTTCCCCTCACCTCCACCCCCTGGACGTCAGGGTGGTCTCTAATATACGTCGCCAGGGGTTCTATAGATAGAGTGAATAGGATCGGCGACAGGGGACATCTCTGTCGGGTCCAGTTGAATATGGAGAAGGGGGCCGAAAGGAATCACCCAGTGTCAACATACGCCATGGGGCCCGCGTATAGAGCCCTTATCGCTGTCAAAAGTTCCCCCCTTCTTCCAAAAGAGTCCAAAGTCACCCATAGATATTTCCAGTCCACCCGATTGAAGGCCTTTTCGGCATCTAAAGAGAGGAGAAAAGAGCCTCTACCCGATGTTCTAGCGACCTGAATTAGATTAATGTCTGATGTTATCTGGGGCCTCTCTACCGGGAACAAATCCCACCTGATTGAGATGGACGACCTCGTCAATATACAGTCAGGTCCAGAAATATTGGGACATCAACACAATTCTAACATCTTTGGCGCTATACACCACCACAATGAAGTTGCAATGAAACAAACACAATGTGCTATAACTGCAGACTGTCAGCTTTAATTTGAGGGTATGTACATCCAACTCAGGTGAACGGTGTAAGACTTACAGCAGTTTGCAGATGTGCCTCCCACTTGTTAAGGGACCAAAAGTAATGGGACAATTGACTTCTCAGCTGTTCCATGGCCAGGTGTGTGATATTCCCTCATTACCGCAATTACAATGTGCAGATAAAAGGCCCACAGTTCATTTCAAGTGTGCTATTTGCATTTGGAATCTGTTGCTGTGAACTCTCAAGATGAGATCCAAAGAGCTGTCACTATCAGTGAAGCAAGGCATCATTAGGCTGAAGAAACAAAACAAACCCATCAGAGAGATAGCAAGAACATTAGGTGTGGCCAAAACAACAGTTTGGAACATTCTCAAAAAGAAGGAACGCACCGGTGAGCTCAGCAACACCAAAAGACCCGGGAGACCACGGAAAACAACTGTGGTGGATGACCGAAGAATTCTTTCCCTGGTGAAGAAAACACCCTTCACAACAGTTGGCCAGATCAAGAACACTCTCCAGGAGGTAGGTGTATGTGTGTCAAAGTCAACAATCAAGAGAAGACTTCACCAGAGTGAATACAGAGGGTTCACCACAAGATGTAAACCATTGGTGAGCCTCAAAAGCAAGCAGGAAGGCCAGATTAGAGTTTGCCAAACAACACCTAACAAAGCCTTCACAGTTCTGGAACAAGATCCTATGGACAGATGAGACCAAGATCAACTTGTACCAGAGTGATGCGAAGAGAAGAGTATGGAGAAGGAAAGGAACTGCTCATGATCCTAAGCATACCACCTCATCATTGAAGCATGGTGGCAGTAGTGTCATGACGTGGGCATGTATGGCTGCCAATGGAACTGGTTCTCTTGTATTTATTGATGATGTGACTGCTGACAAAAGCAGCAGGATGAATTCTGAAGTGTTTCGGGCAATATTATCTGCTCACATTCAGCCAAATGCTGCAGAACTCATTGGACGGCGCTTCACAGTGCAGATGGACAATGACCCAAAGCATACTGCAAAAGCAACCAAAGAGTTTTTGAAGGGACAGAAGTGAAATGTTATGCAATGGCCAAGTCAATCACCTGACCTGAATCCCATTGTGCATGCATTTCACTTGCTGAAGACAAAACTGAAGGGAAAATGCCCCAAGAACAAGCAGGAACTAAAGACAGTTGCAGTAGAGGCCTGGCAGAGCATCACCAGGGATGAAACCCAGCGTCTGGTGATGTCTATGCGTTCCAGACTTCAGGCGGTGATTGACTGTAAAGGATTTGCAACCAAGTATTAAGAAGGGAAAGTTTGATTTATGATTATTATTCTGTCCCATTACTTTTGGTCCCTTAACAAGTGGGAGGCACATCTGCAAACTGCTGTAAGAATTGTGTCGATGTCCCAATATTTCTGGACCTGACTGTATATCGACCAAGTCTTTTAGCCAGGATTTTGGCGTATATCTTCATATCCACATTTATCAGGGAGATGGGCCTGTAGCTGGGGCAGACCACCAGATCTTTCCCCGACTTGGGGATGACCACCATACGAGCCAGGAGCATGTCAGAGGATGGGACCTCCTTTAATTGCATGTAAGTATTAAACAATCTGGTCAGGGGCTGGAGTATGGCTGGGCGTAATTCCTTTAAAGTAGGGGACCGAAAATCCGCCCGGTCCTGGGATTTAGAGGAGTGTACGTTTTTAATTACCTCAGATACCTCCCCTGTCAAGATGGGGACTGCCATGTCCATACGCTGTGCATGGCTGAAGGAAGGTAAGGTGGTTCGAGTGAGGAATTCCCGGATAAGCATGTCTCCTGCTGGGCCAGGTGTCGCTGTTGTGCCGTCATAAAGGGATGCATAATATGGGCAGAAGGCCTTGGATATTTCACAGGGGTCAGAGGTCATTTCGCCAAGGCAAAGCCGCACCGTGCGTTCCCGAGTCTGCTGCTTCAGCTGCCGGGCCAGAAGAGTGTCAGGTTTGTTGCTCTTTTCAAAAAACTTCCGACCCGTCCACTGAAGAGCCGCCTGGACCTGACGGGAAAGCAACAAGTTAAGACTTCCCCTAGCTTCCAGCAACTCCCTCAACAGATTAGTGTCTCCAGTCCGCTTATGCTTGCGCTCTAGATCACCCACCTTGATCATAAGTGATATCATCTCTGCCACCCATTCCCGCTTGCGGCGGGATGCTATAGCGATTAGTTTGCTCGCATGAACACCTTGTGCGCCTCCCATACTGTAGTGATAGCTATGCCTGGAGTGAAGTTACGCTCAAAGAAGTCCGTCAAGTCAAGGATCATAGTATCTTTCAGACCCGGGTCAAGGAAGAGGGAAGCATTAAAGCGCCAAACATTAGCCGAACCCGATGCCCCCACCCCAATAGTGCTATCTCAACCGCAGTATGGTCAGACCACGATATTTCGTGAATGGTGGAAGAGACAAGGGCTGTAATGTTATCTCTACTGCAAAAAATTTAGTCCAATCTGGAGTACGAGTCATGGGGATTCAAATAGAAAGAATAGTCTTGGTCTCTAGGGTGGAACAGCTGCCAGGAATCGTACAGATTGGCCGCCTGGACAACACCTCGATAGGGGCGTATACACTGACAAAGTTAACCGGTTTACCTCCAATCGTCCCAGACACTCGCAGATATTTACCATCTAAAGCCGACTCCTGATGGGTGAGATGAAAATGAAGATTGCCGCGCATCAGTATCGAGACACCTGTCTTACGGGAGTTACCTGTGGAGTGGTAATGCACAGTATAACCCTCCCCCCAGTACCCCGGGACTCTGCCCCGCATAAAGTGAGTCTCCTGCAGAAGGACCACATCGGCACAAAGTTTTCTGTAATATCTGGTGGCCCCTCGTCTCTTAATTGGGGACAAGAGACGTTTAACATTGTGGGAGATTACCTTGAGGCGGGCTCGCGCCTCACCCCCTCTCTCCACCATGAGAGAGTGAGCGAATGAAGGTGATATAAGGAGAGGGGAGAGAGGGGAGGAAGAAGAAGAGATGAGATGAGAGAGAAGAAATTAGAAGAAAGAAGGGAATAAAAAAATTCCCAAAAATCTTTCAAGAGAAGGGGGGATAAGAAAAAAGAAGGGGGGGAAAGGGGCAGAAGACACAAAAAAAAAGTCTGGTGGTGGATTGTATCACTACCAACCACTAGGTATGCACTCGGGGGCGAGAGCGACAACAAGGAGAAGGCCGCTGGTTCAGAGACTCCCTCAAGTGAGGACCGTGACCTAAAGCACAGCAACTAGACCCCTAAAATCCCTGCCTTACATCACTCAAGGCCGCAGAGGGGTCGATGTACAGTCTCATTTGACTCTCCCAACTTCCCTCCCCCAGTCACAGAATAGCCAGGGCAGGAGGCTCTCTAGGTCCCCTGGTAGCAGGGACTGGTGGGCACCTATCATAAAACATGCTACAAGTAACAGTGGGTCCTCCGCGAAACAAAGCAAACTCAAAGAAATCTGGTGGGCGAGGGCTCTCCCCATCCATTCAACATGTCTCATTCCCCTCCGGTCCTGTCCCAGAATGTCCCGAAAGGGTGCACAAGGGGTCAAATAAAATCCAGCAGTTAAGGCCCCATGGAGAAAGTGGGAGATGAATCCCACTCAGGCGCAATAGAGTAACTTGATCTGGGGGGCAATGTCAACAGCATCCTGGAGGCTAACGTATCGGGGAGCGCCTCCAATCCTGCCGCCATGGTCTGCCTCTGGCCTCTCCCTGCGCAAATAGATCCGGGGGTACCAGGATGCCCAGCGACTCCAAGATCGTCAAGCAATCAGCTGGTGAGCGGAGGGACAGAATAGTACCGTTGTGAGGTATGAGAAGACGGAATGGGAATCCCCAGCAGTATCTGATGTCTCTGGCAGAGAAGGTCCGTGAGGGGCTTTAGTGCCCGGCGCTTCTGAAGTGTGGAAGGCGCCAGATCGTTATAAAAGTGAGGAGTCACGTCATCGAGGGTCGGGGTAGCATTGCGTACCGCTTGAAGTATAGCTTCTTTAGTGGTGTAAATGACACCGCAGTATCATGTCAAGGAGCAACTCCTCCTCGGGTGTGTTGGGGAGAAGTGCTTGAAAGTAGCGAAGAAAGTCCCGTAAATTCACCACCATCTCGGGGATGTTTCGGAGCCTGAGGTTGGAGCGGCGAGACCGATTATCCATATCCTCAACTGCCTCCTGTAAGATTTCTTATTAATTTTGTAGGGCCGCCATGTCCGCACGAACCTCCGCACCCACCGCCTGGACCTCGTCGTTTCCGGGTGTTCGCCGTGTGTTCGCCCACAATGCACCACAACGGACCACAATTCACTTTTCCACTGGCCTGAAGCTCGTAATTGGCTACATCCTTGCACCTGACCACAGGTCTGGTGCAAGACAGGTTCAACAGTATGCCAATCACGGTGCAGAGCCCTGATTGGGCAAATTTTGCCCAATCATGGGCTCACAGAGCCACGTCCCGCAGCACACTATATAACGTTTCCACGCATAGCTACAGCATGCATTTTGAGAGGAGATTTCAGAGGAGATAGTTGTGTGTTGTTACTGCCGGTCTGCCACTCTACTGGGGGGTCTCATTTCTACCAAATATCAGGGAATTTAGGTGATGTGTGTCTTGTCACTGTGCCAGCAAGTTTTTTTGGGGTTTACAAATTTCTTGAAAACATTTGTGAATTGAGGTGATCTTCTGTGTCTTGTCACTGTGCCAGCAAGTTTTTTTGGGGTTTACAAATTTCTTTAAAACATTTGTGAATTGAGGTGATCTTCTGTGTCTTGTCACTGTGCCAGCAAAGTTTTTTTGGGGTTTACAAATTTCTACAAAACATTTGTGAATTGAGGTGATCTTCTGTGTCTTGTCACTGTGCCAGCAAGTTTTTTTGGGGTTTACAAATTTCTGTAAAACATTTGTGAATTGAGGTGATCTGTCTTTTGTCACACAGCCAGTACCACGCAGTATTTTGGGGATCACTAATTTCTACAAAACATTTGTGAATTGAGGTGATCTGTCTCTTGTCACACAGCCAGTACCACGCAGTATTTTGGGTGTCACTAATTTCTACAAAACATTTGTGAATTGAGGTGATCTGTGTCTTGTCACACAGCCAGTACCACGCAGTATTATGGGTGTCACTAATTTCTACAAAACATTTGTGAATCGAGGTGATCTGTGTCTTGTCACACAGCCAGTACGACGCAGTATTTTGGGGCTCACTAATTTCTACAAAACATTTGGGAATTGTTATAATCCGTGTGTTCTCACTGGCTGCCACCCATCAAGGGGTCTCACTGATTTATAGGAGGTTTCACTGCCACCCATCAAGGGGTCTCACTGATTTATAGGAGGTTTCACTGCCACCCATCAAGGTGTCTCACTGATTTATAGGAGGTGTCTGAGACTTGTAATCTGTGTCTTGTCACTGGCTGCCAGCTATCAGGGTGTCTCACTGAGTTATACTAGGGATGTGCGTTTCGGGTTTCGGAATTTCGGAATTTTCACGAAATTTCTCGATTCGTGTTTTCGGATGAGGCCGAATTTCCGAACAATTTTAGATCCGAAAAGTTCAGATCCGAAATGTTTTCCGAGCCGAAACGAAATATTTTCGAATTTTTCGAATGGGCTTGAAATGTGTCAAACGAGGAGAACAGATGTTCCGAAAAACGAAAATTTTCCTAAAAACGAAAATTTTCCGAAAAACGAAAATTTTGCAAAAACGAAAATTTTCCGAAAAACGAACATTTTTCGAAAAAACGAAAAGTCGATACAAAAAACGGGCAAAATGACACGAAAAATACGAAAAATGGTCGATATCCCGAAAAATGTGCAATTCCGAAAAACGAAAATTTCCCGAAAAACGAAAATTTCCCGAAAAACGAAAATTTTCCGAAAACGAAAATTTTCGGAAAAACGAAAATTTTTCGAAAAAACGAAAAGTCGATACAAAAAACGAGCACAGTGACACGAAAATACGAAAAATGGTCGAAATTCCGAAAAAAAAATGTACCCGAAAAACGGGCCGAACCGAACCAGAAAGCTGCGTGTATGAGGTCTGTCTGCTCCACCACCTCTCCCTCCTCCTTCTCTTTCTCTGGCGAAGTGGCAGTTAAACCGACGCCTGACAGGGTCTATGCAATGGCTCAAGCAAAAAGATGCCATACTGTGCTTGAGCTGGTTTGTTTAGGGGACAGGAGCCACACCGGGCCAGAAATTCTGTCAGCTCTGCAGGGGCAGGCACAGAGATGGTTAACACCACGCCAGCTTCAGCTGGGAATGATCGTCTGCGATAATGGCAGCAACCTTCTCTCCGCCCTATGCAAGGGTAAATTGACGCATGTACCATGCCTAGCACACGTCCTAAATCTAGTGGTACAGCGTTTCCTAACCAAGTACCCAGGGCTGCCAGAGCTTCTCATCGAGGCCAGAAAAGTCTGCAGCCACTTCAGATGGTCATTCCCAGCAAGCGTTCGCCTGGCAGAAATTCAAAGAGAATTCCACCTTCCCACAAACCGTCTGATCTGTCACATGCCCACCAGGTGGAACTTGATATTAGCAATGCTGCAGCGTCTGCACAAGCAGCAGAGGGCCATCAACGAGTACCTGTGTGAGTATGACGGAATGGAGATGTTGTTCCGCCTGCGGGTGTGCTCAATCTGCGTGACCCCTTCGCTTACCGCTGGCCCGACTACCGAGTGACGCGCACTCGGCGTCTCGTGCGGCCTGGCGTGACCCTGGGGAAGGGTAGCGGCGGTGGAGGGGACCCCTGCCTAGAACCAGCCCGACCACTGAGCCATACGGCACTCAGCGTCCCGAGCAGCTGGTTCACTGACCTTGCGGGTGTGGACGTCTGTGGAGATCGTTCTGCCGCGGAGGAATCTTCGTAACGGATGTGGGAAACGTTTCGGATCTTGCGGGAAACGTTTCCGATCGCGGTGCGGATAACTCTTCGGAACTTAATGGAAGACTTTTCGGATCGGATCGGGGCTGGATGAATCTTCGGATCTGCCGGGATGGGCGAGGGATTCGGATCTTACCGCAATCCCTCGCAATACCGAAGCGCGGTACGCGGCCGCGCCCTTCGGTTCGGATCTCCCTCTCTCTGGGAACCGAATCCTCATACGCAGCGCCTCTGCCCTGCTACTCGATGCAGGCACAGAGCGCTCGTTCGGATCGTACCTGGGTGGACACCGTACCCTGAGATCGCGGGGGACTCTCAGATACGAAAATACGGTGGAGAATAAAGTCACACCAGTCAAAGCTGAATGCACTGCAGAATCTGCCTTTATTGTTTACAGTCCAAGCATTTATTACCTCTGCACACAATTAGAATACAATGGGACTCCTTGCCCGCCCTCCCAGGACCCATTGGCCCTTGGCCTTCAGGGAGTCGCCAATTCGGACCGGATGGTCCGAATCGGCCATTTTGCGATCCGAACCGGATGGTTCGGATCGGCCATTTTCCGAATCGAGAATTCTTAACTGCGCCACAAGGTGATCGGAAAATGGCGGCGAGCAAGGCAACAAAGGGGAAAATACATTACGCAATAAATCAACGGGGACACTTTATTACACCACACAATCACATCTAATAAAAGTACTTGTAAAACTGGGTGCGTGCCACCGCACCCGAGTGTCCATAGCCACCACTGTCACGGCACCGCCCCTGGCTGAGGGTGCTGGGCCATTCCGTGACACTCCTCCCCTCCCCCAGTTCGACGCACCTGGTCTGACCCCACCGGGTCATACCGGGGAAGTCGGCGCTCCCAGGCCCATAGTCCGTCTGAGGAGGCCGAGTCACCAGGCCTCTCCATTTGGCCTTGCGGCCGTGCCAGCTTGGTCGGGCCCCCACGTCCTCAAGGTTACCCCGGCTGGGCAAAGGTACATACATCCGGGCCGGAGTACCCCCTGTGTCCCCCCAGGGTTGTCGCTCACCTGGGGAACCCGGGTGCCAACTGCACACGCCCCAGGTGCCCAAGTCAGCCGTGGAACAGAACCGTGACTGCGTGAGGCCCCCGAGCCCAAGGGTTGCAAAAATGGGCAGAGGCCAGCGGCGCTCTGCCCCGTTGCCAGCTCCTCCACTGGATGGCCCGGTACGGACACGGCAACCGAAGGAGCACCTCGAGCCAGACCTGGCTGCTCTTCCTGGTGGCCGACGAGGGGGACCAGGGAATGCAACCGCGGTCGCACGGGGACATCCTCGCTCTGCCCCTCGGGGCAAGTTGGGAGAAACGGGCAGAGGCCAGCGGCGCTCTGCCCTGGTGCCAGCTCTTCCGCTGGGTGGGGATCTCCTTGCAAAAGGATGGTTTCTTTTCCCCCCGGGACCGTCACTGGCTGCGCACAACCCAGCCCGGGGAAACCATCTGTCTGCTCTACCTGGCAGACTGTGGGTGGTGGGCAGAGGCCAGCGGCGCTCTGCCCCGTGGCCAGCTCTTCAGCTGCGCGAGGATCTCCTTGCGGGAGGATGGTTACTTCACCCCCCGGGGCAAACAATGGTTGGGCACAACCCATCCCGGGGGAACCATCTGTCTGCTCCACCTGGCAGATTGTCAGCAGGGGGCAGAGGCCAGCGACGCTCTGCCCCGTGGCCAGCTCTTCCGCTGGTTGGCAATCTCCTTGTGGCGGGATGGTCTCTTCACCCCCCGGGGCAATCAGTGGTTGCGCGCAACCCATCCCGGGGGAACCATCCGTCTGCTCCTCCTGGCAGACGTTGAGTAGTGGGCAGAGGCCAGCGGCACTCTGCCCCGTAGCCAGCTCTTCCGCTGGTTGGAGATCTCCTTGGGGAAGGATGGTCACTTCACCCCCCGGGGCAAACAATGGTTGCGCACAACCCATCCCGGGGGAACCATCCGTCTGCTCCTCCTGGCAGACTTTGAGTAGTGGGCAGAGACCAGCGGCGCTCTGCCCCGTAGCCAGCTCTTCTGCCGGTTGGAGATCTCCTTGGGGAAGGATGGTCTCTTCACCCCCCCGGGGAAACAATGGTTGCGCACAACCCATCCCGGGGAGACCATCCGTCTCCTCCCCCGCTGGACCCGTGGCCTCGGCCACCCTGTCCTCTTGCGGGGTGCAGGGAGTAACTTCCTCAGTCGAAACCCCCACGGGCACCCATGGGTCCGCCTCGGCCTCCCATAGGTCCCAAACCTGGGGACTGTCGACTTCCTCCGCCGACCCGTCCCACCACGGGGAGCTCAGGCTCGACTGTGGAACGCCGTCCAACAGTCTTCGATAAGCCACCTCGAGCTCCCACTCTCGCTCTGCTAGGGACTCCAGCTCCTCAAACACCGAGTCCCGGCTGTCTGACGGGATCTCCAGTTCCCGTCGCTCCAGGATGTCTTCCATCCGCTCCTCGGTCTCCTCTCCAAACTCGGGGTCGGCGGCCATGCCCTCGTAGAGCAGCCCCGTCCCTCCGTAGCGAGGCCCTGCAGTGGAACTGCCTCCAATAGGGCGCACTGTCGGAGGGGCGGTTAGCCACCGGAGCGCGCGGTACGCGGCGTCCAGTGCGATCTCCTCCTGCACCAGGCTCCGGAGCTCGGCCTCCCACTCCTCTGGGGCCCGACCCTGCAGGAACGCTGCTCGCACATCATACTGCACCTGATGAACGACAGCGTCAGAAGGAATATACGCATCATGGCAGTCCCGCTCATGGTCCAGGGCCTCGTACCACAGCTCCTCTGTGGACCTCTGGTCCTGCTCCAGGCCCTCCTGCAGCTCTCTTGCCAACACGACCTTCCTGTCGGCGAAGGTACCAGCACAGGAGCACCGCTCCTCAACGGGGAATGTGGCGTCCTCAGATGCAGCTTCAGGCGAGCTGTAAGACTCCATCCGAGGGTCGCTGGAATGAGTGGCGTCCTCAGTACAGGCTCCAGGCGAGCTGAGAGTCCCGCAAGGGCCGTCACTGGGGCTTGCAGATTCCCAAGGGGAAGCTTCAGTCAAGCTGTAGGCCTCGTCCCAGGGTTCCACGGGGTAGGGTTCGGGGTTCAAATCTTCTGGCTCTGCTCCGCGGAGCTCTGCCAACCGCAGCTCGTGCTGGCGGTCCTTTTCCTGTTCCACCTCCCGGTAGAACTCCCGCATCACTCGGCATCTGTCCGCCGTCGTCGGGGCATCCCCGAGCAGGGCAATCCGACGCCGCACCTCTCTGAGGCCAGCATCTTCCTCCACCTCCGCTTGGACAGGGCTGGGGACGGGCATCATCGCCTCGTCCTGATCCATCCTGGTCAGTTCCTTGATCAGCGTCTTTCTTTTCTTGTTACCCGGCGTTCCTCCCCGGTTCTCCAACATCCCACGCAGGGTGTCCCGGTCGTAATAGGTGTACACCACCATGGCGTAGGTCTCCATGGGGCCTGCAGAGAGCGATCCCACCGCTGCCACCAGTATGACGGAATGGAGATGTTGTTCCGCCTGCGGGTGTGCTCAATCTGCGTGACCCCTTCGCTTACCGCTGGCCCGACTACCGAGTGACGTGCACTCGGCGTCTCGTGCGGCCTGGCGTGACCCTGGGGAAGGGTTAGCGGGCGGTGGAGGGGACCCCTGCCTAGAACCAGCCCGACCACTGAGCCATACGGCACTCAGCGTCCCGAGCAGCTGGTTCACTGACCTTGCGGGTGTGGGACGTCTGTGGAGATCGGTTCTGCCGCGGAGGAATCTTCGTAACGGATGTGGGAAACGTTTCGGATCTTGCGGGAAACGTTTCCGATCGCGGTGCGGATAACTCTTCGGAACTTAATGGAAGACTTTTCGGATCGGATCGGGGCTGGATGAATCTTCGGATCTGCCGGGATGGGCGAGGGATTCGGATCTTACCGCAATCCCTCGCAATACCGAAGCGCGGTACGCGGCCGCGCCCTTCGGTTCGGATCTCCCTCTCTCTGGGAACCGAATCCTCATACGCAGCGCCTCTGCCCTGCTACTCGATGCAGGCACAGAGTGCTCGATTCGGATCGTACCTGGGTGGACACCGTACCCTGAGATCGCGGGGGACTCTCAGATACGAAAACACGGTGGAGAATAAAGTCACACCAGTCAAAGCTGAATGCACTGCAGAATCTGCCTTTATTGTTTACAGTCCAAGCATTTATTACCTCTGCACACAATTAGAATACAATGGGACTCCTTGCCCGCCCTCCCAGGACCCATTGGCCCTTGGCCTTCAGGGAGTCGCCAATTCGGACCGGATGGTCCGAATCGGCCATTTTGCGATCCGAACCGGATGGTTCGGATCGGCCATTTTCCGAATCGAGAATTCTTAACTGCGCCACAAGGTGATCGGAAAATGGCGGCGAGCAAGGCAACAAAGGGGAAAATACATTACGCAATAAATCAACGGGGACACTTTATTACACCACACAATCACATCTAATAAAAGTACTTGTAAAACTGGGTGCGTGCCACCGCACCCGAGTGTCCATAGCCACCACTGTCACGGCACCGCCCCTGGCTGAGGCTGCTGGGCCATTCCGTGACAGTGAGTATGGCACAAGAACAGGTTCAGGTCAACTTGGTTTCCCCCCCCAGTGGCTGATGATCAAGGATGCATGCACTGTACTGTCACCATTTGAAGAGGCAACGAGGATGGTGAGCAGGGACAGTGCATGCATCAGTGACACAATTCCTTTAGTGTTCCTGCTGGAGCACACTACGCAGGGAATTATAGATGTGGCTCTAGAGGCAGAGCAGCGGGAGGAAGAGGAGGCCTTCCCTAGCTCTCAAGGCCCCAGTCTTTCCGCAGACAGCATTCCAGCGGGTCCTACTCAGATCAGACAGGAGGAGGATGAGGAGGAGGAGGAGGCAGAATATTTAAGTAGTAGGGGCATTGGAGGTGGGGATTCCTCAAGGGAGGGTTTCGTGTGGCCAGAAACACAAGGGCTAGTGCGTGGCTGGGAGGAGGAAGTGCACGATACTGTCATCCTCATTGACCAGGAAGACTCGGAAGCTAATGCCACCTCCAACCTACGCTGCATGGACTCCCTAATGATGCAAAGCCTGCTAAAGGACCCCAGGATTCGTGCTATCAAGGAGAGGGATCATTACTGGTTGGCAACCCTTCTTGATCCACGATACAAGGGTAAAGTTGCAGAGCTCATCCTGCCCGCACAGAGGGAGCACAGGATGAAAAAACTTGAGGACTCGCTAAAGCGAAACTTGTGTAACACCTTTCCAGGCACTGGTAGATTACCAAGTGCTGACACACATGCTTCTGAGGCTGCGGGTGATCAGAGGAATAGTGGTGAAGGCCAGGGCCGCTTGACTGATGAATTTTTAAATTTTTTTAGTCCTCAACGCCCAGGGACGTCAAATGTAGGCACCCATTGCCAGCGTCTTCACCATATGGTGCAAGACTACCTAGGGGCAAGGGTAGACCTGGATACCTTTCCAGCAGATGATCCACTGGCTTACTGGGTGTTGAGATTGGATCACTGGCCAGAACTTAGCCAATATGCTATGCAGCTACTAGGTTGCCCTTCATCTAGTGTGCTTTCCATAAGGACGTTCAGTGCCGTTGGAGGTTTTTTCACAGACAAAAGAGTGCGTCTGTCCACAGACCCTATAAACCGGCTGACATTTAAAAAAATGAATCAGTCCTGGATCAGCAGCTATCAATCCCCTGATGCTGAAGTAATGGAATAGATAGGGGATGTCCTCTTCTGCATTCACAAAACCTCCAGCACTGAACTCTTCCACAATACTACAAAAGGGTTACGGTGTGGAGGCACTTGCTGCCATGAAAGGCACAATATTTGGCTGCACTGACGCCTGTGCCAGATTTATATCATTTTAATTTTTTGTACCACAGGGTCCAACCCTGCACTCTTCCACAATACCACAGAGGGGTTACTGTATGATGATACTTGCTGGCCTGGCAGTCTTGCACCAAAGGCAGAATATCTGGGTGCACTGACGCCTTGACCAGAATCATATCTTTTCAATATAGGACCACATGGTCCACCCCTGCATTGTTCCACAATACCACAGAGGGGTTACTGTATGATGACACTTGCTGGCCTGGCACCAAAGGCACAATATCTGGGTGCACTGACGCCCATTACAGATAAAAAACTTTTCAATATAGGACCGCAAGGTTCACCCCTGCATTCTTCCACAATACTACAGAGGGGTAACTGTATGATGATACTTGGTGGCCTGGCAGTCTTGCACCAAAGGCAGAATATCTGGGTGCACTGACGCCTTGACCAGAATCATATCTTTTCAATATAGGACCACATGGTCCACCCCTGCATTCTTCCACAATACTAAAGAGGGGTTACTGTATGATGGTACTTGCTGGCCTGGCACCAAAGGCAGAATATCTGGGTGCACTGACGCCTTAACCAGATGCATATCTTTTTAATATAGGACCGCAAGGTTCACCCCTGCATTCTTCCACAATACCACAGAGGGGTTACTGTATGATAGTATTTGCAGGCCTGGCACCAAAAGCACAATATTTGGGTGCACTGCCACTGACGCCTGTATCAGATTCATATCCTCAGAGGGGTTACGGTGTGACGGCACTGTTGGGGATGCTAAAGGACCAATTTTGAAGCACCTATTGTTACTTTCATCCAAAGCCTGCATAAGTTTCACAATAATTTAGCCAAAAAAATCTGTAAACTTTATCTGCGTGTACGAAAATGTCTCCTCTTTTCATACAGACTGCCGCCCCAAGCAGTTGTTTATGGATAGATTAAAGGAATCCATTTACCGTCATTTGAAACGTAATTTTTTTTTTAAGTGTTTCTATACATCCTAGAAATCTGCCACTTCACGGGCAGGTTATGGGGACCTCCTACGCATGATATTTGAAGGAATTTTTGGTTTTTATTTTTAACCCTTATTTCATGGAAAACTCATTGTCCCTTTAAAAACTTTTTTTTAAAACTTTTTGTCCATGTTTCCAGTACCCCAGGGCACTACCCGGACCCCCATACACCTTTTATGGCAAATATCTAGCATATATGCCCTCTTGGAGGGCACTCTAAAAACCGAATTTTCAGCCCCATTGACTTGCATGGAGTTCGAGTTCGGGTTCGGGTTCGGACTCGAACATATGGAAAGTTCGGGTTCGGACCCGAACCAAACTCGGGGGGTGTTCGGCTCATGCCTTGTCCCAAGGGTCCCTAGGTCCGCTGTCAGACAGTCAATCCCAGCCCTGAGGTCCGCTTGTAGGTCGTCTTTATGGTCAGAAGAAGTTGGCGTAGATCTTGTATGTCTCGGCACGTAGAGGGTGCGTCAGGAGTTGCCGACTCTCTGGTGGGCGTCGCCATCTTTGGAGAAGCGTTGGTCATCAATCGAGCTGAGGTGAAAACCCGGGAGATGTCCTTTTGACCCAGGTTACATCCAGATTTAGTCCCGGGCATGCCAGGGGGTCGCGTAAAAAAGCTGAAGCAGAATAGGTCGCTTAAAAGGCTTTAAGGGAGTCATGTCGGCCCGGAGCTACAGCTTCAAGCAGCCATCGACCCTGACCACCAGGGCACCACCCTGTGAAAACATTTGTGTTATAAAATCACGTGCTTGTAGTGGGCCCCTCAGAGTCCACCGTAAACATTAACATGGAGACAAAAGAAAATATCGATCAAGTGTAGTGAGCCTCACAAGGACCACCAGAAAAATTAAGGAAAAATAAAGAGTTTTTCAATTAAATTATTGTGTAGGAGTAGTAGGCCGCGGGGACCACCAGAAAAATTGGGACATGGATAATAAGCCCCACTTAAAAATTGCACCAGGGCTGAAGAAAAATTATGTGGGGGGTCTAGTGGGCCCTAGACGGACTGCCAAAAAACAAACAAAAAAAATTATGCCTACAGCAGGGCCGAGAGGCAGCTGCTGAAGAGGGGCCTTCTCCATCCAGGGCCCGCAGGCAACGGCAGGTATGTAGTGCTTCCGGCACCCGAGGCTCCCACAATGGCCGCGGCGGTCAGGCTGCAAGTCAGAGACGGGCCGATAATCCGCTCAACGGGGTAGAAGAATAGCGTGAGTCAGTCAGGAGCAAACCTTTGTTTCTCACCCCTCCGAGGGTATGAAAATGTCTGCTTGACAGGGATTTGGTCTCCAAAAGGCCGTTTAAAGCACCGATAGCTCACGGAGCTCTACAGGGGTGCGACCGTCCACCTTGCCGCTAGGCTCCGCCGCCAAGGCGATACATTTTTTTAAAAAAAAAATCCGAGGACATTTTTAAAAGTCCCCGGGAACATAAAATTTTTTTTTTATTTTTTATTTCTAATACTCACCTGATTCCTGGATCCACCAACAAGCGCAGCCTCCCGTCTCCCACACTGTTAGAAGCTGCATCTACCGGCATGCTGTGTGCAGCTTCTGAGAAGATACGCTATTAGTGTAGAGGGAGCGATGCAAAATGCGCAGCCGGCTTCCCCGCTACACTAACAGCGTATCTTCTCAGAAGCTGCACACAGGTTAAAGCTAGCGTCAGACTGTAGAGGTGCTGTCCGGCAGTGTGAGGATTCATATGCTGCATTAATTATACTGTAACGGTGCTGCCCAGCAGTATGAGGATTCATATACTGCATTAATTATACTGTAAAGGTGCTGCCCGGCAGTGTGAGGATTCATATTCTGCATTAATTATACTGTAGAGGTGCTGCCCGGCAGTGTGCAGATTCATATGCTGCATTAATTAATACAAATTTGGTTACTTAACCCATTTGCAGTTTTTTTTTTAGGAAAGTATTTTACCAGGAAGGATACATTGAGATTTCTCTCGTTTTCAAGTATGTCCTGGGTCGCAAGTATGTACCGTTAGGTGTCTTGCCCAAGGACACTTACTGGAGAGGTTGCCTTTCTGGAATCGAACCCATGACTCCACAGGCTCTCTCCATGCAGAGCAGTGATGTTACCTCTACTCAACCCAGCCGGTTTGGATTGTAATATGCGGTGAACACCGCAGCAAACGTCATTGCTCACGCAAGTGAGCGTTAACGTTTGCGTTAGATGGTAATTTTTCCAACTCGTTGTTGCTCAAACATTGCCCATGGCTTCAAATCACGTTTAAACTTGAGCAAAAGCATTAAAAATTAGCTCAGCGCACAGCAGTGAAATGGCTCAGCACTCAGCAGTGAAATGGTTAAAAACATATTTTTTTTATTTGTTTTTCATTGTTTCCTGTTCCCCACGGCAATACCCGGACCCCCATACACCTTTTATGAGCAACAAGGTGGAAAGCCTGCCCAGAGGGCAGTCTATTGTGGATATACTGCCCCAGCTCATGGATATACTGCCCCAGCTCGTGGATATATGCCCCAGCTTGTGGATATACTGCCCCAGCACGTGGATATACTGCCCCAGCACGTGGATATATGCCCCAGCACGTGGATATACTGCCCCAGCACGTGGATATATGCCCCAGCACATGGATATACTGCCCCAGCTCGTGGATATACTGCCCCAGCTCGTGGATATACTGCCCCAGCACGTGGATATACTGCCCCAGCTCGTGGATATACTGCCCCAGCTCGTGGATACTGCCCCAGCACGTGGATATACTGCCCCAGCTCGTGGATATTGCCCCAGCACGTGGATACTGCCCCAGCTTGTGGATATTGCCCCAGCATGTGGATACTGCCCCAGCTCGTGGATACTGCCCCAGCACGTGGATACTGCCCCAGCTCGTGGATACTGCCCAGCATGTGGATACTGCCCCAGCTCGGATACTGCCCCAGCACGTGGATACTGCCCCAGCACGTGGATACTGCCCCAGCTCGTGGATACTGCCCCAGCACGTGGATACTGCCCCAGCACGTGGATACTGCCCCAGCTCATGGAAATTTGGCCCCCACCTCTCATGGATATATGCCCCAGCTCATGGATATTTGCCCCCACCTCTCGGATATTTGCCCCCACCTCTCATGGCTATATGCCCCCCAGCTCAGACCCCAGACCAGACATGGGGCGGCTGTTCGAATGCTCTATCGGCATTCGGACAGCCGCCCCATGAGCTCCTGAAACTTACCTCCCGAGCGGCGAAGTGAAAGTTCCCCGCTTCCGGTCGTTGAAGGACCCAAGCCGCGGTCACGTGACCGCGGCTTGGGTCCTTCAAAGAGCGGAAGCGAGGAAACTTTCCCTTCGCCGCTCGGGGATGGATGCGCGCGGCAGCCGGGTAGAGGCTACGAGCGCAGCCTCTACCCGGCTCCGCGCGCATCCAACCCCCGAGCGG
Organism: Leptobrachium leishanense; assembly: GCA_009667805.1. Taxonomy (NCBI): domain Eukaryota; kingdom Metazoa; phylum Chordata; class Amphibia; order Anura; family Megophryidae; genus Leptobrachium; species Leptobrachium leishanense. The sequence continues at coordinate 85,798,263 of CM019072.1, read as the reverse complement.
CGGAGGGAACTTTCCCTTCGCGCTGGTTGGATGCGCGGCAGCCGGGTAGAGGCTGCGAGCGCAGCCTCTACTGGCTGCTGTGTGCATCTTGTAACCGCCGCGGCGAGCGCATAGCCGGCTCGTGCGCGGCGGTTGCATGCGCGCGCAACCAACCGCCGCTGGTTGCGCGCGCATGCGCAGAGTAAGGCTTGGCGACGAACACGCCAAGCCTTACTCAATTATATTATAGATATCTTGTATATATGCCCTCTGGAGGGGACCTTAATTTTCGAACTTTTGAGCCCCATTGACTTGCATTGCGTTTGAATCGTGTTTGGGTTCGAATTCAAACTTTTTCCAATGTTCGAGTTCAAATGCGACCCGAACACGGGGGTGTTCGGCCCATCACTAGTTACAACCAAACTTTCAAGGAAATCTCCTCTATAAGGAAGTCTCCCCTGATGGGCAGTGGCATAAGTAGTCAGACGTTCGGTGAGTCCCCACGCAGGTCTTAATTCAATTAAAGGTTTAATTCAATTGTGTTGTTACACATAGGACAATACCATATGCAAATCTGACTGCTATTGCCCCAAAAGTGGCCAGAATTGACATGCAAGGGAAGTTTCATCTGCATGACAGATACAGCAAACCCAAATGGTCATTTTGGAGTATAAGGCCTTATCAGGTGAGTCTTTAGGGGTTATTCAAAGAGCACTGAATTGGTCATGAGATTTCCCTTTACAGTGCAATTTCGCAGCCATAGGGCTATTCAAAAAACTGGCAATTCGCCAAATATTGTGAATCAGAGAGGAGATTGTTTGTTGCATATCAGGCTGTATCACTGAGTTATATCTGATTTCTGGAAATTGGAATCTGTGTGTTGGCACTGCCAGCTGCTGCCAGGCTATCAGGCTGTATCACTGACTTATACCAGAGTTGTGTGAATATGAATCTGTGTGTTGCCACTGCAAAGGCTATCAGGGTGTATCACTGACTTATACCAGAGTTGTGTGATTTTAAATCTGTGTGTTGCCACTGCAAAGGCTATCAGGCTGTATCACTGACTTATACCAGAGTTGTGTGAATTTAAATCTGTGCGTTGCCACTGCAAAGGCTATCAGGCTGTATCACTGTCTTATACCAGAGTTGTGTGAATTTGAATCTGTGTTGCCACTGCAAAGGCTATCAGGCTGTATCACTGACTTATACCATAATTGCGTGAATTTGAATCTGTGCGTTGCCACTGCAAAGGCTATCAGGCTGTATCACTGACTTATACCAGAGTTGTGTGAATTTGAATCTGTGTGTTGCCACTGCAAAGGCTATCAGGCTGTATCACTGACTTATACCAGAGTTGTGTGAATTTGAATCTGTGTGTTGCCACTGCAAAGGCAATCAGGCTGTATCATTGACTTATACCAGAGTTACATAGTTACATAGGCTGAAAAAAGACATGCGTCCATCGGGTTCAGCCTCTCCCACATCACCTGCTGCTGTTGATCCAAAAGAAGGCAAAAAAGCCAGTCTAAAATGCTTCACAATATGCAACATACTGGGAAAAAATTTCTTCTTGACCCCAGAATGGCAGTCAGACTTCTCCTTGGATCAAGAAGCTTTTACCCACATATTAAATATTATAACCCTTAATATTCTGTGTCTGCAGGAAGTCATCCAGTCGCTTTTTAAAAGTCTGTACAGTCTCTGACCCAACCACCTCAACAGGCAGAGAATTCCACAGCTTTATTGTTCTCACCGTAAAATAACCCTTCCTATGCTTTAGGCTGAATCTTCTTTCTTCCAGTCTAAATGGATGACCCCGTGTCCTGTGTATAGACCTGTTAATGAATAGGTTATCAGACAATGGTTGATAATGGCCCGTATATATTTATATAAGGTTATCAGATCCCCTCTAAGGCGCCGTTTCTCTAAACTAAACACGTTAAAGCTTGTTAGCCTTTCCTCATAACTTAACTCTTCCATTCCCCTTATTAATTTAGTTGCCCGTCTCTGCACTTTTTCTAGAGCTATAATATCCTTTTTTACGACAGGTGCCCAAAATTGCACGGCATATTCAAGGTGCGGTCTGACCATTGATTTATACAGAGGCAAAATTAGGTTTTCATCCCAAGAGTGAACTCCCCTTTTAATGCATGCCAATACTTTGCTGGCCTTGGCGGCTGCTGTTTGACATTGCACATGTTACTTAGTTTGAAGTCTATGATTATTCCCAAATCCTTCTACTGCTTGGATTTCCCTAACTCCCGTACCATTTAGGGTATAAATTGCTTGTGTGTTCTTCACTCCAAAGTGCATAACTTTGCATTTATCTACATTAAATTTCATCTGCCATTTAAGTGCCCAGTCCCCCAGTCTATCTAAATCCCTCTGCAGCGAAGTAATATCCTGCTCACATTGTATTACTTTTCCTAGTTTTGTGTCATCTGCAAACACTGATACATGGCTTTCAATGCCTATCTGAAGGTCGTTTATAAATAAATTGAATAGTATTGGTCCTATAACAGACCCCTGAGGGACACCGCTTACCACTGATGTCCATCTTGAAAATGTACCATTTATGACCACTCTCTGTACCCTATCTTTTAGCCAGTTTTCTATTCAAGAAAAATTATTTTCATTTAGACCAATTTTTCTTAATTTAAATAGTAACCTTTTGTGTGGAACTGTGTCGAAAGCTTTGGCAAAATCCAAGTAAATCACATCCACTGCGACCCCCTGATCTACTTACTTCCTCATAGAACGTAATTAGGTTAGTCTGACATGATCTGTGTTTCATGAAATCATGCTGATTTTTGCCAATTACATTATACCTCCCAATAAATTCCTGAATATTATCCCTTAGTAACCCCTCAAATACTTTCCCAGCCACAGATGTTAAGCTCACAGGTCTATAATTCCCAGGCACAAATTTTAAACCCGTGAATTTGTTCTGTGAATTTGAATCTGTGTGTTGGCACTGCAAAGGCTATCAGGGTGTATCACTGAATTATAGCATTGTTCTGGAAAATCTGTATATTGTTAATCTATATATCACTCACCATGTCAGAAAGACCTAAAACGACAGGCAGACGCTCCCAGACACAGATAAGAGGGCAAGCAGCCTCTGTGTTGGAAGGCTTTGCCCCTGGTCATCGTGGACGTGGTGCATCCTCTGCAGGGGCACGCTTGTCCTTGTTTCTAACTGGTGCTGGCCATCTTAAGCAGCAGCAACATACAGAGGATTTGGTGGATTGGCTAACCAGGCCATCCTCATCCTCCGAGTCCTCTGCCAGCCAGGCTTGTAGTGCATTACAGTCCTCAGCTGCCAAAACATCTAATTCAGCCTCCATGTCCACAGCTACTCCTGCCGTAACCTCACTATCATACACAGAGGAGTCAGCTGAATTGTTTGACTACAGTGACAGTGACATGCTGCATGAGGATGCGCAGCAACTCCAGTGCTCTGATTCAAACTCTGAGGCTGAGGAAGGGAGTATAATCAGCCTAGAGGGAGGGGGTGCCAGTGACACACAAAGAACTGGCACTCATGTTCCCCCAGCAGCTGCAGCATATTGCGACGTTGGCTCCAGTGACAAAGAGATAGGGGGTGATGACAATGATGATGAGGTCACTGACTCCACCTGGGTGCCTGATCGAACAGAGGAGTCAAGTGAGGAGGAGGCACAAAAAAAATGAGGCAGTAGGTTATGTGGGAGAGGCTGAACCCGATGGACGCATGTCTTTTTTCAGCCTATATAACTATGTAACTATGTAAGAACATCCTCTATGAGCAACCGTAGCCAGTCCAAGGCATCAGATGTCAGAGCTGCTCAGGTGCAGTGCGCTGTTGTCTCGCAGCACACGCCCAGGATCTCTGCTGTCTAGGAGTTCTTCACAACATGTGCAGCAGACTGCAGTGTTGCTATTTGTAAGCTATGTCGGAAGAGGATCAAGCGTGGGAAAGACATCAGACACTTTGGTACCAAGTGCTTGCGGTGACATATGACCACCTGCCACGCATCCCGTTGGCACAACACTTTGCATAGGTCTGTCTCTACCCCCACTATATGTCCTGCCATGTCATTGCCTACAACCTCCACTGACAGGGATGATGCTACAGTAATGGGTGTTCCACTTCCTTCCTCTGAATCTGCCAGCATCCAATCAGCTGCAGATTTATGCAGTCAGATTTCGTTGCTACAGCTGTTGCAGCGGAAGAAAAAATATTGTCCCAACCATCCACATGCACAACGTCTAAATGCAGCTTGGCAAAATTACTCGCATTACAGCTGCTGCCTTTCTAGCTGGTGGACTCTGCTTCCTTCCGTGAATTTGCCGAATGTGCTGTACCACAGTGGCAGGTTCCAAAACGACATTTCTGTTCATGAAAGGCCATTCCAGCACTATACCAGCACATGGAAGACAATGTTATGGAGTCATCGGAAAAGGCAGTCAGCAGCAAGGTGCACATTACTTTAGACATGTGGTCCAGCAAGCATGGACAGGGCCATTACATTTCCTTCACGGCACACTGGGTAACTCTGATTGCAGCTGGGAGGGATCCAGGATGGGGCTCGCCTCCAGAAAGCTGCTTATATGAGGTCTGTCTGCTCCACCACCTCTTCCTCTTCCTCCTCCTTCAATGTTTCTGGCGAAGTGGCAGTTAAACCGAGGCGTGGCAGGGGCTACGCAATGGCTCAAGTAAAAAGATGCCATACTGTGCTTGAGCTAGTTTGTTTAGGGGACAGGAGCCACACCGGGCCAGAAATTCTGTCAGCTCTGCAGGGGCAGGCACAGAGATGGTTAACACCATGCCAGCTTGAGCTGGGAATGGTCGTCTGTGATAATGGCAGCAACCTTCTCTCCGCCCTACGCCTGGGTAAGTTGACACATGTACCATGCCTAGCACACGTCCTAAATCTGGTTGTATAGTGTTTCCTAACCAGGTACCCAGGGCTGGCAGAGCTTCTCAGCCACTTCTGCAGCCACTTCAGACGGTCATTCCCAGCAAGTGTTCGCTTGGCAGAAATTCAAAGAGAATTCCACCTTCCCACAAACCGCCTGATCTGTGACATGCCCACCAGGTGGATCTCGACATTGGCAATGCTGCAGCGCCTGCACAAGCAGCAGAGGGCCATCAATGAGTACCTGTGTGAGTATGGCACAAGGACAGGTTCAGGTCAGCTTGTTTCCCCCCCCCGCAGTGGCTGATGATCAAGGATGCATGCACTGTACTGTCACCATTTGAGGAGGCAACGAGGATGGTAAGCAGGGGCAGTGCATGCATCAGTGACACAATTCCTTTAGTGTTCCTGCTGGAGCGCACTCTGCAGGGAATTATAGATGTGGCACTAGAGGCAGAGCAGCGGGAGGAAGAGAAGGACTTCCCTAGCTCTCAAGGCCCCGGTCTTTACGCAGACAGCATTCCTGCGGGTCCTCAGATCAGACAGGTGGAGGAGGAGGAATATTTAAGTTGTGGGGGCATTGAAGGTGTGATTTCCTTAAGGGATGGTTTTGTGTCCCCAGAAATCCAAGGACTAGTACTTGGCTGGGAGGAGGTAGTGCACGATACAGTGATACTCAGCAACCAGGAACACTCTGAAGCTAATGCCACCTCCAACCTATGCTGCATGGGCTCCCTTATCCTGCAAAGCCTGCTAAAGGACCCCAGGATTCATGCAATCAAGGAGAGGGATCATTACTGGTTGGCAACCCTTCTTGATCCACGATACAAGGGTAAGGTTGCAGAGCGCATCCTGCCCTCACAGAGGGAGCACAGGATGAAACAACTTGAGGACGCTCTAAAGTGAAACTTGGGTAACACCTTTCCAGACACTGGTAGGTTACCAAGTGATGACACACAGTGCTTCCGAGGCTGCTGTTTATCAGAGGAAGAGCCGCTTCACTGATGCCTTTTCCAAATTGTTAGTCCACGATGCCCAGGGACGTCAAATGTAGGCACCCATTGCCAGCGTCTTCACCATATGATGCAGGACTATCTAGGGGCAAGGGCAGACGTGGATACCTTTACAGCAGATGATCCACTGGCTTACTGGGTGTTGAGATTGGATCACTGGCCATAACTTAGCCAATATGCTATGGAGCTACTAGGTTGCCCTTCATCTAGCGTGCTTTCTGAAAGGACGTTCAGCGCCGCTGGAGATTTTGTCACAGACAAAAGAGTGCGTCTGTCCACCGACTCTGTAGACAAGCTGACATTTATAAAAATGAATCAGTCCTGGATCAGCAGCTATCACTCCCCTGATGCTGATGTAACTGAATAGATCGGGGATGTCTTCTGCATTCCCAAAACCTCCACCACTGCACATATTTGAATGCAGAGTCCACCCCTCAACTCTTCCACAATACCTCAGAGGGGTTATGGTGTGAAGGCACTAGCTGGCACCAAAGGCCCAATATTTGGGTGCACTGACGTGTGTACCAGATTCATATCATTTTAATATTTGATGGCAGAGTCCACCCCTGCACTCTTCCACAATACCTCAGAGGGGTTACGGTGTGAAGGCACTAGCTGGCACCAAAGGTCCAATTTTAATGCACCTGTTGTTACTTTCATCCAAAGTCTGCATAAGTTTCACCATAATTTAGCCAAAAAATCACTAAACTTGTTCTGCGTGTCCTAAAACGTCTCCTCTTTTCATACAGACTGCCTCCCCAAGCAGTTGTTTATGAATAGATTAAAGGAAATTCATTTACCGTCATTTGAAATGTCATTTTTTTCTTTTTAAATGTTTCTATACATCTGACAAATCCGCCACTTGACGGGCAGGTTACAGGGACCTCCTAGGCACGATATTTGAAGGTATTTTTTGGTTTTATTCTTAACCTTTATTTCATGGAAAAATTACTCTTCTTTTAAAAACGTCTTTTTTTAAACTTTTTTTCCTTGTTTCCTGTCCCCCAGGGCACTACCCGGACCCCCATACACCTTTTATGGCAAATATCTTGCATATATGCCCTCTTGGAGGGCACTCTAAAAATCAAACGTTCGAGTCCCATTGACTTGCATTGAGTTCGGATCGTGTTTGCGTCCGAACTCGAACTTTTGAAATTGTTCGAGTTCGAATGCGAACCAAACACAGGAGTGTTCAGCTCATCCCTACTTACTAGTCTCCAGCTTGTGGACCAGGCCCGAACCTGTTACAGTGTACATCCATTCTCTCCAGCAAAGCTGATCCACAGCAGCTTTCCTTCTCTCACAACCGTCAGCCGGAACTTGCGGGAGTGCTGTATATTTCTAAGTATCTCTCCCCAAACACCAGACACAGCTTACTGCAGGGGAATAGTAATATATTTTATTGGAAATGAGGACCAGTTATATGGAAAACAGGGAGGCGGAGGTAACATGACATAATCAACTGAATACATAGTCTACATGAGGGGGATTTAAATTCTTTCAGGAGACAGAGAAACCTGATCAGTTACACACTGCAAAGGTTTAGCAAACAGACAACATCAGATTAATCTTGGGTCAAACAGATAGAGATACAATGTAGATGTATTGTTCTTGCTAACAACCAACCAACTCCTAAAATACAACCAAGATAGGTGCCCACTTATGCCCACTGTCCTTGACATCTAGCTTTGCCATATTGGTCCACGATCTCTTGGCAGGAGGCCAGCATCCAATCTTCTCCAACAGGCACAGAGGCCATGTATAGTGTGGGTAAGGGTGCCAAGGAGGGTGAGGGTAGAGGGAGCTTTGGTTACATTGGCGAACTGCGTTTTATGAATAATATGACTGTGTAAAATGCTTATCTTGCTCCCAGCATGGAAAATGAGAATCTGAGTAAATGCAGCAGCATTGTTCACTTTACATGTTAAAAGTGGGAAATGCCACTGCCTTTGAACAAAAAAGTAAACTGAGCATTATTTATTTTCATTTCTACTTATTACATGGTTATGTTTGGTATCAGTAGAAAGGCAAGACCCTGCCCTATCCAATGACACCTCACTTGTCCTTTTGTTACTGTCCCAGAATGAAGATACAGGTGTAAATATGCCCCACAGTGGTGCAGTGCTTTACGTATTTGAAGAAGAACATGTGCGTAAAAACACAGTGCGTCATCAATTCCACACTTCATCCCACATGGGAAATGAGAAGGTGTGTTAGCGAAGTGCTGTTTTTTCCCCATTTTATTTACAATATGGTCATATTTGGCATAATTGGAACTGCCAGATTCATTGCATGTATGGTATCAGAGATACAGTAGTCCAAATGTCCCTGTATCTCCAGTAAACTGTTTCCCAGCCTGTGGGGGAGCCTTTTTTCTGATGCTATCACACTCTTGTGTTTCTTAACCCTTTCGCTGCTGAGGCTTTTCCCGCCCCTGTGCTGAGGTCATTTTTACCTGTTTTGCGCATCATGTTTAAACGTGTTTTGAAGGCTTATTTTAGTATATGACCCAGACATATTATATATCGTTCTTTCTGTCAGACTCGGTAGATTCATAATATGTCATTATTATATGTATACGTTATGTCATGTCTGTATATTATAACAAAAAATGCAATAAAATATGTATTTTCAATAATTTACAACGTGTAAAGTGTTTTTTTCCACATTTTAACATGCGAGCAATTGCGGTTATATTTTGTATGGGGTGCGCTTGTTAAAAAAATTAGAGATGGGGTCTCGTTACATTTTTTTTTGGGGAAAATGACACTATTTTTAACAAACGCACCGCATACAAACATCGTTAGTGCAGCATCATTGTTCACATTATAATTGAAATGGGAACAATATTGCTGCATTAACAACCAAAAAAAAAAAAAAGTGTTTATTTTTATTTTTTTTATTTTTGTTTTTATTTATTTTTTATTTATTTTTTTCATTTTTTTTTTTTTTTACCAAATTTTTCACTTTCATGTTTGGTATCGTTGGAACGGCCATGCTCTGGCCGATTTCAACCATACCAAAATTTAACCCCTAGCTGCCGCGGATCGGGAGATAGGGAGTTCCAATGAACTCCCTATCTCCACCGTTGGTGGCAGTCAAGGGTTAAATCCAGGACTGGCGTCATCGTGCGTAGCACGATGACGCCAGTCCTCAGGGGGAGTTCCCGAGGCTTGGCCGACATCCAAGATGTCGGCCAGCTCCGGGAAAGGATCGCGAACCGGCGCTTTTCAGCGCCGATTCGCAATCCAGCTCCCCACGGGTTAATGCCAGGCATCATTTGGAAGGGCAGGCTGTGCCCTTCCAAATGATGCCTGGGTTAACCCCCGCAGAGCCGCCGATCGGGAGGGAGAGAGGTCCGAAGGACCTCCCCCCCTCCCTTTCAGGCGCCTCCTCCGCACATGCGGGGGGGGCGCCTGAATTAGGTGTCATCGCGCCCCCGCGATGACACCTAATTCTGGCGGCTGCTGTTCCGGATGCCGGGCTGACATCCAGGATGTCAGCCCGCACCGGAGGGGCCAGCGATCGGCCGGAACCCGGCCGAACGCTGACCCCAATGGGAGGACGCGCTCAGCGCGTCCTCAGCACACCAGCGGGAATGCTGAGGACGCGCTGAGCGCGTCCTCAGCAGCGAAGTGGTTAATTTAAATAGTAACCTCTTGTGTGAAACGGTGTCGAAAGCTTTGGCAAAATCCAAGTAAATCATATCCACTGTGACCCCCCTGATCTATACTGGCACTTACTTCTTCATAGAATGCAAGTAGGTTAGTCTGACATGATCTGTGTTTCATAAAACCATACCGATTTTTGCTAATTACTTTATACCTCCCAATAAATTCCTGAATATTATCCCGTAGTAACACCTCAAATACTTTCCCAGCAACAGATGTTAAGCTCACAGGTCTATAATTCCCAGGCATACATTTTGAACCTTTCTTGAATATAGGGACTACATCAGCTTTTCTCCAATCCTCTGGTACAATTCCTAAAAGAAAAGAAACTTGAAATATTTGCATATTTGCACACTATTTTATGGACATTTAAGACTGACTGTTGAAGGCCTTGGTGGCCGAAACGCGTCTCAGCGATATACAGTATATGTGCAACCTGTTATTCTTTATTAATAAATTCACATTTTAAACCTTTACTGGCCAGCTGTGCTTCCACTCCCTGCACATTGCACTTTGCAGCTACCCAGGAACCAAGGATTGGCGATCCAAGGGGACAGAATATTCACTACAGAAGCACCTGATGCCCTTAAAGATACAGATCTCCTATAATTGGTGAGAGTTGCTCCTACTGTCTCCACCCTGTGATGTATGGTGTTATACTATGGGAGCGCCATCTCATAGTTCCTTTTATCTCTCCTAAGTGACCTACACCAAAAAAGAAGGGCAGCACCACCCTCTATTTGGCCAGAGGCCCATAATCCTAGAGCCATGATCAAGTGTGGCTCTATTAAATGTAAGTTCCTGCCTTTACTCAGGAGGTGGGAAACTGAATAGTTTACTATGGAAAAAGGAAATCTGTACCCTTTGGCGCCACCCAATGGTGTTGGAGAGGTAGTGTACCTTTTATCTTCAATTCAGACAAGTAAAAACAGGCATAAAATATAGCATAAAATCAATAAAATCAATATAAAATATAAAATTAGCAGCTTGTAAGGTGTCTGTCCTTAGAGACACATTCACAGAGACACAAAGTCTCTGTGTGGCCTCTTTCAAGTACCAGTGTTGGTGGGGGGGATTTTTTTTTCTTTTACCCCATCTGCGGTCAGCAGCCTCTCACATCCACTTGGTGGTATATCCCTTTCCACCTTTGTGATACAGAATGAAGAGAAAAGGTGGCAGAATTGGTGCTTCAGATGCTCTGGTGGTGATATATTTGTAGGATCTGTGCTTGCTTCTGGGGTCCTCTGTAGCCCTTAGAAGCAAAAATCATATATGGCGTAGCACAGTTTAAAATAAAAGTGCAAATGTACCATAATTTATGATACTCACATTTACTGGTGTCTCAGAGCTCAGACACCAGATTTGAAGGCAGCCAGTGATATTATCTAGGTGCACCGGATCACCTATCAGCCTCAGCCACCTCCTTGGTAGATGTGAATCAGACAGGACCCAAATAGGATAAAAACATGGTGGTTTTATTAAAACTAATAGTAAAAGTATAACATATAAAATTACCAGTACACCAATACGCGTTTCGCCTTAAGTGGCTTCATCAGTTGGTGTGTCTGTGGTGTGGTTTGTCCTCGTGGGCCCTTTATATTGCTGCTCTTCTATTTTGCATGCTTTCAGTATCCATGGTAACGCTCAGTCTGAAAATCCAAGATGGCCACCATAGCCCATAGTGAGCATGTGCGTGATGTCATTGGTCAGGTGGTGTGTGTTCCACCTATCAATATGGCAGTATGTTCCATTCATGGTTCCTGGTTTATAAAGTGCCAGGGTCCATCATAATTAGTGGCAGGCGGCTCATTGTTAAAATAAAGTTCATATAGTTAGGAAACATCCTATGGAGTCATGCAAATGTTTACATGAATTTCAGAACAAGGGAGAATGGATGTATTACTTGCACTGAACATATAAAGTATGTTAATATGATGTACATAAAGCGATCAAACAGATTTCAATTAAAAACAACGAAAAAAAAAGAAGAAACAAACAAACTTTAAAAGCATTACAATATGAATACTTGTGTATGGAGTGTGTTATAAAATCCCTCACTTGTAGGAAAGGGAAGGGTATTATATGCTCCTTACATATGTATGTAAAGTGCTGTTAACCCGTCATATGCCATGTTGTTGGACAGAAATTGACACGCAGGCCAGGGGGCAGAGTGCCAGTAGTTTCTGCCCAGCAAGTGCAGCAGTGTTGGGGCGTCGAGAGGAGGAAGAAGGTCAGAGTTGCCCCCAGATGCTGGACACAGAGAGCAAGGATCTTATCGAGAGTTCCATCGAGGAGGAACAGCTACAGGGGGACTGCCGAGCAATGCTATATTACGTTCAGCAACTTGGCTCAGAGTTTATGCCCCTAGAGCAGCAGATTTCATTAGTGGAAGAGCGGAAGACAGCGGGCATTACATGGACCGCAGAGGAAGAGGCTGCGGTCCCTCCCACAGTGCCCAGAAGATGTGGGGCAGTTGGCCAGGATTCAACGTTTGTATCGGCAGGTGCTCCAGTGCTTACAGATTATTATCAATATATGTGGGAGTGGTTTCTCAACCCAGCGGAAAAGCTGGCAACGCAACACAGGGCATCTCTGAGAGAGAAAGCTGTTTGTACCTCTCCCCAGCTGCAGGTAATAATCCCGGGAGGGGAGACAGCTGGTCTCGCTCCTCAGCAGATCGAGCTCCAGCGTGAGGATGGGGGTGCCCCCTTTTTTCAGTCACAGTGTGCTGCTGACCCCCTCCCCCGGTTTGTGGGAGACATTTACTGTGGGATTGTAGAGGAGACTATGGATTCCAAGTGTGTGCCCTCAGTGCTGGGCAGTTGGCGCAGATCCCCAGCCATCTCCTGATGAGACACCAGCCACCCCACATTCTCTCCAGCAGCAGCAACCTCCTAAAGAAGATGCCGGGGTCGGCTGGGTGAGTGGCTTGTGCTCCATTGTGACTCTTTATGGACATTTCTGTAGCAGTGAGACGAGAAAGACTTTAATGCTGCCTAACCTGGAAATCAAACCGTTTTGGGTCTTCTCCCAGGTTAGTCTCCTGCAAAGGGCCGGGGGGAGATATGTGACATGCGTCACTTTGGACTCGAAGTACATGGGTCTAGAAATGAATTTGGGAGGTGCGCCTGATGTTTTATATTGTTTTCCTGCTCTTTCCTTTGTTAAAGTCACCCTGTATCTAAAATTATAGACGCAGGTGTCTGTGTTTTCTGTGTACCCGCTCTCTGTATAGTGTGACCTCTGTATTAGTACCTGCTCTCTCTATTGTGTACATTCTCTCTATATGAAATTCCTTTTGTTTAACCTGCTTTCTCTCTCCCCCATCTCCTCCTAGGAAATCCCATTGTCCATTGTTTGAAGGTCCTGTGCAGTTATCTGAACTGTGATGTAATCTGTGTGATTCTATCAGTGGTGTATTTAGGTTTTGTGCTACCCGAGGCCTGACTAAACTTGTGACCCCCTAATTTAAATTTGACACACCCTTTCTGTTAAAACCCCACCTTTTCCTCTCCAGCACTGATAGTTTCCTCCACGATGACTGGGTCTGCTAGAACCGATCTTGATGGGGGATGGGAACCACAAGACTGCCGTGGATAGACAGAATAGACTGTAAACTTGGGATAGTAAAATCACCATCAATTTAATCAATATGAATTAAAACCATATATGGACATGTAAATCCGACATGTTTCGTCGCACAAGGACACTATCCTTTCAAAATATGTACATTCTGTGTAATATATATATACTGTATATAATAATATATACAGTCAGGTCCAGAAATATTGGGACATCAACACAATTCTAACATCTTTGGCTCTATACACCACTACAATGGAGTTGGAATGAAACAAACACAATGTGCTTTAACTGCAGACTGTCAGCTTTAATTTGAGGGTATGTACATCCAACTCAGGTGAACGGTATAGGACTTAACAAGTGGGAGGCACATCTGCAAACTGCTGTGCCTCCCACTTGTTAAGGGACCAAAGGGAATGGGACAGAATAATAATCATAAATCAAACTTTCCCTTCTTAATACTTGGTTGCAAATCCTTTGCAGTCAATCACTGCCTGAAGTCTGAAATGCATCGACATCACCAGACGCTGGGTTTCATCCCTGGTGATGCTCTGCCAGGCCTCTACTGCAACTGTCTTTAGTTCCTGCTTGTTCTTGGGGCATTTTCTCTTCAGTTTTGTCTTCAACAAGTGAAATGCCTGCTCAATGGGATTCAGGTCAGGTGATGGACTTGGCCATTGCATAACATTCCACTTCTGTCCCTCCAGAAACTCTTTGGTTGCTTTTGCAGTATGCTTTGGGTCATTGTCCATCTGCACTGTGAAGCGCCGTCCAATGAGTTCTGCAGCATTTCGCTGAATGTGAGCAGATAATATTGCCCGAAACAATTCAGAATTCATCCTGCTGCTTTTGTCAGCAGTCACATCATCAATAAATACAAGAGAACCAGTTCCATTGGCAGCCATACATGCTCACGCCATAACACTACCACCACCATGCTTCACTGATGAGGTGGTATGCCTAGGATCATGAGCAGTTCCTTTCCTTCTCCATACTCTTCTCTTCCCATCACTCTGGTACAAGTTGATCTTGGACTCATCTGTCCATAGGACCTTGTTCCAGAACTGTGAAGGCTTTGTTAGGTGTTGTTTGGCAAACTCTAATCTGGCCTTCCTGTTTTTGAGGCTCACCAATGGTTTACATCCTATGGTGAACCCTCTGTATTCACTCTGGTAAAGTCTTCTCTTGCTTGTTGACTTTGACACACATACACCTACCTCCTGGAGAGTGTTCTTGATCTGGCCAACTGTTGTGAAGGGTGTTTTCCTCAAAAGGGAAATAATTCTTCGGTCATCCACCACAGTTGTTTTTGGTGTTGCTGAGCTCACCGGTGCATTCCTTCTGTTTGAGAATGTTCCAAACAGCTGTTTTGGCCACACCTAATGTTCTTGCTATCTCTCTGATGGGTTTGTTTTGTTTCTTCAGCCTAATGATGGCTTGCTTCACTGATAGTGATAGCTGTTTGGATCTCACCTTGGGAGTTGACAGCAACAGATTCCAAATGCAAATAGCACACTTGAAATGAACTCTGGGCCTTTTATCTGCACATTGTAATTGGGGTAATGAGGGAATATCACACACCTGGCCATGGAACAACTGAGAAGCCAATTGTCCTGTTACCTTTGGTCCCTTAACAAGTGGGAGACACATCTGAAAACTGCTGTAATTACACCGTTCACCTGAGTTGGATGTACATACCCTCAAATTAAAGCTGACAGTCTGCAGTTAAAACACATTGTGTTTGTTTCATTCCAACTCCATTGTGGTGGTGTATAGAGCCAAAGATGTTAGAATTGTGTTGATGTCCCAGTATTTCTTGACCTGACTGTATATATATTTATCTATCTATCTATCACAAAACAGCAAAAGGTTGCACTGAACCTCCAAACTAAGCAGGTGCATCTAAGACATCAAATACAAAACACCAAGATAGAGCACTCCATATTTTTGACCACCTTCTTCCATCATTTTCTGTGAAAACAAAACAGTTTTAAAAATGCTCAAAAAACCTGACTATGATAATTAGCTTAAGCCTGTCACAGTCGCCATATGCCAACATATATACACCCCTTAGAACAGTTAATTGAAGACTGGTGCTTAGGGTTGCCACCTTTCCTTCAAGCCAAACACTCTTGTGCTAGGCTTGGGCAGCATATTTTTTTTTGTAGCGTATCCATTACGCTATTATGCATATATATTAAGGCACGTGGTATGCATTCCATGGCAGACTGCTATGATGGTACACTGGTATGCATGGCATGTCAGACTGGTATTATGGCACACTGGTATTACGTCAGACTGGTTTGCATGGCAGACAGGTATTATGGCACGCTGGTATGTATGTCATACTGATATGCACACTGGTATTCGGACACACTGGCTGGTATGTATGGCACACTGGTATTATGGCACACTAGGTGGTATGTATGGCAGACTGGTATTAAGGCACACTGGCTGGTTTGCATGGCACACTGGCATATATGGCAGACTAGTATTAAGAGAGGTGGGAGGGATTTACTTATCAAGATCAGATTAATTTGTTGTCACCATGATTCATGGAGCCAGAGGAATGGATCCAGATCCCTGAATGATTGCAGCAGCACAGTTCAGAGCAGCTCGTCTTGGGAGTCCTGCTGCCTCTCTCAACTTGGTCACGTGTGCCTGAGCGGGAACAAGTGGCTGATGGGTGGAGGAGGACCTGGCAGAGTGTGGAAGAAGAGACCTCACCACACAACCCCCACATGTCAGTGACTGGTGGTGCGGAGCGTCTCTCACTCGCACGCAGCCTGCCCTGCGTACGAGTGAAGATTCGAGGCGCAGGCAGCACAAACGGTCCGCTCTCCTCTGCAGTTGCCCCTGTAATAGCCGATCGGCAAAGGTGCAGTATGCTTAAGAGGGATGTGGGTCCTCTACCGGTGCTTCTTGTTTTCCTGCCACCACCAACTTGGAACGCCCCTCCGAGTGGCGCGTTTCCAGTCCACGTGACTCTGGCCGATCGCTGCGGCCCCCCGATGCGGGCTGACATCTTGGATGCCAGCCCAGCATCTAGGACCCCGGCGGGCACATTAGACTTCATTGCACTAGCGCGATGATGTCTATTGCAGGCACCCCCCGCGAGTGCGGGGAAAGTGCCTGAAGGGGAGGTCCTTTGGACCTCTCTCCCTCTCAATCGGCTGGGGGCAGCCCAAAAAGACAGGCACCGCTTGGGAGGGCACAGCCTACCCTTCCAAGCGGCGGCTGTCTTTAACCCCCAGGGTGCTGGATCGCACCGTATCGCGGTCCCTTCCCGGAGCTGGCCAACATCCAAGCTTCCGGGATCTCCCCTTGACGACTGGCGTCATCACGCATAGCACGATGACGTCAGTTCTGGAGTTAACCCCTAGCTGCCTCCAATGGTGGAGATAGGGGGTTCATTGGAACCCCCTATCTTTGGCAGCTAGAGGTTAATGTTTGGTATCGTTGGAACGGCCAGAGCATGGCCTTCCCAATGATGCCAAACATGACCATGTTAAGTGTAAAACAAATAAATTAAAAATATATATATAATTAAAAATTAAATAAAATAAACAGTTTGTTTTGTTTTGTTAATGCAGCAATATTGTTCCCATTTCAAATATAATGTGAACAATGATGCTGCCCTAATGATTTTTTCTATGGGGGGCGTTTGCTAAAAAACACTTACAGGGTTATTCAAAGAGATCCGAATGGCTGGAGAAAGGTAACCGAACGCTGATTTTCAGCATTCGGTTACCTTTTTTGGCTATTCGGCTATCCAGAGAGCAGGCAATTTGCCAAATCCTGGTGAATTGCCTGCACATACGGTGCTTGTTCGAGGGCAGTGAAATCCCCATGAAAAAGCACTGCTTCCCCTATTCAGAGAACACAAACCAGCAGTGAAAGGTTCCCGAAATGCCCTGCCTTTCGGTGGTTTCATTCGACAGGTTTATTCAGAATCCCATAGGCTTCAATGTTAAAAATATTCCCGTTTTAATTCAATATCTAATAAACCGTTCATTATAAAATTCTGCAGTAAAGAGTCTCTTTATTTATAGATTTTGTAGGATATTTTAACAATTTTTCTTGTCTTTTTTTAACCCTTTCGCTGCTGAGGCTTTTCCCGCCTCTGTGCTGAGGTCATTTTTACCGGTTTTGCTCATCATGTTTAAACGTGTTTTGAAGGCTTATTTTAGTATATGACCCAGACATATTATATATTGTTCTTTTCGTCAGACTTGGCAGATTCATGATATGTCATTATTATATGTATACGTCATGACCTGTTTGTATATTATAACAAAAAATGCAATAAAATATGAATTTTCAATAATTTACAACGTGTAAAGTGTTTTTTTCACATTTTAAAGATGCGAGCAATTGCGGTTCTATTTTGTATGGGGTGCGCTTGTTAAAAAAATTAAAAATGGGGTCTCGTTACATTTTGTTTTGGGGAAAAACGCACCGCATACAAAAATCGTTAGTGCAGCATCATTGTTCACATTATAATTGAAATGGGAACAATATTGCTGCATTAACAAACCAAAAAAAAGAAAGAAAACTTGTTTATTTCTTTTTAGAATTTTTTTTAAAATTTAATTTTTATTTTTTTAAAAAAAACTTTTTTCACAGTCGTGTTTGATATCGTTGGAACGGCCATGCTCTGGCCGATCCAACAGTACCAAACTTTAACCCCTAGCTGCCACGGATCGGGAGATAGGAGGTTCCAATGAACCTCCTATCTCCACCATTGGTGGCAGCTAGGGGTTAACTCCAAGACTGGTGTCATTGTGCTATGCACGATGACGCCAGTCCTCAGGGGGAGTTCCCGGGGGCTTGGCCGACATCCAAGATGTCGGCCAGCTCCGGGAAAGGATCAGGAACCGGCGCTTTTCAGCGCCGATTCGTGATCCGGCTCCCCAGGGGTTAATGCCAGGTACCATTTGGAAGGGCAGGCTGTGCCCTTCCAAACGGTGCCTGGCATTAAGCTCTGGACCCCTGCAATCGGGAGGGAGAGAGGTCCGAAGGACCTCCCCCCCTCCCTTTCAGGCACCTCCTCCGCACACGCGGGGGGGGCGCCTGAAATAGATGTCATCACGCCACCGCGATGACATCTATTGTGCCCGCGGCAGTCCCGGATTGACGGGCTGACATCCAAGATGTCAGCCTGCACCGGGGGGTACAGCGATCGGCCGGAATCCGGCCGATCGCAGGCTGCTTCGGGAGGACGCGCCCAGCGCGTCCTCCGCAGCCAACCCTTCCTGCGGCAGAACGTGCTGAGCGCGTCCTCCATAGCGAAGTGGTTAACTTTACTTATTTTTTCTGCAACAGCCCTTTTTATTATCATTCATTGGATCCCATATGTAAATTTCAGAAATTTTCACTCAGTAGTTTCTTTGCAAACAGCGTTTCACTTTTCAATCATTGAAGCAAACTGTTTTCCTAATTTATTCACTGCCTTCTTCTACGGTGTCGGCTTTTTCCGGAGGCTTTGCTGCGTGTGATCGGCTCCTGCACGGGTTTTTCCGGCGTCTTCGACGGGTTAATCCATATGTTTTCCAGGTTTTCGGCGTGCATTTGCCGGGTTTTCAGCGGGTTTTCGGCTGATTTTCGGCAACTTTTCCCTGCACTTCGACAGCCCTGTGGTGCTTGCTGAATACACCGCAGGGTCGCCGAAATGGGAAAGCCGATTTGCACCGAATTGAAGAGAACCAAAAGTCACCTAACGTACGGTGACTTTTCGAATCTCTTTGAATAACCCTGTTAATTTCTCCCCAAAAAAATTTAACGAGTCCCCATTTCTAATTTTTTTAACAAGCGCAACCCATAGAAACTAGAATCGCAAACGCTCGCATGATAAAGAGAAAAAAACACTTTACACGCTGAAAATTATTGAAAATTCAAATTTCATTGCATTTTTTTGTTATAAATATACAGGCAGGACATGACGTATACATATAATAATGATATATTATGAATCTGCGGAGTCTGCCAGAAAGAACGATATATATAATTTGTCTGGGTGGTCTAATAAAACGTGGCTTCAAAACGCGTTTAAACACGATGAGCAAAAGCGATAAAAATGAGCTCAGCACACAGGCGTGAAATGGCTCAGCAGCGAAAGGGTTAATAACCCCCAGGCCCCCCATGTATGAATTAATAACCCCCAGTATGGATTAATTCATACTGGGGGCCTGGGGGTTATTAATTCATACTGGGGGTTATTAATTCATACATGGGGGCCTGGGGGTTATTAATTCATACTGGGGGCCTGGGTAAATTTACACATGGGGGTTGGGGTTATTAATACATGGGGCTGGGCTTATTAATTAATTCATGGGGGCTGGGGATAATAAATTCATACATGGGGACCTGGGGTTATTAATTTATACATGGAGGGCCTGGGGATTATAGATTCATACATGGAGTGGCCTGGGGGTTATTAATACATACATGGGGGGCCTGGGGATTATAAATTCATACATGGGGGCCTGAGGGTTATTAATACAGGGTCCTCTCTCCTGCTGTTCTGTGTGTTTTGTGTATGTATATATGTTCTGTCTCTCCCATTGTACAGCGCTATGGAACTTGTTGGCGCTTTATAAATGCTTGAAACTGTAATTGAATTTTTTTTATATTAAAGGCAAGCTGCCTTATGTGAGCTTATGTGAAGAGTTGGGTCATGGATGGAGTCTGGGGGGGGCCCTTGCTTTAATCAGTCCGCCCCTGGCTATCTTCCAGTTTGACTAGATGGAGAAGGTTCCATAAAAGTTGCATTTCTTTCCTGCTCGGCCCCCTTAATTAAACATTTGAATAAGGGCACATGGGTTAATTCACAAAAAAAAAAATCAGTGCTCAGTCTGGAGCATTCTACATCAAATCAAAATAAGCTTTATTGGCAGGACCAAATACATTTTAGCATTGCCAAAGCATATGGGGAGGTTATATGGGGTGGAGGGGGGGGGAGTGGGACATATGTGGGGCATTTATTCAATCGCTTGTGGTCTCTCTTTGCTGTTAATAAAAACATTTCTTGAAACAACACATCCAAGCTGTCAGTTGGTTGTGACACACTGGGGTTTCCGAAGAGGCTGGTTTGTATGCTTGTACTATGGGCTAAATTGGGAACATTATTTGCATATTTACCGTACTTCTGTACAGCTGTTTTTATGACAATACTTTGGTGAGCTATTTTCTTCTGATTGTGACTATTATCTTAGTATCTTTCTATCGTGTCTATTCTCTGCCTGTCTCAATAAAATATTTATTAAAAAATGCGGGATATCTCTAGACTGGAATGTCTTTGTAAGAAACAACACATAAAACTAAACTATAAAGTGAAAAATTGCATAGTGCCTGTAAACAACAGGTAAAACTCACATTGGGTCAACTTGCATACACGTCTGATGTGATATGGCTGTTCTCCAGCTAAATATATCACTGCAGAAATAAAACAGAAACTGAATTTTTCAAACTGTTAACTACAATTAAGTCCCAGTAGAATCATAAACATACTGTTATTATTTCTAATCATAAACAGTGTTTACAACAAATGGAACTAATTAACATTTTTGAAGCAACCCCACATGTTCGGCAAAAAAAAAAACACAAAAAGACACCAATTTAAGGACGTCATATATGTGGTCTGTTCTGTTCTTCCAAGAAACATTAAATAATATATATATATATATATATATATATATATAAACCTGATGTGTAAAGCTATATAAAAAGTACATTAATATGTTATTGTTTAAACAGTTTGAGACTGTGACAACATACATGAAATGCAATCTATTAATTTAAAAAGCTGAAAAAAAGAGTTACTACTCTTTGCTTAATTTTCTTGACATTTCTGCAGCATTGAACACAATTATCTACATGTTCTCCCTCCCATATTTTCTAATCAGGAGAGGTCTTCCACGTTTTCAGTGCTTTTTGGCGACGTTCTCCAACTTTTTCATGAGGCTTCAGCGACTCCATCTTCGGTGCACTACGGTGACCATCCGGTGAATAGGGATGAGCTGTTCGGTTCGATCGGTTCGGAATTCGCATCGAACATAGCCTGTTCGCATGTTCGCGAACTACGAACATTTCGGGTGTTCGCCGCGTGTTCGCCCACAATGCACCACAACGGACCACAATTCACTTTTCCACTGGCCTGAAACTCGTAATTGGCTACAGCCTTGCACCTGACCACAGGTCTGGTGCAAGACAGGTTCACCATTATGCCAATCACGGCTCGGAGTCCTGATTGGGCAAATTTTGCGAAAATCATGGGCTCACAGAGCTAAGTCCCACAGCACACTATATAAGGTTTCCACGCAGCGCTTCTGCACGCATTTGAGAGGAGATTTCATAGGAGATTGTTGTTGTGTGTTCTTACTGCCGGTCTGCCACGCTACTGGGGGGGGGTCTCATTTCTACCAAATATCTGGGAATTGAGGTGATCTGTGTCTTGTCACACAGCCAGTGCAACGCAGTATTTTTGGGGTCACTAATTTCTACAAAATATCTGGGAATTGAGGTGATCTGCGTCTTGTCACTGCCAGCAAGTATTTTGGGGGTCACTAATTTCTACAAAATATCTGGGAATTGAGGTGATCTGTGTCTTGTCACACAGCCAGTACCACGCAGTATTTTGCGGTCACAAATTTCTACAAAATATCTGGGAATTGAGATGATCTGTGTCTGGTCACACAGCCAGTGCCACGCAGTATTTTGGGCGTCAGTAATTTCTACAAAATATTTGGGAATTGTTATAATCCGTGTGTGCTCACTGGCTGCCACCCATCAGGGGGTCTCACTGATTTATAGAAGGTTTCTGCGATTTGTAATCTGTGTCTTGTCACACAGCCAGTACCACGCAGTATTTTGCGGTCACAAATTTCTACAAAATATTTGGGAATTGAGGTGATCTGTGTCTTGTCACACAGCCAGTGCCACGCAGTATTTTGGGGGTCACTAATTTCTACAAAATATCTGGGAATTGAGATGATCTGTGTCTTGTCACACAGCCAGTGCCACGCAGTATTTTGGGCGTCAGTAATTTCTACAAAATATTTGGGAATTGTTATTGAAGTGGAATCAGGCTGAAAGATGGTTGCTGCTATGAGCCAGGCAGCCATCTTGTTCAGAATATTGGTTCACCAGTAAATAGAATAGATTTTATTTAGATGTGAGAAATGAAGCTTACATAGAATTCAAAGAATGTGTGGTAGATTAGGGAACTAGCAATAAAACCAGGCAGAATCCGGCCGGTTCTTGGCACGGAGAGACAGGAAGATGAATGAATGGGGCAAGGTCACTGAGACGTGTAGAGAAACAAAGAGATCGTAGAAAACAGACCAGGCCCCAAGCTATCTCAAATAAACATAGCCTATAGGGAGGACGGCACTGCCCTGAGAAAGACAGCACAACAAATCACGGACTGTCAAACTAATATGAAGTGTATCAATTTATAGCTAGAATGTGGAATTTCTTTGTACTAACGATGGGAGGTATTAACCCACGTGGGGTGGAATAAAGTGTCATCGGGAGGTGGGCTAATTGGGATGTACCTAATTACGTATTTTTGGGTATAAGATCCCTTGCACGGGGGGGAGAAGGGGCTCACTCTTTGTGATTCAATCCTGTGTGAGCACTTGTGTGACGACACAATAAAGTTTGCCTTTCCTGAAGAGACTCGTGTTCAGACATTCCTTGCTTGTGTCCGGTCCGGCGCCGTCTTGAAAGTGAATCTATTTTTATCCGCCTACATTATAATCCGTGTGTGCTCACTGGCTGCCACCCATCAGAGGGTCTCACTGATTTATAGGAGGTTTCTGTGACTTGTAATCTGTGTCTTCTCAATGCCACCCATTAGAGGGTCCCACATACTTCTAGCAGATTTAAGCGAATTGTAATTTGTGTCTTCTCACTGCCACCATCAGGGGGTCTCACTGATTTATAGGAGGTTTCTGGGAATTGTAATCTGTGTCTTGTCACTGGCTGCCAGCTATCAGGGTGTCTCACTGAGTTATACCAGAGTTCTGTAAATCTTTAATCTTTATACCAGAGTTGAATCAGAGTTCTGTATATATTTAATCTATAAATCACTCACCATGTCTGAAGGAACAAAAAGGACAGGAAGACACTCCCAGACACAGATAAGAGGGCAAGCAGCCCCTGTGTCAGGAGGCTGTGCCTCTGGTCGTGGTGGACGTGGTGCATCCTCTGCAAGGGCACGCTTGTCATTTCTAACAGGTGCTGGCCGTCTTAAGCAGCAGCAACATACAGAGGAGTTGGTGGATTGGCTAACCAGGCCATCCTCATCCTCTGCCAGCCAGGCTTCTAGTGGTTTACAGTACACTTCAGCTGCCAAAGCATCTAATGCAGCCATCATGTCAACAGCTACTCCTGCCATAGCCTCGCTATCACACACAGAGGAGTCAGCTGAATTGTTTGACTACAATGACAGTGACATGCTGCTTGAGGATGCGCAGCAAGTACAGTGCTCTGATTCAATCTCTGAGGTTGAGGAAGGGAGTATAATCAACCTAGAGGAAGGGGGTGCCAGTAATTAGGGATAAGCCGAACACGCCCGACTTCGGTTCGTATTCGAACCCGAACTTTCCAAATGTTCGAATCCAAACCCAAACGCGAACTCAATACAAGTCAATGGGGCTGAAAATTCGGTTTTTAGAGTGCCCTCTAGATATTTGCCATAAATTATGCTAGATATTTGCCATAAAAGGAGTATGGGGGTCCGGATAGTGCCCTGGGGGACAGGAAACAAGGACAAAAAGTAAAAAAAAAAACGTTTTTAAAAGGGACAGTGAGTTTTCCATGAAATAAGGGTTAAAAATAAAAACGAAAAATTCCTTCAAATATCGTGCATAGGAGGTCCCCATAGCCTGCCCGTGAAGTGGCGGATTTCTAGGATGTATAGAAACACTTAAAAACAAAAAAATGACGTTTCATATGACGGTAAATGCTTTTCCTTTAATCTATCCATAAACAACTGCTTGGGGCGGCAGTCTGTATGAGAAGAGGAGAAATTTTTGGACACGCAGAAAAAAATTTAGTGATTTTTTTGGCTAAATTATTGTGAAACTTATGCAGGCTTTGGATGAAAGTAGCAATAGGTGCTTTAAGGCTGGGGTCAGACTAGCGCACCTTTAACGTGCTTTTAGGCGCACTTAATCTTGGCCGCACTAGCAGCAAATGACACGCAATGACGGCCAATATACGAAGTACGACCGCACGAAAGTCCGGCCGCACAACGCAAGTGGTAAATTAACGCATTTTTTCGAGAAGGCTGAACCGCTAGTACTGACGTACAGAGTACACTGCGTCCGCATAGCGGCGTGTGTGCATGATTAGGAGACGTCAGACGCTGCTCATGTCCTGCCAACATAACGTTTAGACACCCAAAGTTTCTGGGTTTGGATCCGTAAAAAAAAAATCACGCACAAAAATGCGCATCGTATGACCGTTTAAGCGCTTTCCGTGAAAAAACACCTCAATGCGTTCGGACGCACTTTTTGACATTCGCTGCGAAAAATGCATTCGTTTGACTCTAGCCTAAAATTGGGCCTTTTGTGTGACGGCACTGTTGCCGACGCTGTCTCACCCCTCTGAGGATATGAATCTGATACAGGAGTCAGTGGCAGTGCAGCCAAATATTGTGCCTTTGGTGCCAGGCCCGCAAGTGCCATCATACAGTAACCCCTCTGTGGTATTGTGGAAGAGTGCAGGGGTGGACCATGCGGTCACGGCCGGTGCTAGACTATTTTGCGTCCTAAGCAAGACCAGCTACTTGCACCCCCCCAAAAAAAAAAAAAACGACACAACATGAAACTGCTAAATTTATTTTTACTTAAAGAATAATGTTTGAAAAGCTCCAATAGTAAAGGTAAAATAAATATAAATAAACTGTATTAAACCATTTTAAATTAACTCTATTAAACAAATTAAAATTAACTGTATTGAACGAATATAAATTAACGAAAAAAAATAAATAAGAGTTGTCACGTAAGTTTCAATTTCAGACACATCAAAATTTCACTTTGTGTGCCTTATCCATTGCAAATTTTCATCATGCGTATATATATATATTGCCCAGGCCAGCTCACATCATGTGTATATATATTGCCCAGGCCAATCCCCTGGTGGAGATAGGGGGTTCATTTGAACCCCGATATCTCCAGGCATCTAGTGGGTCATGGAGGGTGTCAATCGAAAGGCCTGAGCATGGCCTTTCGAATGATACCCAACATGACGAGGTATAAAGTAAAAAAAAAGAAAAAAGAAAATAAAAACATGTATTTTTTTTGTGTGTTATTTTTATTAATGCAGAAATATTGTTCACATTGCAATTATAATGTGAACGATGATGCACTAATGATTTTTTTCTATGGGGTGTGTTTGCTATAATTCACGTAATTCCCCCCACAAAATGTAACAAGTCCCCATTTCTTATTTTTGTACAAGCGCACCCCATAGAAAACATAACCACAAACGCTCATGTGCTAAAAAACAACACTTTACACACTGCAGATGATTAAAAATTCTATTTTTATTGCATTTTTTTAATAATATACAGCAAGGACAGGACGTATACATATAAAAATGATATATTATGAATCTGCGGAGTCTGCCGGACAGAACAATATCTAACATGTCGGTCATGTAACAAAATGTGGCTTCAAAATCGCATTTAAACATGATGAGCGAAAGCAGTAAAAATGAGCTGAGCACACAGCGGTGAAATACAGCATATTAGAAGTTTTAGGAGGGAAATTAACACTTCTCAAATCTCAATCAGAAGCAGACACAACCCCACCCCCTCAGTATAGTCTACAATGTATCAAATTGATTAGACCAGACTATAAACACCTGTTATGCCGTTTGAAAAACACAGGTCATTTAGAGTGGAGAATCTTTGCATGTACACAGTTTTTAATTCAATATCTAATAAACCATTGCTTATAATATTCTGCAGTAAAAAGTCTCTTTAACTCTAGATTTTTTAGTATTTTTTTAAGCATTTTCTATACTTTTTCAAAATTTCTTTTTTTTTGCGAACTCGAACCAAACACACCCAAAAAGTTTGAAGTTCGCGACCTTTCGAACGACCAAAGTTCGGTTCAAACTGCGAACTGATCGAACCGAACAGCTCATCCCTACCAGTAATGACACACAAATAACTGGCACTCATGTTGCCCCAGCAGCTGCAGCATACTGCCAAGTTGGCTCCAGTGATGAGGAGATAGGGGGTGATGATGACAATGATGATGAGGTCACTGACTCCACCTGGGTGCCTGATCAAACAGAGGAATCAAGTGAGGAGGGGGAGGAGGAGGAGGAGGAGGCACAGCAAACATGAGGCACAACATCCTCTATGACCAACCGTAGCACTAGCCAGTCAAAGGCATCAGATGTCAGAGCTGTTCAGGTGCAGAGCGCTGTTGTCTCAAAGCACACATGCAGGAACTCTGCTGTCTGGGAGTTCTTTAAGAAATGTGCAGCAGACCCCACCGTTGCTATTTGTAATCTATGTCACATGAGGCTCAAGCGTGGGAAAGACACCGGACGCTTGGGTACCACGTGCTCGAGGCGACATATGAACAAGTGCCACACATCCCGTTGGGGCAAAACTTTGTGTATGTCCTCCTCCTCCTCATCTGTCTCTACCCCCACTGTATGTCCTGCCATGTCATTGCCTACAACCTCCACTGAATGGGATGATGCTAAAGTAATGGATGTACCATGTCCTTCCTCACAAATGTTACATCATCCCATCAGTAGAAGATTTACGCAGTCAGATTACGTTGCTGCAGCTGCTGCAGCGTAAGAAAAAAATATAGTCCCAACCATCCCCAAGCACAGCGTCTAAATGCCAGCTTAGCAAAATTACTCGCATTGCAGCTGCTGCCTTTCCAGCTGGTGGACTCTGCTCCCTTCCGTGAATTTGCTGAATGTGCTGTACCACAGTGGCAGGTTCCAAAACGCCATTACTTTTCATGCAAGGCCATTCCAGCACTATACCAGCACGTGGAAGATAATGTTATCAAGTCATTGGGAAAGGCAGTCAGCAGCAAGGTGCATGTGACTTTAGGCACGTGGTCCAGCAAGCATGGACAGGGTCGTTACATTTCCTTCATGGCACACTGGGTAACTCTGATTGCAGCTGGGAGGGATCCAAGACGGGGCTCTGTGCTGGAGCTTGTTCATCCACCACGCCTCCAGAAAGCTGCTTGTATGAGGTCTGTCTGCTCCACCAGCACCTCTCCCTCTTCCTCCTCCTCCTTCTCTGTCGAAGTGGCAGTTAAACCAATGCCGGACAGGGTCTACGCAATGGCTCAAGCAAAAAGAAGCCATACTGTGCTTGAGCTGGTTTGTTTAGGGGACAGGAGCCACACCGGGTCAGAAATTGTCAGCTTTGCAGGGCCAGGTGCAGAGATGGTTAACACCACGCCAGCTTCAGCTGGGAATGATCGTCTGTGATAATGGCAGCAACCTTCTCTCCGCCCTGCGCAAGGGTAAATTGACACATGTACCATGCCTAGCACATGTCCTAAATCTAGTAGTACAGCGTTTCCTAACCAAGTACCCAGGGCTGGCAGAGCATCTCAGCCAGGCCAGAAAAGTTTGCAGCCACTTCAGACGGTCATTCCCAGCAAGCGTCGCCTAGCAGAAATTCAAAGAGAATTCCACCTTCCCACAAACCGTTGGATCTGTGACATGCCCACCAGGTGGAACTCGACATTAGCAATGCTGCAGCGCCTGCACAAGCAGCAGAGGGCCATCAATGAGTACCTGTGTGAGTATGGCACAAGGACAGGTTCAGGTCAGCTTGTTTCCCCCCCCCCGCAGTGGCTGATGATCAAGGATGCATGCACTGTACTGTCACCATTTGAGGAGGCAACGAGGATGGTGAGCAGGGACAGTGCATGCATCAGTGACACAATTCCTTTAGTGTTCCTGCTGGAGCACACTCTGCGGGGAATTATAGATGTGGCTCTAGAGGCAGAGCAGCGGGAGGAAGAGGAGGCCTTCCCTAGCTCTCAAGGCCCCAGTCTTTCCGCATACAGCATTCCAGCGGGTCCTACTCAGATCAGACAGGAGGAGGATGAGGAGGAGGAATATTTAAGTAGTTGGGGCATTGAAGGTGGGGATTCCTCAAGGGAGGGTTTTGTGTGCCCAGAAACACAAGGGCTAGTGTGTGGCTGGGAGGAGAAAGTGCACAATGGGGTCATCCTCATTGACCAGGAAGACTCGGAAGCTAATGCCACCTCCAACCTATGCTGCATGGGCTCCCTTATAATGCAAAGCCTGCTAAAGGACCCCAGGATTTGTGCTATCAAGGAGAGGGATCATTACTGGTTGGCAACCCTTCTTGATCCACGATACAAGGGTAAAGTTGTAGAGCTCATTCGGCCCTCACAGAGGGAGGACAGAATGAAAAAACTTGAGGACGCTCTAAAGCGACACTTGTGTAACACCTTTCCAGGCACTGGTAGGTTACCAAGGGATGACACACGTGCTTCAGAGGCTGCGGATGATCAGAGGAATAGTGGTGAAGACCAGGGCCGATTGACTGATGCATTTTTTAATTTTTTTAGTCCTCTACACCCAGGGACGTCAAATGTAGGCACCCATTGCCAGCGTCTTCACCATATGCTGCAGGACTACCTAGGGGCTAGGGCAGACCTGGATACCTTTCCAGCAGATGATCCACTGGCTTACTGGGTGTTGAGATTGGATCACTGGCCAGAACTTAGCCAATATGCTATGCAGCTACTAGGTTGCCCTTCATCTAGCGTGCTTTCTGAAAGGACGTTCAGTGTCACTGGAGGTTTTGTCACAGACAAAAGAGTGCGTCTGTCCACCGACTCTGTAGACCGGCTGACATTTATAAAAATGAATCACTCCTGGATCAGCAGTTATCAATCCCCTGATGCTGACGTAACGGAATAGATCAGGGATGTCTTCTGCATTCACAAAACCTCCAGCACTGAACTCTTCCACAATACCACAAAAGGGTTACGGTGTGAATGCACTTGTTGCCATGAAAGACACAATATTTGGGTGCACTGACGCCTGTGCCAGATTTATATCATTTAAATTTTTTGAACTGCAGTGTCCAACCCTGTACTCTTCCACAATACTACAGAGGGGTTACTGTATGATGGTACTTGCTGGCCTGGCAGTCTGGCACCAAAGGCACAATATCTGGGTGCACTGACGCCTTTACCAGATTCATATCTTTTTAATATAGGATTGCATAGTCCACCCCTGCATTCTTCCACAATACTACAGAGGGGTTACGGTATGATGGTACGTGCTGGCTTGGCACCAAAGGCATAATAT
This sequence comes from Leptobrachium leishanense, assembly GCA_009667805.1. NCBI lineage: Eukaryota > Metazoa > Chordata > Amphibia > Anura > Megophryidae > Leptobrachium > Leptobrachium leishanense. Next base: position 85,768,767 of record CM019072.1, on the reverse strand, counting down.
TTGGGTGCACTGCCACTGACGCCTGTATCAGATTCATATCCTCAGAGGGGTTACTGTGTGACGGCACTGTTGCCTACGCTAAAGGCCCAATTTTAAAGCACTTATTGTTACGTTCATCCAAAGCCTGCATAAGTTTCACCACAATTTAGCCCAAAAAAAATCACTAAACTTTTTCTGCGTGTCTGAAAATGTCTCCTCTTTTCATACAGACTGCCGCCCCAAGCAGCTGTTTATGGATAGATTAAAGGAAAACCATTAAGGCTAGGGACAGATGAGCGCATTTTCTGCGGCCACCGTCAAAATGTACGTCGATGCGTGCGCACGCATTTTTTCACGGAATACGCTTAAGTGGTCAGACGACCACAGTCGCACAGTCGCAGGTACTCACCAACGCAATTCTAGGGAAATCCGGCTGTTTGAACGTTATGTAGGCCGCACACTAGCAGCGTCTGACGTCTCCTAATCACGCACACACACGCTGCTATGCGGCCGCAGCGCACTCTGTACGTCTGTAGCAGCGGTTTCACGTTCTGAGAAAAATGCGTTCATTTGCCGGTTGCGTGGTGTCGGCGCACTTTTGTACGCACGTACTGCGTATATTGGCCGTCATTGGCCGTTATGTGCTGCTACTGCCGCCGTGATTTAGTGCGCCTGCACGCGCGTTCCGACTGCCCCACTCTGACCCTAGCCTTACCGTCAATTAAAATGTCATTTTTTGGTTTTTACATATATGTATACATCCTAGAAATCCGCCACTTCACGGGCAGGTTATTGGGACCTCCTAGGCACGATATTTTAAGGAATTTTTCGTTTTTATTTTTATCCCTTATTTCATGGAAAACTCACTGTCCCTTTAAAAACGTTTTTTATTAAACTTTTTGTCCTTGTTTCCTGTCCCCAGGGCACTATCGGACCCCCATACACTGTTTATGTCAAATATCTAGCTTTTATGCCCTCTTGGAGGGCACTCTAAAAATCGAATTTTGAGTCCCATTGACTTGCATGGAGTTCGAGTTCGAATCCGAACATTTGAAAAGTTCGAGTTCGAATGCGAACCGAACTCGGGGGTGTTCAGCTCATCCCTACAGGTGAATAGTGAATTCACTGTACTGTTGGCGAAATGGAATCGCCGAAGTGCACCGAACTGCACCAAAGTGAAAAGCACTGAAATTTTGTTGTAATTTTGGTGCTTAGTGAAAAGACCCTTTGGTCTCTATGGTATTGCTTTCCTGGTTCTCATCTTCCCTTCCTTACTACGCCTTAATGGTGTCTTTCTTTGTCTCTTCCCCTCAGCCAGCACCTCTTTCAGTTGGAATACCTCAGGGTTCTATATTGCGTGCATTCATGTTGGCTTTTGGTTATCAATATTATCTTATATACTGAAGGCATCCGGATTTACTCTCCTCACTATTCGTTCAAACTGAACGACTTCTCCCTTATTAAAACTCAACCGCTCAAAAATTTAAATAGAGCCACATTCAACTCAAACTTTGTCTATAGACTTTTAAAATTTCCTTAAAAAGTTGCTTAGAATCAATAGAACTGCAAATATAGACATTATGGCAAGTAAAAAACGAAATAAAATAATGAGTTATACATGCATGATTAAAATTTACTAACATTTTGTCTGCCATAACCAGAAGTATCAGTGGTATGTATAGCTGTATAAGCTTCTTTTTTTCAGACCAAAAAAGAAAAGGAAAACTGCATTCCATAAATGCAGTTGAGTGGGGTCAATCAACACAGCTGAATGGTATAATTGGAAAAGCAACACGTTCAAGAAAAGAACCCCAATGGGGGAAAAACACAGTCCCAACTTCATCCGTGAAGGTGACTGCGCCAGTATACAGGCCAGTAAAAAGCCTCGGGGCTAGTCAGTCGCAGGAACAGAACCCCAGAAAGCGCCACCCAAGGGCCGAATCACAAAGGGGGATGAGTCCCGAAACCATGATAGAGCATCTGGTGTAATAAAAGAACACGCCCACAGGCGAAAAAATGCAGGACCATATCATCTCACTTAGGCCGAACCCGGTGCCACTCCGGAGAAACTTTCAGCGGCGAAGATGATTCCTCACGGGGGGGGGGGGGGAGTAAACTCAGCCACCACTTTCCATTCTGTCAGCAGACGCATGCCAGTGGTGGGCTCCGGAATGACGTGTAGGACTCCTTCCCGCCATAGCAAGATCTTTGTGGGAAATCCCCAACGATACGCCGTGTTGTGGTCACGCAAAATTTTGGTGAGGGACGAAAATTCCCGTCTTTTAGACATAGTAGCCGTTGACAGGTCTGCATAGAAAGAAACTTCGGCATACAGAGACGGTAGAGGCATAGACTTCCGTGACGCTCTCATTAACGCTTCTTTAACGTGAAAAAAATGTACCCGGACCAAAACATCTCTAGAGGCGGATGGCGGCAGGTTTTTTGCACGCGGCAACCTGTGCGCTCGATCCATCAGGAAATCCTGCAATGAATATGTAGGTGCCAAGATCTGGAAAAGTTCTATAATGTAAGGCTGGAGATCAACAGAGCCCACTGCCTCCGGAATGCCCCGGATCCGTATATTATTACGCCTGGAGCGGTCCTCCATATCGGCTAGTTTCGTTGCCATGGTGTCATGCGCTGTTTGCAAAGCAATGTGATGGTCCACCAGGTCATTATGGGCTAAGCATAAGTCGTCTGTCTTAGATTCTAAAGAGTCAGTCCTCTCACCCAGGTCTTGTACATCGCGCCTCAGCTCCTGCAGCGCCTCTTTAAGATCCGCTTGAATGGTAGATCGAAGTTCTTGCAGCATGGCATGAAGTCTGCTTTCCGATGGTGGTGATATGTCAGACATGCCAGGTGGCCCCGCAGCTGCTGCCTCCAGCGTGGGGGATGAAACAGAGGAGGGAGATCCGCCATCTTGGGCCTCCCGGGCCCGATCTTTCCTAGCCGATTTGAGCGGCTCTAGCGCCCGCTGCGCCTTAGGTGGCACCATCTGGGTGCTAGGGAGTATCACCCACCTGTGGGTGAAGTTTTCAGCCCCGGGGATGCAATAATAAAGCCGCAGGAATTGGAAACTCAGCGCCGGTCACAGGAGCTCTTCCTACATGCGACCGCGCGCTGCAACGTCCGGCCACGCCCCCCCGTATAAGCTTCTTTTTAACATGGAAGGGGAGGACTTGTGCAGAAAATGGAGGCTGGTTGGTGTTTAAAAGTTGACGGGCAAAAGCCACTACACATTGTGGTTTTATGGAGTGATGTATTTTATTTATTACATATAGGCAAACATGCAGTTTATAGGAGCGTATGCAAAGAGAATATACCACCACAAAGTAAAATATCATCTCCTCTTAAAACAAAGTGGGATATGAGAAATACTTTTCTCACATAATTAAAATATATATATATGTAGCGCTCACCCCCGGAGGAGCCGCTGAATAAACCCAGGATAGTCTCACCGCACAAGGAATCACTATACACCAGCACTGTTGTGGATTTTTCTAAATTATATACTTTACTGAAGCAATAAAGTGGCATATAGCACACATATACGTTGGTAATAATGACAGGATGCGCAACGCGGGAAAACATGCGGCAGACGAAAAAGAACGGTTAACCCACTCAGTTCATGATTCAAGTCCCCGCTCAAAAAGGCTCATAAAGTGGTGTCTTAGGGTACCCGGGTACTAGATTCAACTGACCAGTGAATGATCAAAATTATCTTTGACTAGTCAACGTTGGGGCCCTGTGAATTGAAACAATTAACCAAGTGCACGCTTTCGTTTTGGAACCGTAGGCCTTGAGGCCTCTCACTCATCCGGCGAACAAAGTGTCCAGAACCGATGACTCGACCGAAGGATCGCTCTCCGCGACTGGAACTCGGTGCCAACAAATCTGCTGTCCCGATGCCGAATCTCCGCAACAGGAACCGATCCGCCGCCTGCACTCCCGTTTGATCCATTGCCTCCTTACTTGAGGTCCTTACGGAACCAGGTTGTCCTCCGAGCTGCTCCGTCTCAGATCTCCAGCACTGGATATGCCTTGGTCCGCACTTCAGCCTGGTTGTGATGCCGGACAGTGTTCTTCTTGCATCTTACGCATCTCGCTGCTCTGCTCGCTCTGCCCCTGTCCTGCACGAGGCTTCGGATGTCTCCTTTGGCACCAGCACACCCACTTACCACTTTGCAAAGGTCTCTGGGAGATGGAGTCTTTCAGTCCAGCATAGTCCGTAACGTCTCTAGGCTCTGTCTCCCTCTAGTGGTAGCAACGGTTCAATACATAGAGCCAAACTAATACAGCGCTACATATATACAGTATATATATATATACAGTGGCAAGAAAAAGTATGTGAACCCTTTGGGATTACGTGGAGTTTTGCATGAATTGGTCATAAAATGTCCTCTGATCTTCATCTAAGTCACAACAATTTGAAAAACACAGTCTGCTTAAAATAATACAACACAAACATTGTATGTTTTCATGTGTTTACTGAACAGAACATGTAAACATTCACAGTGCAGGGTGGAAAAAGTATGTGAACCTTTGGACTTAACTGGTTGACCCTCCTTTTGGCAGCAATAACCTCAACCAAACTTTTCCTGTAGTTGCAGATCAGACCTGCACAACAATCTGGAGTCATTTTGGACCACTCCTCTTCACAAAACGGTTTCAGTGTAGCAATATTCTTGGGATGTCTGGTGTGAATCGCTCTCTTAAGGTCATGCCACAGCATTTCAATCGGATTGAGGTCAGGACTCTGACTGGGCCACTCCAGAAGGCGTATTTTGTTTTGTTGAAGCCATTCTTTTGTTGAATTACTTGTATGATTTGGGTCATTGTCCTGCTACATCACCCATCCTCTGCGGAGCTTCAGTTGGCTGACAGATGGTCTTGCGTTTTCCTGCAAAATGTCTCGATAAACTCTGGACTTCATTTTTCCATCAATGACAACAATCCATCCAGGCCCTGAGGCAGCAAAGCAGCCCCAAACCATGATGCTCCCTCCGCCATGTTTTACAGTGGGGATGAGGTTTTGATGTTGGTGTGCTGTGCCTTTTATTCTTCACACATAGTGTTGTGTGTTTTTTTCCAAACAAATCAATTTTGGTTTCATCTGTCCACAGAATATTTTGCCGGTAGTGCTGTGGAACATCCAGGTGCTCTTTTGCAAACTTCAAATGTGCTGCAATATTCTTTTTGGACAGCAATGGCTTCCTCCGTGGTGTCCTCTCATATACTCCATTCTTGTTTAAGGTTTTCCTTATTGTAGATGTGTCAACAAAAATGTTAGCATGTGCCAGAGATTTCTATAAGTCTTTAGCTGACACTCTAGGATTCCTCTTTACCTCATTAAGCATTCTGCGCTGTGCTCTTGCAGGCATCTTTACAGGACGACCACACCTAGGGAGAGTAGCAACAGTGCTGAACTTTATCCATTTGTAGACAGTCTGTCTTACCGTGGACACATGAACATCAAGGCTTTTGGAGATACTTTTGTAACCCTTTCCAGCTTCATGCAAGTCAACAATTCTTGATCGTAGGTCTTCTGAGAGCTCTTTTCTGCAAGGCATGGTTCACATCAGGCAGTGCTTCTTGAAACCAGTAAACCCTAAACTGGTGTGTGTTTATAAAGGGCAGGACAGCTTTCAGCAACACATCCAATAATATCACACTGATTGGACTCAAGGTTGGCTCACTCCTGGCTCCAGTTAGCTCTTGGAGAAGTCATTAGGCTAGGGGTTCACATATTTTTTCCACCCTGCACTATGAATGTTTACAGGTTATGTTCAATAAACACATGAAAACATATAATGTTTGTGTTGTATTATTTTAAGCAGACTGTGTTTTTCAAATTGTTGTTACTTAAAATGTGCTCTGATCTTCATCTATGACCAATTCATGCAAAACTCCACGTAATCCCAAAAGGGTTCACATACTTTTTCTTGCCACTGTATATATATATATATAGATCCTTATACTTGGGTTGTAGCCTCCTAGAACAAAAAACAAACAAACACCATTCGGGCAATACAATAATTCACCAAGCATATATACATGTAAGTGCCACCATTGGCATTTCTTACAAGACTAGAGTTTCAAACTTGGCTCATAGATAGCGCTTCTAAGTCTCTCTGTGGGGCTTCTTCCATCATAAGCGATATGTGCTTGATTAGTTATTTTCCGTCCTTTATGTAATGCACTATCTCAAAGAAAAACAGCACTTAGCATAACTGTGATTATCCCTTAACTGGATATTCAATATAAAAGTGCACACACACTCACATGTCCTAGAGCCTCCTGTGACTGGTGGCTCTGTATATATGCCTTGGACCCCACTTGTCGTGGCTTGATGTAGTCTTCAGTAACATCCCCAAACGAATTGCACTGAACAGTGAATTTCCCCGTACGGTGCAATTTCATGGCCATTCGGCTATTCAAAAATTTGGTGAAATACAGTGACCTTCAGGCAGTGAAATTCCCCTTAGAGAAGTAACAGTTAATCTATTCAGAGAGCGTAGAACTGCACTTTAAAGTTGTTGAAATGCCCTTATTTTCAGTGGTTTCATTTGACGTGTTTAATCAGGCGAATCCCATAGGTTTCAATGTAAAAAAAAATCTTTTTCTTAACTATTTATTCAACTTTTATTTTTTTCATTTGCAGCAAAAAGGCTCTTTATTTATGTTTTTAGGATTTTTTTAGGCATTTTTCAGGATTTTTAATTCTGATTTTTATTCATAGGAACTTATATATTATTTACAAGCATTTTCATGTACTAGTTTTTTTTAAAACGCGTTTTTCAAGTTGTGTTGCACCCAGAAACAAGTACCAAGATCATCCCCAAACTTTCAGACTGACCATCTTTATTCCTTTCTGCACCCAGAAACAAGTACCAAGGCACCACAGACTCTCAGACTGACCACCATTACTGTATTATGCACCCAGAAACAAGAACCAAGATCATCCACAAACTCTCCGACTGACCACAATTATCCCATCCTGCGCCCAGGGACAAGTACCAAGATCATCCACAGACTGTAAGACTGACCACCATTATTCCATTATGCACCCAGAAACAAGTACCAAGATCATCCACAGACTTTCAGACTGGCCACCATTATTCCATTCTGCACCCAGAAACAAGTAGCAAGATATCCAGTATTCAACATGCTATCCACCACTATACTCCAGACTGTTCGAATCTTGCAATTCTATTTTATGTCTGCATTTATTAATTTCTAGTGGTCTTTTATTTTTCCTCTCTTTTTGTTAGAATATTCCCCTCTGCTCCCCCCCTTCTTTATATGTCATTAATACCAACAATACAACCTGGTTACTCTTGCTAAATCTCACTTTTTACCTTCTCCATCAGATCATCCACAGATTGTCAGACTGACCACCATTATTTCATTCCGCTGTAGACATGTGCACAGCACAAAATTTTGTTTTGAACGAATGGATTAGTCCTAAAATGCAATTTATTTAGTTGCTTAAGAAATTCGTTTTCAGTTCTTTAGTATGAAAACGAATTTCATTCATCCGAAAACCAGTGGATACAATTACTATTGTAGTGGCTCCTCAGAGGGCTGAGATCGCTGCTTGTTACAGTATCACTCACTCTCAGCACAATGTGCCAGGCAAAGCTGTTACAGTAACTGACTGCTGCTCATCACAGCGCTCAGAGTTTCAGTAAAACTAGTAAATAATATATTTTTATATATAAGAGGTTAGAACAATATTATTTCCTTGTTTTACTGAAACGCTGAGCGCTGTTACAGTCAGTTACTGTAACAGCTGAGCCTGATATATTGTACTGAGAGATAATATAACAAGCAGCCAATCTCAGTGCTCACAGCCACTGGATTTAAAGGGCTAAAAAAAAAGGGCTCCTCTCTGTATAAAGTATAGAACATCCTCCTGCATTAATTAATACCCCTCTCTGTATAATGTAGATAACATCCTCCTGCATTAATTAATACCCCTCTCTGTATAATGTATACAACCTCCACCTGCATTAATTAATGCCCCTCTCTGTATAGAACATCCTACTGCATTGGCATGTGGAGGGTGCAGAACTTCGGAATGCAATGCTTATCCAGCACAGGAGAGGGGACTTTTACTTAAACTTTGTATCTCTGTGGGGGAGACACAGGAATATAGAAGCAGGGGAGAAGGAAAATATTAACGTAAATCGGTCTGAAAGCTCAGAGAAGAGATGACTGGTGAAAATTGATTTTTATAATAAAATAAAGCACTTTAAATCTAGGGAAAACATTCAAATAAATCACACTGAAGGCTCATAATGACAGAGTAACTGTGAGAGCTGGATATTAAATGTATCAGACATAAAAAACCCTTTATAACAAGCAGCACTGGGAGAGGAGAGGGACTTTATATAAAACGTGTATTATAGATGAGGAAAGGGGGATAGTGCTCCTGGATAATATAAAATGTATCAGACCTAAGCCCCTATTATGCAGAGCGGGAGGGGAGATAACACACGTTTTATTAAGTCCCTCTTTTCTCCCAGCACTGCTTGTTATAAAGGGGTTTTTACTATCCAGCCCTCCTCTGTCATTCGCTTTTAGTGTAACTTACTTGAATGTTTTCCTTCTCCAGCTGCTTTTATCATCTTGTCTGCCTCATAGACATGCAAGGGTTAAGTAAAGGTTTCCTCTCCTGTGCTGGGTATCTGTGCTGCGAGTGAGTATTCTGGAGCTCTATCACTATCAGATTTTCGGGTAGGGGTTGGGAAGGATTACGCATACAAACCTTTCCTGTAGCTTTGCGATGTTGCGCTTCATTACTGTTCTTCACTCATCAATGTAATATCACAAAAAGGACTGAAACTAAAATGTAGTGCATTTTATTTTAGTTTCTTTCGTTTTTTGTACTGAGCAGTTTCGTATCTCTTGAGTCATACTAAAACTAAATTATCCCAAAATTCAGACTAAATCGTTTTAGTACTAAAACAAATGCACATGTCTATTCCGCTGTATGTTTGGACCCAACCGTGTCAAGCCGGCTGGGTGGAGTAGAGGTAACATCACTGCTCTGCCTGGAGAGAGCCTGACGAGCACCTCTCCAGTAAGTATCCTGGGCACGACACCTAACGGTACATACTCGCCACCCAGGACATACTTGAAAACGAGAGAAATCTCAATATCCTTCCTGGTAAAATCCTTTCTCAAGGGGGGCATGGCCATACACAGAAGGGAGAAGTCGCATTTAGATAGTGGCAAAGTACAGCAGAATGCCTCTGAGAAAATTTACCTGAGGCTCCTATGTGACTGGCCATCGGGAGAGTGTTGGCCGGAGCCCGTTCCCCCCCCCTCCGGCCCAGAGAGACTCGCATGCTAGCAGCTGTCTCCGGCCAGTAAGTGCTGCCAGCGGCCATTTTGCAGCCTACCTAGAGGATTCTGCTATTTCCCAGCTATCTGCCCTGTGTGTTAGGCTCCCAATGGGGACCATGCTGAGAGCCATGGAGACGAAGGGCCCACGTCTACCGGCTGCCCGGGATGCCATTCTGCAGCTGCTGGGAGATGAGCATCGTTCGCTGATGAGAGGCGACATGCGCCGCATCCTGGCAGTGCTGAGACCTGGCTGGGGAGCTGCTGCTTCCTACGACGGTGATTCAGGGAATGAAGGGCTTGAGTTGATTCCACGCAGCGGTGTGATCCCGATGAAGGACGCGAATGGGGAGCAGACTCACCTGCCATTGCTGACCGTGGAGCCGATTGAGGAGCCAGCATGCCGAGGCCTCATCCATCCAGACGGAGCTGGCGGTGCCTGTTGATGCTGACCGGAGCCTGGAGACAGATGATTTCCTCCACATGGAGTTCAAGAGAATGCCGCTGCCTGGTTCTCTCCTGCTGTACCCCAGCCTGGCGCTGCCGGTGGCCCTATCCCAGGATCTTGGCGGTGGAGGTGGCGGTCCTTATTATGCCGAGCTTGGGTTTGCCGACTGGCCGGGCTTGCCATGCTTCTCCCTGCCTGTTATGCAGATGATACCTCTCCGGGACGCTGGCTGACACCTGTAGACTCCTGCGTGTGATTCTTTACCTTGTTGATGACTCCCTGCATTCATCCCTTACACCTTTTTGTGATCTCATGACACCCCTCCCTGGCTCACCCTTATAACCCCCATTGTATGTTTTTATGTTGCAGAGACTCTTTTTGTGTACATACACTTGGGACAGCTGTCACTTCCCTCCTTGTTATGCAAACTTGAGTCCATACTGATGATACCCCCTCGGGGACTGATGTCTCCTGAAACTCTTGCTTTTTTGGCGATTATAATTTTTTTTCCCTTTCTCTATTCCTGTCGTCTTTACCTCCCTTCCTCTTTGTCCCCCCACCCCCGGGGTGCTAGTCCTTTGCTGATGCTGAACCGGCCACTGATGGTGTACCCTTCCCCCCCCCCTTTTTTGTTGTTGGTTTTTGTATGGCATTACTCGGGCTGCTCCGGGGTGCGCCACTGTGGCACTCACCATGGCTCTGTCTGCCAACTCTGGTCCTCGGGCTCCTGGGCCACGTTGTCCTTCCATGGCCTCCCCGGGAGTGAGCCTGGAACGTCACGGAAATGGTCAATGACGTTCCCTACCCTCTCCCCCCATTTTATAAAATTTATTTTTATTATTTTATTTACTTGTTTCTTACTTTACTTAATTTACTTGTTTTTTGCTCACCATCTGCTGGACTGTGGTCGAAGTATTGTGCTGGGCTCTTTTCCCTACCTTCCTTTTCTGTAGTTTTTCCTGCTCACATTATTGATGTAACTCTGCGGTCTTAGTCCTGTGCGACCATTGACCCTGTGATGTCTTTTGTGGCTGTACTGTCTTTGCTTCAGTTGTTTTATTTTGATAAGTCAGCAGTGTTACATTTTAAATATTAAAAAAAACACGTCAAGCAAACCTGCAGGGTTATAGGGTTATTCAAAGAGAATCGAAAAGTCACCGCACATTCAGTGACTGTTCGTTCTCTTCAATTCGGTGCGATTTGGCGATCCCATTTCGGCAACCCTGCGGTGTATTCAGCATGCACCACAGGGCCGTTGTAGTGCAGGGAAAACCCGTCGCAAACCCACCGAATACTCAATGCAAAACCCGGCGAAAGCACACAGAAACCCGCAAAAACATCTGGATTAACACCGCCGAACACGCCAGAGAAACCTGAGCAGCCGCCGATCACAGCGCAGAGCAGCTGCCGAAAAAAGCCAACACCGCAGACGAATAGAGTGAAAAAAAACCACAATGAATGTTTAAAAAGTGAAACGCTGTTTGCAAAGAAACTACAGAACGAAAATGTCTGAAATTTACATACAGTATAAAGGTCCAATGAATGAGAATAAAAAGGGCTGTTAAAGAAAAAAACGAATTAAACAAAAACGGAAAAACTTTTAGCAAAAAATTCCCGAAAAATGCCTATAAGATCCTAAAAATTCTATAAATAAGGAGACTTTATACTGCAGAATATTATAATCAACGGTTTATTAGATATTAAATTAAAAATGGAATATTTTTAACATTGACGCTTGAGGGATTTGACCGAATAAATCTGCCGCATGAAACCACCGAACAGCAGGGCAATTCGGCAACTTTTCACTGCTGGTTTTTGTTCTCTGAAGAGACGAAGCATTGCTTCTCTATGGAGATTTCACTGCCCTCAAACAGGCAACGAACAGGCACCATATGTGCAGGCAATTCGCCAACATTTGACGAACTGCCTGCTCTCTGGAATCTGGATAGCCGAATGGCCAGGAAAGGTAACCATATGCTGAATTTCACTGTTCGGTTACCTTTCGGCCACAATTCGGATCTCTTTGAATAACCCTGTTAATGTTAAACAAAGAGCCCACCATTTGACATTGGGAGTAGTTTCAATAACACTTTATAGACCCTTTGCTAGAATAAGAGTTGTGCTTTTTTTTTTGTGTTACAATTTACTAAACAAAATACTTTAATCACAATTTTAGTTCTGTGTAATCTGTTTCATACCAGTTAAAGAAAACAATGTTTTCTCTACGATATAAACTGTTTCACTCAGTTTTACATATATTATGCTGTTTATTTTGTTCAGACCGATAAGATATTTTGAAAAGATTTATGGCATGCATAAAAACCATGATTGTTACTTCTGAAATACATTAATGGGCTTAGAGTTTTATTTTGTGCCGGTGCTTGTGGATTTAAATAAGGAAATTTGGAAGAATTATGAAAGAGGAAAATACATGTGACATGTGCAGCAAAAGAACAGAAAACATATTTGCATGGAGCAGTTTTGTATAGTACCGTGGAGTAAAAAACAAACAATTTGACAAAGAATACAAGTATAAACAATATAAGTATGATATATATACAGTCATGGCTGAAATTGTTGCACCCCAGAAAATTTTCCAGAAAATCAAGTATTTCTCAAAGAAAAGTATTGCAGTAACACATGTTTTGCTATATACATGTTTATTCCCTTTGTGTGTATTGGAACAACACAAAAAAAAGGGAGGAAAAAAAGCTAATTGGACATAATGTCACACAAAACTCCAAATATTAAGTTAAGGGTGCCAAGAATTTTGTCCAGACCATTTTTGGTTTCACACCCTTTGGAAAAAATAACTGAAATCAGTCGCTTCCTATAACCATCAATAAGATTCTTACAACTCTCACCCGTAATTTTTGGACCACTCTTCCTTTGCAAACTGCTCCAGGTCTCTCTTATTGGAAGGGCGCCTTTTCCCAACAGCAATTTTAAGGTCTCTCCACAGGTGTTCAATGGGATTTAGACCTGGACTCATTGCTGGCCACTTCAGAACTCTCCAGCGCTTTGTTGCCATCCATTTCTGGGTGCTTTTTGATGTATGTTTGGTGTCATTGTACTGCTGGAAGACCCAAGATCTTGGACGCAAACCCAAACTTTCTGACACTGGGCTCTACAGTGCGACCCAAAATCCTTTGATAATCCTCAGATTTCATGATGAATTGCACACATTCAAGGCACCCAGTGTCAGAGGCAGCAAAACAACCCCAAAACATCATTGAACCTCCACCATATTTCACTGTAGGTACGGTGTTCTTTTCTTTGTAGGCCTCATTCCGTTTTCGGTACACAGTAGAATGATGTGCTTTACCAAACAGCTCTATCTTGGTCTCATCTCTCCACAAGACGTTTTCCCAGAAGGATTTTGGTTTACTCAGTACATTTTGGCAAACTGCAATCTTGCTTTTTTATGTCTGTCAGCAGTGGGGTCCTCCTGGGTCTCCTGCCATAGCGTTTCATTTCATTTAAATGTCGACGGATAGTTTGCGCTGACACTGATGCTCCCTGAGCCTGCAGGACAGCTTGAATTTCTTTGGAACTTGTTTGGGGCTGCTTATCCACCTTCCATACTATCCTGCGTTGCAACCTTTCATCAATTTTTCTCTTCCGTCCACGCCCAGAGAGATTAGCTACAGTGCCATGGGTTGCAAACTTCTTGATAATGTTGCACACTGTGGACAAAGGCAAATCTAGATCTCTGGAGATGGACTTGTAACCTTGAGATTGTTGATATTTTTCCATAATTTTGGTTCTCAAGTCCTCAGACAGTTCTCTTCTCCTCTTTCTGATGCTTAGTGTGGCACACAAACACACACAATGCAAAGACTAAGTGAACTTCTCTCCTTTTAATCTGCTTTCAGGTGTGATTTTTATATTGCCCACTAGGGATGGGCTGGCGGTTCAATCCGAACATGAGTTCAATTCGAACATTGCCCGCTCGGTCGTTCGGCGAACATCAAACATTTCCGCGTGTTCGCCCACAATGGACCACAATGCACTTTTCCACTGGCTTGAAGCTTGTAATTGGATACAGCCTTCCACCTGACCACAGGTCAGGTGCAAGACAGGTGCAAGACTATGGGCAAATTTTGCCCAATCAAGGGCTCACAGAGCTAAGACCCGCAGCACACTATATAAGGCTTCCCCGCAGACCCAGCACGTGTTTTTTTTTGCAGGAGTGAATCAGAGAGGAGAGGAGATTGTTTGTTGCATAACAGGCTGTATCACTGAGTTATATCTGATTTCTGGAAATTGGAATCTGTGTGTTGTCACTGACAGCTATCAGGGACAGGGTGTATCACTGAGTTATATCTGCTCTCTGGAAATTTTAATCTCTGTCTATTTGCATTTGGAATCTGTTGCTGTCAACTCTCAAGATGAGATCCAAAGAGCTGTCACTATCAGTGAAGCAAGCCATCATTAGGCTGAAGAAACAAAAAACAAACCCATCAGAGAGATAGCAAGAACATTAGGCATGGCCAAAACAACTGTTTGGAACATTCTCAAAAGGAAGGAATGCACCGGTGAGCTCAGCAACACCAAAAGACCCGGGAGACCACGGAAAACAACTGTGGTGGATGATCGAAGAATTCTTTCCCTGGTGAAGAAAACACCCTTCACAACAGTTGGCCAGATCAAGAACACTCTCCAGGAGGTAGGTGTATGTGTGTCAAAGTCAACAAGCAAGAGAAGACTTTACCAGAGTGAATACAGAGGGTTCACCACAGGATGTAAACCATTGGCGAGTCTCAAAAACAGGAAGGCCAGATTAGAGCTTGCCAAACAACACCTAACAAAGCCTTCACAGTTCTGGAACAAGGTCCTATGCACAGATGAGTCCAAGATCAACTTGTACCAGAGTGATGGGAAGAGAAGAGTATGGAGAAGGAAAGGAACTGCTCATGATCCTAAGCATACCACCTCATCAGTGAAGCATGGTGGTGGTAGTGTCATGGCGTGGGCATGTTTGGCTGCCAATGGAACTGGTTCTCTTGTATTTATTGATGATGTGTCTGCTGACAAAAGAAGCAGGATGAATTCTGAAGTGTTTCGGCAATATTATCTGCTCACATTCAGCCAAATGCTGCAGAACTCCTTGGAGGGCGCTTCACAGTGCAGATGGACAATGATCCAAAGCATACTGCAAAAGCAACCAAAGAGTTTTTGAAGGGACAGTGGAATGTTATGCAATGGCCAAGTCAATCACCTGACCTGAATCTTATTGAGCATGCATTTCACTTGCTGAAGACAAAACTGAAGGGAAAATGCCCCAAGAACAAGCAGGAACTGTAGACAGTTTCAGTAGAGGCCTGGCAGAGCATCACCAGAGATGAAACCCAGCGTCTGGTGATGTATATGCGTTCCAGACTTCAGGCTGTGATTGACTGCAAAGGATTTGCAACCAAGTATTAAGAAGGGAAAGTTTGATTTGATTATTATTCTGTCCCATTACCTTTGGTCCCTTAACAAGTGGGAGGCACATCTGTAAACTGCTGTAAGTCCTGCACCGTTCACCTGAGTTGGATGTATATACCCTAAAATTAAAGCTGACAGTCTGCATTTAAAGCACATTGTGTTTGTTTCATTCCAGCTCCATTGTGGTGGTGTATAGAGCCAAAGATGTTAGAATTGTGTCGATGTCCCAATATTTCTGGACCTGACTGTCTGATTTCTGTAAATTGGAATCTGTGTGTTGGCACTTTTAGCTATCAGGGACAGGCTGTATCACTGAGTTATATCTCCTTTCTGTAAATTGGAATCTATGTTGACAATGCAAAGGCTATCAGGGACAGGCTGTATCACTGACTTATACCAGAGTTCTGTGAGTTAGAGACAGGGTGTATCACTGAGTTATAGCATAGTTCTGAATATCTTTAATCTAGATAACACAGTTTAATCAGAGTTCTGCATATCTCCAATCTATATACCAGAGATGAATCAGAGATCTGCATATCTCCAATCTTTAAATCAGAGTTGATTCAGAGTTCTGTATATCTTTAATCTATATATCACTCACCATGTCAGAAAGAACAAAAAGGACAGGGAGACGCTCCCAGACACAGGTAAGAGGGCAAGCAGCCTCTGTGTCGGGAGGCTGTGCCTCTGGTCGTCGTGGACGTGGTGCATCCTCTGCAGGGGCATGCTTGTCCTTTCTAACTGGTGCTGGCCGTCTTAAGCAGCAGCAACATACAGAGGATTTGGTGGATTGGCTACCCAGGCAATCCTCATCCTCCCAGTCCTCTGCCAGCCAGGCTTGTAGTGGTTTACAGTCCACCTCAGCTGCCAACGCATCTAATGCAGCCTCCATGTCCACAGCTACTCCTGCCATAGCCTCACCACCATACACGGAGGAGTCAGCTGAATTGTTTGACTACAATGACAGTGACATGCTGCTTGAGGAGGCGCAGCGACTCATAGAGGCCTCCTCAAGCAGCATGTCACTGTCATTGTAGTCAAACAATTCAGCTGACTCCTCTGTGTGTGATAGCGAGGCTACGGCAGGAGTAGCTGTGGACATGGAGGCTGCATTAGATGCTTTGGCAGCTGAGGTGGACTGTAAAGCGCTACAAGCCTGGCTGGCAGAGGACTCGGAGGATGAGGATGGCCTGGTTAGCCAATCCACCAAATCCTCAGTATGTTGCTGCTGCTTAAGACGGCCAGCACCAGTTAGAAAGGACAAGCGTGGCCCTGCAGAGGATGCATCACGTCCAGAGGCACAGCCTCCTGACACAGGGGCTGCTTGCCCTCTTATCTGTGTCTGGGAGCATCTGCCTGTCCTTTTTGTTCTTTCAGACATGGTGAGTGATATATAGATTAATATATACAGAACTCTGATTCAACTCTGGTATAAAGATTAAAGATTTACAGAACTCTGGTATAACTCAGTGAGACACCCTGATAGCTGGCAGCCAGTGACAAGACACAGATTATAATTCTCAGAAACCTCCTATAAATCAGTGTGACCCCTTGATGGGTGGCAGTGAGAAGCCACAGATTACAAGTCTCAGAAACCTCCTATAAATCAGTGTGACCCCCTGATGGGTGGCAGCCAGTGAGAACACACGGATTATAACAATTCCCAAATATTTTGTAGAAAATACTGACGCCCAAAATACTGTGTGGCACTGGCTGTGTGACAAAACACAGATCACCTCAATTCCCAAATATTTTGTAGAAATTTATGACCCCCAAAATACTTGCTGGCAGTGACAAGACACACATCACCTCAATTCCCAGATATTTGGTAGAAATGAGACCCCCCCTAGTAGCGTGCCAGACCGGCAGTAAGAACACACAACAACAATCTCCTATGAAATCTCCTCTCAAATGCGTGCAGAAGCGCTGCGTGGAAACCTTATATAGTGTGCTGCGGGACTTAGCTCTGTGAGCTTATGATTGGGCAAAATTTGCCCAATCAGGACTCTGAGCCATGATTGGCATAGTGTTGAACCTGTTTTGCACCAGACCTGTGGTCAGGTGCAAGGCTGTAGCCAATTACGAGCTTCAGGCCAGTGGAAAAGTGCATTGTGGTGCATTGTGGGCGAACACGCGGCAAACACCCGGAAATGTTTGTAGTTCGCTAACATGCGAACAGGCTATGTTCAATGCGAACTCCGAACCGATCAGCTCATCCCTAGTCATTACGTCCCACGCTGGTGCTGCCCAGCAGCGCCATCCTTGCTGCTCGCTGGCAGGGTTATGAGCAAGGCTGCTGCAGTCAGGTGGGACACGCAAATGATGACATGGCGCCACAGGTTTAAAACCACTTGGCTGAGCCACTTATTGCCCTGACGTGGTTTTACCTCCTCTCCGTGCTTGTGTTAAAAAACATTATAGATACCTGTGTATGACCTCTGCTTGTCTGACTATTCTCCTGGCTCTTAACCCCTTGGCTCCCATTTTGACTATTCTTACTCTCTGGCGATACTGACCCCTGGCATTCCTCTGTTAACCCTGTGTGTCAGTTTCCTGTCTGTCTTGTGTACCTGGTTACAGGCTTTCACCCCACTTTGTTTATTGGTTTTGGCAATAGGTAGACGCAGTGACCAAAGGATCAGAGGGTTAGAGAGATGTGCTGCGTATAGGGATCCGCTTCATAAGTATCAGGGGGAGTCGTGACAATAAAGGTCTTAAGATTTTTGTATGTAAACCGATATCGGTCATCCACATCTTAATTTTACAGTGAAGAGGAATATACACATGGGTTTAATGAGACAGGCTCTTATCACATCAGCATTTAGAGAGGAAGTGCACTCCATATGCTGGGTATTATGCCCATATGTTTGTATTTAAAATCCTGCACCCAAAGGGGTTAATCAGAGGCCCAGGGTCATGTGGATTACCAGGCATGCGTTGTGCCCTTTGGCCTGGCAAACCATGAGCACTGCCTGAATGCCAACTTTGTATCAGCAGGCCCTCCAGCAATTATGGATTCCAATTTGTGCATGGGGAAGCAGTTCCTCAACCCAGCAGAAGAGCTGTCATCAGGGCAGGGAGTCTGCCCACTACTTGCTGCTCCAAAAATCGGAGAGAAAGAGAAATGCCAGACGACGAGGGGTGAGACTAAGGCCCACCCGGGCAAATTGCTGAGGCACCCAAAAGAACCCAAATGGAGCGCTCCCACCCATGGCTGAGTGGAGAAGAGAGAGACAGCGGACTTGTCTTTGCCCACTGAGGAAGAGGTTGCGCTCCTTCCCACAGCACCCAAGAAACGCAGGGGGCCACTGGCCCGCATCCTGAGCTAGTAGTGGCCAGGTTCAAGGACTACAATTTGTACGTGGGGGAGCAGTTCCCCACCTTGGCAAACCAACTGGCACTGCGACAGAGGGCTGCTAACCTCTACCCCTGCCATGCCATTCCAAAGATTGGACAACAAGAGAGGAGCCACCAACTCACAGAGGAACCCAAGGACTTTACAGCTATCCCATCGTTTCTCCAGCCACAGAGAGAAAGATTCCAGTAGGGGAGACAGGAGGCCTCATCCCCAGTGGCAGGCTAAGGGTCGGGGAGGAGCCATCAGCACCCCACTGAAGCCGTTTGTTTCCCCAGACCCTAACACTGGACATCTGAGTCCTTATTGCCAGATTATCACAGGTCCAAACCAGTTGGTTATCTGGTACTTGGTTAGTCTACTGTTGGGAGGGGAGAAATGTGACAGACTCAGCTGTCACTGGGGCAGTCGGAGGAGCCTGGGGGCTAGTCTCCTTCCTACTGACTATGGACCAAGGTGCTACCTGGGGTTTGCCAACTGGATTGCGCAGGGAATCCAGGATTTATGCTGTGTCTGGGTATTATTTCCTTATGTATTTATTATACTATCATGTTGTCTCTGTATAGTGTACACCCACTGTAAGTATTCCTTTGTTCCCGGTGAGCTCAGCAACACCAAAAGACTCAGGAGACCACGGAAAACAACTGTGGTGGATGAATGAAGAATTCTTTCCCTGGTGAAGAACACACCCTTCACAACAGTTGGCCAGATCAAGAACACTCTCCAGGAGGTAGGTGTATGTGTCTCAAAGTAAACAATCAAGAGAAGACTTCACCAGAGTGAATACAGAGGGTTCACCACAAGATGTAAACCATTGATGAGCCTCAAAAACAGGAAGGCCAGATTAGAGTTTGCCAAACAACACCTAACAAAGCCTTCACAGTTCTGGAACAAGATCCTACGGACAGATGAGACTAGTACCAACTTGTACCAGAGTGATGGGAAGAGAAGAGTATGGAGAAGGAAAGGAACTGCTCATGATCCTAAGCATACCACCTCATCAGTGAAGCATGGTGGCGGTAGTGTCATGGCGTGGGCATGTATAGCTGCCAATGGAACTGGTTCTCTTGTATTTATTGAGGATGTGACTGCTGACAAAAGCAGCAGGATGAATTCTGAAGTGTTTCGGGCAATATTATCTGCTCACATTCAGCCAAATGCTGCAGAACTCATTGGACGGCGCTTCACAGTGCAGATGGACAATGATCCAAAACATATCCCCCCCCCTCTGCTCAAGCCCCTGTGGTTGAGCAACAGTAACAGAGAGGCAGTGGACGTGCGAGAGGGCATCAGCATTGGTTTGGAGCTTCCCTGCTCTGTGCTCCACGGTAAACTTAAAAGCTTGCAAAGCCAGGAACCACCTCGTAACTCTACTGTTCCTTTCTTTATTCTCACACATCCACTTCAGGGGGCTATGGTCAGTGACTAGTCTAAATTGTCTACCCAACAGCTAATACTTGAGGGCGTCCAGGGCCCATTTGATAGCCAAACATTCCTTCTCAACAATGGCATAATTTTTCTAGTGTTTATTAAGCTTCCTGCTGAGATAGAGCACAGGGTGCTCCTCCCCATCTCTGATTTGGGATAGTACAGCGCCCAGACCCACATCAGAGGCATCTGTCTGTACTACAAACTCCTTCGTGAAATCTGGGGTCACAAGCACTGGTTGAGCACACATAGCTTGTTTCAACCTCTGAAGTGCCTCATTTGCCTCAGAATTCCACGTGACCATGACTGACCCTTTACCCTTCGTCAAATCAGTCATAGGAGCCGCAATGGTGGCAAAATTGGGGATGAAGCGCCGATAATAACCTGTGATCCCAAGAAATGCCCTCACTTGCTCTTTATTTATAGGCTGGGGCCACTTTTGAAGTGCCTCAACCTTATTGATTTGAGGCTTAACCAAACCCCGACCAATGGTATACCCCAGGTATCTTGCCTCCTCCAACCCCATGGCACATTTCTTTGGGTTGGCTGTGAGTCCCGCCTCCTTTAGCAAGTCGACTATCGCTTGCACCCTTAACAAATGAGTCTGCCAGTCTGGGCTGTGTATCACTACATTGTCCAAATAAGCCGCTGCGTATTGTCGATGAGATCTATGTATTTTATCCATCATTCTTTGGAATGAGGCAGGGGCACCATGCAGACCAAATGGCATCCTCTTATACTGGAAAGACCCCTCGGGGGTAGAGAATGCCGTCTTTTCTTTGGCTCTGTCTGTCAGGGGTATCTGCCAGTATCCCTTAGTCAGATCTAAAGTGGTTATGTATCGGGCCATTCCTAGTCTGTCAATGAGCTCATCTACCCGAGGCATTGGGTAAGCATCAAATTTGGACACACTATTCAACTTTCTAAAATCATTGCAAAATCTTATGCTTCCATCTGGTTTTGGAACCAGCACAATTGGACTTGACCAATTACTATGGGACTCTTCGATCACCCCCAATTCTATAATTTTTTTTATTTCTGCCGAGACAGCTTTTCGTCTAGCTTCGGGTATTCTATACGGCTTTATATTTACATGAACACCGGGTTCAGTAATGATGTCATGCTGAAGTATTGTGGTCAATCCGGGTATGTCAGAGAAAAAAAATCTTTATTTTTTCTCAGAAACTCTTTTACCCCGTTATGTTGAGAAACTGATAAGGTTTCAGCTATTGGGACCTCAGGTGTAGAGGGGCCTGTGTCATTTGGCAGGGTTGGGATAGCCACCAGGGCTTCTCTGTCCCTCCATGGCTTTAAGAGGTTGATGTGATAAATTTGCTCAGGTTTCCTTCTCCCTGGCTGGTGAACCTTATAGTTTACATCACCTATTTTTTCAATTATTTCATAGGGGCCTTGCCAATTTGCCAGGAATTTACTCTCTACTGTTGGGACTAGCACTAGGACTCTATCCCCAGGGTTAAAGCTACGTACTTTGGCACCCCGATTATAAACCCTCCTTTGTGCTTCCTGAGCTTGTTCCATATGTTCCCGCACCAGGGGCATGACAGCCGCAATTCTGTCCTGCATCATTGAGATATGCTCGATGACACTCTTATAGGGGGTTGTCTCACCCTCCCATGTTTCTTTGGCAATATCTAGAAGGCCCCTCGGATGTCTGCTATACAAGAGTTCAAAAGGGGAATATCCTGTGGATGCCTGAGGAACCTCCCGAATTGCAAACATGAGATATGGCAATAAAAAAATCCCAATTCTTCCCATCTTTGTCCACTACCTTTTTTAACATGCTCTTAAGTGTCTTATTAAATCTCTCCACCAGTCCGTCAGTTTGGGGGTGGTAGACAGACATGCGCAAGTGAGAGATTTTGAACAGTCTACATAACTCCCGAGTTACTCTAGACATAAATGGCGTGCCCTGATCGGTTAAAATTTCCTTCGCAATACCCACACGACTAAATACCTGAACAAGCTCCTTTGCAATAGTTTTAGCTGAGGTATTTCGTAAGGGAATTGCCTCAGGATACCGCATAGCATAATCCAGTATTACTAATATATACTGGTGCCCCCGGGCAGTCTTAACCACTGGACCCACCAGATCCATGCCAATTCTCTTAAAGGGTACCTCAATGATCGGCAAAGGTACCAGCGGACTACGAAAGTGGGGTGAGGGTGCCGAATACTGACACTCAGGGCATGACTCACAGTATTCTTTCACATCTGCATGTAAACCTGGCCAAAAGAACCTCTGGCTTATTCTCTCCTTGATTTTCTCTATACCCAGGTGTCCACCCATTATGTGACCATGAGCAAGATCCAATACCATCCTGCGGTAGGGTTTTGGGACTACTAATTGTTCCACCACATCCTCGCCTTGCTTTACCACCTGATAAAGTAAATCATTCTTTTGGATCATGTAGGGGAAAGACATTCTTACGTTGGGATCAATGGGTTTTCCATCTATCATTTTTATGTTTTCCCTGGCTCTAGTCAGTGTTGAGTCATTCATTTGTTCTGTACGGAAATCATCCTTCCTGACTTCTAAGTCAGGCATATTATTTAATCCACTTTCGGTACTAGAGCCGGGTACAACCTCTTGTTCATTATTCACACTCTCTGGGTCAGGTTCTACATCCTCCTGTTCCCCAGCCATTACAGAAAGGGGGAAAGGCATAACCCCTTCATTAGAAACACCCACAATATTCTCTTCCTTGTTATGATCAAAAGGTTCTGGACTAAGTTCCCTTGATTCACCTGTAGGGGGAGCACCATCCACCTGAACCTTTTTTTTCCCACCCAAAGTCTCCAAAACTGGGAAAAATCCCTCCCCACTATAGCTTCATGAAGCAGGGAGGGTACTACACCCACAGACTGTGTCACAGAGCCCCATGGAGTACCAATCTCCACTACAGCGGTCTGGTAATCATGTTTGTCCCCATGTACACAAATAATCCCAATAGTACTAGGGCGGTACTTGTTGAGGCTGACAAAGTCAGCTCTGACTAGTTACCACACTACCAGAATCTAGCAGAGCTGTAACTGGCTTTCCATCAATGGAAAGAACACACATTTGCCTCTCAATTCGTTCCTGACATGATGCAGTACAAACCACATGTACAAAGAAAGACATGCGTTTCCCCAGCTTAGCATTATCACATTGCATAGGTTCATCAGTAAGTGGACAATTAGCAGAAATATGTCCTAACCCATAGCAGCGAAAGCATTTTATAGGCTCAGCACCCAGTCCTGTATATGGCCTCATGGTCCTTCCTGACCTACCAGGCCAGTCTTTAGGTCCAGAGCCTGTAGTCTCTTCACCTTTAGCAAAGGTCTTAGAAGTCTCTCCTGTGCCCTTAACCCCTGGAACAGGCTTACCAGGTCCTCTGGGCAGGTGTCCTCTGTGTGAGACAGGACGCTCCAGCACGGGGCTATTTAGCAAGTCTGTTGCTGTGGTGTATCGCTTGACCATGTCCACTAGCTGGGTAGCAGTTTTGGGGTCTCCATGGCTGACCCATTTCCTTAGGGAGGTAGGAAGAGCCCGTAAGTAATGGTCCATCACCACACGCTCCAATATCTCCGGCGGCGACAATGTCTCAGGATGGAGCCATTTCCTGGTAAGGTGTATAAGGTCAAACATTTGGGACCTTGGGGGCTTGTCAGCCTTATAGTTCCACCGATACTACTGCTGTTCATGCCCAGCAGGTGTAACACCTAGTCTTGCCAGGATTTCAGCCTTAAGTACGTCATAATCCTGAGAAGCCTCAGGTTCCAAGTCATAGTAGGCTTTTTGGGGTTCCCCTGTTAGGAATGGTGCAACCATCCCCGCCCACTCACATCTCTGCAAACCTTCTCGTGTAGCAATCCTCTCAAACGTAGTGAGGTAGGCTTCCACATCATCGGCAGCTGTCATCTTTTGCAGGTAATGGCCACCACGCCTCACCTTTTGCTCCACAGGCGTTGAAGCCACAGAGTTACACTTTAATTCCAGGAGGCTTTGAGTCACCTCCTTCAGTACCTCACGATCTGCTCGCTGGGCATCCCGGTCAGCTCGCTGGGACTCCAACATCTGCCACTGAGCCTCTGCAAACTGGCGATTTGTCTCCTGCTGGACCGCAGCGGCCTGAAGCAAGGCTTTTACTACGTCCTCCATCCTGCAACTTGAACAGGGAAAGTGCCCGCATTCTCCACCATATGTAGGGGTATAGCTCAAATGGAGGCCACCTTTGCTGGGAAAAAGGTACTCCAGGCATAGAAGTTCCTTTAAACCAGCAGACAGTATTTATTTAACCACTTCAATGCGGAGGATGCGCTCAGCGCGTCCTCCGCATTACTGCTGGTATGCGGAGGATGCGCTGAGCGCGTCCTCCCTTTGGGGTCAGCGTTCGGCCGGGTTCCGGCCGATCGCTGGCCCCCCCAGTGCGGGCTGACATACTCGATGTCAGCCCAGCATCCGGAACCGCAGCCGCTGAAATTAGGTGTCATCGCGGCAGCGCGATGACACCTAATTCAGGTGCCCCCCCCGCATGTGCGGAGGAGGCGCCTGAAAGGGAGGGGGGGGGGGAGGTCCTTCGGACCTCTCTCCCTCCCGATCGGCGGCGTTGCGGGGGTTAACCCAGGCACCATGGTGCCTGGCATTAACCCCTGGGGAGCTGGATCGCGAATCGGCGCTGAAAAGCGGCGGGTCGCAATCCTTTCCCGGAGCTGGCCGACATCTTGGATGTCGGCCAAGCCTCCGGGAACTCCCCCTGAGGACTGGCGTCATCGTGCATAGCACGATGACGCCAGTCCTAGAGTTAACCCCTAACTGCCACCAATGGTGGAGATAGGGAGTTCCAATGAACTCCCTATCTCCCGATCCGTGGCAGCTAGGGGTTAAAATTTGGTATGGTTGGATCGGCCAGAGCATGGCCGTTCCAACGATACCAAACTCGAATGTGAAAAAGGTTTTTTAAAAAAAAATTAAAAATAAAAATATATTTAAAAAATTAATAAAAATAAATAATAATTTTTTCTTTTTTTTGGTTCGTTAATGCAGCAATATTGTTCCCATTTCAATTATAATGTGAACAATGATGCTGCACTAACGATTTTTTGTATGCGGTGCGTTTGTTAAAAATCGCGTAATTTTCCCCAAAAAATGTAACGAGACCCCATCTCTAATTATTTTAACAAGCGCACCCCATACAAAATATAACCGCAATTGCTCGCATGTTAAAAAAAACACTTTACACATTGTAAATTATTGAAAATACATATTTTATTGCATTTTTTGTTATAATATACAGACATGACATAACGTTAACATATAATAATGACATATTATAAATCTACCGAGTCTGACAGAAAGAACGATATATAATATGTCTGGGTAACATACTAAAATAAGCCTTCAAAACACGTTTAAACATGATGAGCAAAACCGGTAAAAATGACCTCAGCACAGAGGTGTGAAAAGCCTCAGCAGCGAAAGGGTTAAAGGTTGTAATAAAACAGAAATGAAAACAGAAAATAAACCCTTGCCACTCAGGCTCTTACTAAACAGTTAGATTCCCTATCTAACAAATGGTGAGCTAACCTCAGCCACCTTAAATGAACAAAAATTACTTTAAACAACCTTTTTACACACCTTCACCTTGCAGCTCTCTCAGAAGGCTTTCTGAGTCCCAGGCCAGATCAACTTCCTGGTTGAGCCTCCCCTCTTTTATCTCCCCTGATTAAACCTCAATCAAGTAATTAATAACCCTGGGGAGAGACACAAAACCCGGAAATCCAGACACTACATGCAGCCTGAAAAACATGGTCTGGATTTACTACTTCTGCATATATGACAGAAACCGAGGGGAAATGTATCGCCCCTCAATGACCTTCCCTTTCCTTATGTCACAATATATATATATATATATATATATTACACACACGCACCAATTTCAGAGCAAATCAGCTTTCTGTGAATAGAAGACACATTAGTCTTCTATGGGACAATTTTGGTGCCTTGGAATTGCAATTTATTTGGCAAATTGGCAGCTTAGTATATACACGAATTGTCCCGAAATTGCAGATATGGTGAAATTCCCCATTAGGTGCAATTTGGGGGCAATTGAGAGGTTAGTGAATATTAGTTAGTGAATGTATGAACATATCACAGAGCTCCACAGCAATAAAACTCATATCAGCAGAGTATAGCAGCAGTAGTGATACCTTTTTTATTGGACGTTACTCGTATCTTGTCTGTTAAATGTAACGTTAGTCAAATAAGAAAAGGTATCACTACTGCTATACTCTAGTGTAAATTTGGTAAGCCGTATTAGTCCAGATGCCAAAATCACCAATCTATACATCCCCCAAAAACGCACCTGCACACCCTAACATGTGGAGGAGGCCCTAAATAGATACCCGCACACACTGAAAATATGGAGGAGCCCCTAAAATGACACCCACACACCCTGAATATAAGGAGGAGCCCCTAAAAAGACACCCACAGTCCCTGACTATATGGAGGAGCCCCTAAAGAGACACATGCACACCCTGAGTATAAGGAAGAGCACCTAAAAGACACCGGCACACCCTGAATATATGGAGGAACCCCTAAAAACACACCCGCACTCCCTGAATATATGGAGGAACCCCTAAAAAGACACCCGCACACCCTGAATATATGGAGGAGCCCCTAAAAACACACCCGCACACCCTGAATATATGGAGGAACCCCTAAAAAGACACCCGCACTCCCTGAATATATGGAGGAACCCCTAAAATGACAACCACACTCCATGAATATAAGGAGGAGCCCCTAAAAATACACCCACAGACCCTGAATATATGGAGGAGCCCCTAAAGAGACACATGCAAACCCTGAATTTAAAGAGGAGCACCTAAAAGACACCGGCACACCCTGAATATATGGAGGAACCCCTAAAAACACACCCGCACACCCTGAACATATGGAGGAACCCCTAAAAAGACACCCGCACTCCCTGAACATATGGAAGAACTCCTAAAATGACAACCACACCCTGAATATAAGGAGGAGCCCCTAAAAATACACCCACAGACCCTGAATATATGGAGGAGCCCCTAAAGAGACACATGCACACCCTGAATATAAGGAGGAGCACCTAAAAAAAGACACCACAGACCCCAAGTATATTGAGGAGCCACTAAAATGAGGATTAGGAAAGAAAAGAAGATAAGTGTGATTTGAGCCCAAAATACAATCTACACTTAATGATAAAAATTAACCAAAAGTGAAGGCCTGACCGTGTCAAATGTGCCGTGGATATCATACAGCAAATAAGCTAACGTGATGCAAGGTCACAGCAGTAACCCTCTATATCTCCTATTCAGCACAGCAGAGTTTAGCGTTATAGGCAAGGTTACTTTATTAATAAACTTTCATCAGGTCCTGATGAAAGTTTTGTAATAAACTGAGACATTGCCTATAAAGCTAACACTCTGCTGTGCTGAATAGGAGACAAAGATGTATGAGTGCTACTAAAATGGTGTTTTAGAGATCAATGAAAGCATCAGTTGTTCTATGACAGATACTGTGGTGTTTGACTTTGAAAGGGTGGAGATGGAACCCCTGGCAGTGCCAGGCTGGCATTCAAATGGTTCTTTGAAAATAACTATATATTAACAGCCCCTTATTTAAAGGGGGACAGGAAGAAAAGAGTTAAGTGTGCAGTGATTGGTAGAGATTAATGTTTGCATTTCTCCAGCTCACCCTGCAGATTTCTGCTCTCTTCAGGACCAGAGGTCACAACACAGCAGGTAAAAATCTCACAGGGGTGGCAGTATATGTTTAGGGCTCTGCATTGCCCCAGCTCCCCATGCTGCTGCTGGAAAGAAGATGATCTCCCAAGGAATGCCTCTCTTCTTGCTGATCTGCTATGGCCTCAGGCTTAGGTCTTTAAACCTTCAGTCCCACCATCCTGCTCTTTCACCTCCAGCTGCTGGTGGTGAGGTAGCTCTCTGCTGGGAGGTCTAAAGCACGTGCACTGGATGTATGTCTCCCAACAGCAGGCGGTCAGCAGGGGGGACACTGAACAGGAGAGCAGGGTGAATCACGTATCCACATCGTCTATCCGGTGGCCAGCCTCCACACAGCAGCATGCTGGTTAGTGCTTCATAGTAGGGATGAGCTGAACACCACCGAGTTCGGTTCGACTTCGAACTCGAACTCAATACAAGTCAATGGGACTCGATTCGATTTTTAGAATGCCCTCCAAGAGGACATATATGCTAGATATTTGCCATAAAAGGTATATGGGGGTCCGGGTAGTGCCCTGGGGACAGGAAACAAGGACAAAAAGTTAAAAAAAAAGTTTTTAAAGGGACAGTGAGTTGTCCATGAAATAAGGGTTAAAAATAAAAACGAAAAATTCCTTCAAATATCATGCCTAGGAGGTCTCCATAACCTGCCCATGAAGTGGCGGATTTGTAGGATGTATAGAAACATTTAAAAACAAAAAAGTGACGTTTCAGCTGACGGTAAATGCTTTTCCTTTAATCTATTCATAAACAACTGCTTGGGGCGGCAGTCTGTATGAAAAGACATTTTAGGACGCGCAGAAAAAGTTTAGTGATTTTTTGGCTAAATTGTGGTGAAACTTATGCAGGCTTTGGATGAAAGTAACAACAGGTGCTTTAAAATTGGGTCTTTAGCGTCGGCAACAGTGCCGTCACACGTAAACCCTCTGTGGTATTGTGGAAGAGTGCAGGGGTGGACCATGCGGTCCTATATTAAAAAGATATGCATCTGGTAAAGACGTCAGTGCACTCAAATATTGTGCCTTTGCTGCCAGGCCAGCAAGTACATTCATACAGTAACCCCTCTGTGGTATTGTGGAAGAGTGCAGGGGTGGACCATGCAGTCCTATATTAAAAAGATATGAATCTGGTAAAGGCATCAGTGCACCCAGATATTGTGCTTTTGGGGCCAGGCCAGCAAGTGCCATCATACAGTAACCCCTCTGTCGTATTGTGGAAGAGTGCAGGGTTGGACCCTGCGGTTCAAAAAATTTAAAATGATATAAATCTGGCACAGGCGTCAGTGCAGCCAAATATTGTGCCTTTCATGGCAGCAAGTGCCTTCACACCGTAACCCTTTTGTGGTATTGTGGTATTGTGGAAGAGTTCAGTGCTGGAGGTTTTGTGAATGCAGAAGACATCCCCGATCTATTCCGTAACATCAGCATCAGGGGATTGATAGCTTCTGATCCAGGACTGATACATTTTTATAAATGAGGTCATCCGAAGGCGCCGTAACCACCAAAGCTGGGAGCCCACAAGCTAAGCGCCGAGTCTCCAGAAATGGGTGCGCCGAAACCCCCTTCACAAACAGCAACAATGAAAGAAGTCCGGGACCCAGGCAGCTGTAGCTTATGTGTTTATTCACAGGGGTAACATCTCTCCACCAAGGAACAGTGACGTTTCGGCCACAATGGGCCTTAATCATACAATTAAAAAGGACATGACACCTCCAATTTAAACCCCTCTCATCCAATCATAATGTACCCCTCATAACAAGGGGGTGTGTCCTGTTGTCCAACATAATCATTTATAAACAAAGTTTTTTACATAAACACCTCTAATGTAAAAATACACAAAATAAAATAAAATAAATAATATATATATTTAGAACATATAAAATTCTTACTCTACCGTATGAGGAACAAGCGCGGTATCAATGTAACCTTATGAAAGCTCTGTGGGGACAAAAGAATATATATATTTTTTAACACAAAAAAGTGCACCAAAATGCACACAATCAAAAGGATGCTAATAGCAGAGATGTAAATCAAACTCCCTATTAAGGCCCTTAGGCCACAATGTATCCAATTTATGTATCCAGCGTTTTTCCTTTTGTTTCAATAATCTAATCCTATCCCCTCCCCGTCGCAGGACCGGGACATGATCAATGATCTGAAATCTTAATTGTGCTATATTATGTGTGCAAGCACGAAAATGTTCGAAAACCGGTAAATCCCTACGTGCCGTCCTAATGGTTGACTTGTGTTTCGTGAAACGTTCTTTCATTTTCATAGTAGTTTCACCCACATACAATAAGCCACAGGGGCATTTCAGTACATAGACTACATATGAAGAATCACGTGTATAATATTCCCGTATCCCAATTTTTTCACCCGTACGTGGATGTACTAGGAAATCCCCCTTTATGACCGCAT
This sequence comes from Leptobrachium leishanense, assembly GCA_009667805.1. Taxonomy (NCBI): domain Eukaryota; kingdom Metazoa; phylum Chordata; class Amphibia; order Anura; family Megophryidae; genus Leptobrachium; species Leptobrachium leishanense. The sequence goes on along the minus strand of CM019072.1, from coordinate 85,738,580 downwards.
TGCATGAAGAACAACCAAGGCACGTAAAGGTGCCCTTTCTTTGGGGGCCAAGGAATCTTTGTTGTTTCTCCCTGATTGGGCCTATGTCTGCCTTAATAAGATGGTCCTTCCAATTCCTATTCCGCTTATATGCAAAAACCGGAGGGCTCTGAAAAAATTGAACCTCTCCATATGGTTTACGTAAGATACCCCAATGCCTTCTAATAATGTTATTCACCTGTCCACTTATCTGACTAAATTTACTGATAAACGGAATCCGTGTGTTTTGTCGACGTTTGGGTGTCCTCTCTGAAATCATAGTCTGCCTATCCAAAAATTCTACTCTCTGTAGTTCTTGTTGAAGAAGAGATCTAGGATAAACCCGTTCCTTGAATTTATTCACCATGCCCTGCAGTCTATCCCTACGAACCTCAGGATCTGATACATTCCTAATAACCCTCATTAATTGGCTTTGTGGTAAAGATCTCAATGTATTACCCGGATGAACGCTCCGATAATGTAATAAGCTGTTCCTATCTGTAGGTTTGGTGAATAAATCACTAGATAAAGTGGAGGGGACACACCTAAGGGTCAAATCCAAAAAATCAATCGACTCATGACTAAATTTCATAGTGAATTTAATACTCTCATTAATCCTATTAATCTCTTCAAAGAAAGTCTCCAGATCCTCCAAACAACCTGTCCAGATCCCAAACATGTCACCTATGTAACGCCACCAGACATAGACAAACTGAGCAAAAAAATGATGACTATACACGTGGTGTCTTTCAAAAGCATCCATATAAACATTTGCATACGCTGGTACCATATTAGATCCCATTGTACTCCCCCTACATTGTCTATACACCGTATCCCCAAAGAGGAAAAGATTATTGTATAGAACAAATTTCACGGGTTTCAACAAAAAGACTATCTGGTCCTCTGAGAATGCATTCTCCTTTAGTATTTCGTTTATTGCTCTCAATCCTTCCTCGTTGGGGATAGACGTATACAAGCTAGTCACATCCCAAGTGAACAAAATCACTGGTCCATCCAGCGATAAACCTGCCAACCGGTTCAAAACATCCTTGCTATCCCATATAAATGATCTTGTATTGATAACCAGAGGCTCGAGAATCCTATCCAGGAAGACCGAAATGGCTGCTGCGCGGAATTCGTGCTCGCCACTATCAGTCTCCCTGGAGGATTCACCAGGCTCTTATGTACCTTAGGTAATACATAAAAAACAGGTAATATCGCATGCTCTTTTTTAAGATATTTCTGAAGATCCACATCTATGACATTAGCATCAAAAGCTTCCTTTAACAATTCTTCAATATTTCTTTCTCTTCTAAAAACTGTCTCAAATTCACTAACCACATAAGTATCCCTATCCTGTAATTGTCTTTCTATCTCCTTTATATAGTCAATTTTATTCATAATTACAATTGCACCGCCTTTATCGGCTGACTTCAAAATAATAAGGAAAAGGAGTGTCATCCGCGCTCGTTTCTATGTGTTCCATGTACAACAAAAATTAGGTTTTTGTTTGTTTCAATGGCCATTGCAACGTAAGCCCACTCGCCACTTCAAGGCACCTCTTTAGAATGGGTACCTAACAAATGTGCCAAAAGGCCGCTCTACTGAGCAGCTCCAAGCCCCTCCAGCTGCTTTTCAGCCAAGGAGAGGCAAAGATGGTGGTTTTATTTATACACGCACCAAACACTTCCCATTTGGGATCAAAAACAAAAACATGGAAAGAGGAACAGCTTATTTTCATACAGGCCCTGCAATGCTCTGCGTTCCTTAAACGACATATTATTAGAAGAGCGTGTCCCCACAGACCTCTCCAAGGCCACATCAATGTCCTGGTAAATGAACTGTGTGAATGTCTCTATAGGGGGCGTGGATGGTGGTATGAACGTACCCTTATTCCACAATTCATACTGTTTTGCATTAAAGAGAGTGTCCATTCCCTCCACTGTTCGCACATCTTTTTTCTCATGGAAGAAAACCTTGAGTTTAATGCTACGGAGGAACCTTTCTATATCTACACGTAACGAGAATGAATCAATATTTGCCTGTGGACAAAATGAAAGTCCCTTTCCCAATACCTGTTCTTCAATAGCTGTTAAACGGTATTCGGAGATGTTAATCACTAGCGACCGCATGTCGGATTGTACATCCGTGGATGATACATCTTTTTCATCCGTGTTGGATTCTGTCTCACATCTCCGCCAGCATCGCTTCCTCCTCCTCCATCTACTCCTGGACGACCTGCAGTCAAAAAAGTATTCGGGACTGTATGTGAAAACATATGATCGTCTGACGTATTCAATTCTGTGTCTGTTGAAACATTCGTAGAAACATCACCCTTTTCCCTCTTATTAAACCGGAAGGTCTGTCGTATTCTTTGTTGTTTTGCCTTTATCCTAGGTAGAGAAGGGGGTTCTCTATATGTCCATTTATACACCCGTCCTCTTGAATAATCCTCCAAATCTCTGGCAAATTTTAACCTCTTCCTATTCTCTATTTCTAAACGCATATCATCAATATTTTTATCCAATTCCAGTTGATAATGCTCTAATGACTCAACCGAAATGATTTCCTTTAATTGAACCTCCAATGCCATAATCTCCGCCTCTAACGTTTTAAGTTCTTTCTGAAGTTTTTCTGAAGTGGAATCAGGCTGGAAGATGGTCGCTATTATGAGCCAAGCGGCCATCTTGTTCAGAATATTGGTTCACTTGCAAATAACTAGATAGATTTCACTAGACATTAGAATGAAGCTTACATAGAATTTTAGGAATGTGGTAGATTAGCAGAGAAGCAATAAAACTGAGGGAAAATCCGGCCAGCTGTTGGCACGGAAAGACAGGATGACAAATGGATACTGCAAGGTCACTGAGACCTGCAGTAAGACAAAGAGAGCGTAGAAACCAGAACATGCTTTATCTGTAGCAAAATAAACATAGCCTTTAGGGAGGTGGGCACGGCCCGGATTGAGTGCGGCAGCAAATCACAAATTGTCAGACTAACATGATGTTTGCCAATTTACGATCAATGTATGGAATTCCTTTGAACTAACAATGGGAGGTATTAACCCACGTGGGGTGGAATAAAGTGTCATTGGGAGGTGGGCTAATTGGAATGTACCTAATTATGTATTTGGGGTATAAAACCCCTTGTCGGCAGGGAGACGGGGCTCACTCTTTGCGATTCAATCCTGTGTGAGCATTTGTGTGACGACACAATAAAGTTTGCCTTTCCTGAAGAGACTCGTGTTCAGACAATCCTTGCTTGTGTCCGGTCCGGCGCCGTCCTGAAGTGAACCAAGTGTTTCCGGTTACATTTCTTGGGGGCTCGATAGCCGGGATACGGGCCTTTGCCGGCATAGGCAACGGCTGCTGAACACTGTAGAGGTTGACTGCAGGTGTGAGTGATCCCGTCGGTTGGGCGTCCGTTGAAGGTGAGCTGACATCTGCAGGCGCCAAGCAGGATTTCCTGTTCAGTGGACCTCGTCTCGTCCCAAACGGACCCCCAGTCCGGGAAGTTGGGACACCGCCGAGTCTGAGGAAACAGCGAGCAGCGCGGCGATAGGTAAAGTGTCTTCTGTGTTTGTATGTGTATCAGAGATACCGGTATAAAGGGAAACGTCCGACCGTAAGTCGGATAAGGAGACCCGCGGCCACGGTCTCGTTAGCATATTGAACCCGCCGCACATAGCACGGGGCCAGAAAGTGGCCAGCGCGTGTCTGGACCCGGGGGATCACATGTTAACCAAAGGGTAGTTCTGTAAGAGAGGGAGAAAGTAGCCACGTGGAGTTTCATAGTCATAGTCAGTGTTTGTAAACAGAGCTTCTGCACGTGGACCAGGAAAGGAGGAGGGATTTCTGTGACTGGGCTGAGAGTCCTGAGTCAGTGGTAGTGTGTACGTCGTGTAGTGAAGAGGGGTCATTGGGGCCAGCGGTAGCTGCAGAGATAGTGGTGCCAGGTGGGTAGATTGCCCATAGGCAAATTGGAATTGCAGATGGGAGTGTAGTTATAGAACGGGGTGCACATAGTCACAAGCAGTCAAGAGTTAGAGTTCAATCAACGGGGTATAAGGAGCCAAAAGGGAGGGACAGCGTGCCCTCGGCTAGTAGAAAGAGTTGAATTGTTTATGTTTTGTTTTGTGCTGAAAGTATCTGGTACAGTACGTGCTGTGAGTGATTTGAATGTTGTGAGTGAACAAGCGCCTACTCGCCCTGCGAGGAAGCAAACTTGAGAGCGGACTCCCGAAGTATGTTTCCGGCTCAGGCGACTGCAGTCCGGCTACTGACGGAGGAAGCGGTTCAGACACGTGAGAATTGTTGGCTGAAGTACCAGACAGTAGATTCTAAGTGCTTTTGCTAAAAAAAGTTGTATCTGCAATGTAAAGAGCTTACTGGTTTTCTGAGAAGAGTAACAATGGGTAACGGGTCATCCAAACCCAGTAAGGTAAAGAAGGGTGAGACGCCCTTAGAGTATATGGTGCAAAATTTTGAAGCGTTATATACAACGCATGACTATGGTGTGGAGTTAACTAGGGAGAAGCTAACATTAATGTGTACAATTGTGTGGCCACTGTTAGTTTCTGAATGGCCAGAGCAGGGGTCAATGGACCCCGAGCTAATACAGAGAGTGCATTCCCAAGTCACCGGGAAATACGGACATCCTGAGCAGTACCCGTATATAGATATATGGAGATACTGTATAAAAGATAAAAGTCATTTTATCATGTTGGTGGGACAACACAAGAAGCAGGTGTGGCAGATTAGACCTGTATTTCTATCTATATAAGGGTCTGCCTGTATGTATGTGTCTATCTGCCAGTTTATGCATATCTCCTCTCCTCCATATAGAGTTATATTCATATTTGTGTCTGACCATTTGGTAAGTTTATCCCCGTGTTCACAGCTGAAATGCAATCAGAAGGGTTAGCTTTCTCCCTTGGGGGGAGGATATAACACGTAGCTGTAAAAAGGGAATTTCTTTGTACACTAACAGAGAAAATCACACCTTGGTAGCCAGGTCGGCCCCAAGAGATGGGCACACAATCTTCAAAGACAGGAAGCACATCCTTGATCTCTAAGGTGGGTCTGGAGGGAAGAGGGACGCCTTTAGGCAATTAAAGATTAATTGACAAGCTTACTGAGCATGCTCTAGAGAGGGGCATTCTGGGAATTGTAGGCAAAAGCCCTACCAGATAGGAGGCTGACGTAGAAAAAAGCCAGCCCTATATATATTCTGAATCAAGCATGGCTCAGGGCTGATCACTTGGGATTCCTTCTAAAGAGGACTGATTTGTCCATGCTCTATCTCCAGATCCCAGGAGGCACCGATGCCAGTTACTGAGTATTCCGTCGTAAGTAAGGCTCTGTGATTAACCCTTTTTTCTTTATATTTTGCTGTGTATTGTATAAGTAATTGATTTATTCTAGTCATAAGTTTTTTTTATGTAACCAAGCACTGTGATTTTTCTATCATAAATAAACCAAAAAGTATTTAAGTTTTGACTCTGGCTGATAAAATCCACGCTAACTAAGAGATTGGGAGAATTGCTATTTGCCTTAAGCTCGGTTATATATAAGAAATTGCGTGTTGCGGTCGTCAGGAAACGGCAGGGAATTGTGAGATCCGTAGTCACTGTCAGAGTCTAGGATAGTGCGGTTGCTAAGCCCTGCGTCTCCTGTTGCGACGCGCGTAGTGTCTGTGAGGACTGGTGGCAGCATTACTAATAGAATAAGAAAGTGAGTTCCAGGATTGTGAGAGACGTGGTGAGTACGTGCATCAGGAGAAGACTTGTGCTGCCTTGCAATCCTGGGATCAGTATATCGCGCTCTACGTGCCTGCTGTGAGAGGTAGTGTGACCGGGACGGGTAGAGAAGTGCGCGTAATTATCTGGGTCTAGGATAGATAGATAGTGCGCGGTTTAACCCGGCATCTTTGCGCAGCTGCGCGCGTAGTTGGGTCATGACAACTGGTGGCAAGCGGTGGGGTATCAGGTTAGTATTTGGATCTGTGAAGAAACATAGATCCAGATACTAAAGAAATTGGTTTTCCAATTTTCAGAGCAGAACTCAGTGCATTTATTAGAATTTACACAATACACAGCAGTTCCCTTTCCCTTCTTTGTTTTTCTTTTCTATCTTTTATTTGGCTGAAGTGAGAATGTCGCAACAATCATCAAAAAAGACTTTGGAACAATTATGTCGAGACAAAAATATTTTGACGAAGGATAAAAAGAAAGATGAACTTTTGCAAGCCCTCGAGGATTATGAGGCGAGGCAAGCAGTTCAGGATGCAGCAGAGCAGGGTGCCACGCTTGACCCAGCCGAAGGAAGCGCAAGTCCAGTGGAAAGGACAGTGTCAAGTGTTTCGCCCAAGGGTGATACTGCCCTGGATGTTTACTTGCAGACGGTTTTAAAACATGTGGACTCTGCGGACTCGCAGATGCGGCTTCAGCTCATCCTGCAGTACCAAGAGCGAGAGGAGCGCAGAGCTGAACGCGAAGCTGCGGAGCGCCGAGCTGAGGCTGAACGCGAAGCTGCGGAGCGCAGAGCTGAGCAAGAGGCGGCAGCGCGCCAAGCGGACCGAGAAACTGCAGAGCGCAGAGCCACGCAAGAGACAGCAGCGCGCCAAGCAGACCGAGAAGCGGCGGAGCGCTGAGCCGCGCAAGAGACAGCAGCGCGCCAAGCGGACCGAGAAGCGGCGGAGCGCCAAGCCGAACAGGCACATCAGCTCGCTCTGGCACAGGCAAGCAGAACGCAATTATCTCCTGCCCCTGCGCTGCAGAGCTCTCTACTCCCAGACCTCGTGCAGAGAACTTTCCCACTCTTGACAAAGATGGGGACCTGGATGTGTTCCTGCGAAGTTTTGAAAAGACTTGTCGACAGTACCAGCTGCCCAAGGAGCAATGGGCCAGGTACCTCACTCCTGGACTAAAAGGTCCAGCGCTTGAAGCCTTTGCAGAACTACCGGCTGAGAGCGACCAGGACTATGAGGCGATTAAAGCCGCGCTGCAGAGACGGTATAACCTCACGCCAGAGGTATATCGCAAAAAGTTCAGGTCCTTGCAGAAGCGGGCCGCGGAGAGCTACTCTGCAGTCGTGAGCCACCTGACCACCCTATTTCGACAATGGGTCAGGGGGCTGAAGATCGATACCTTGGAAGCCCTGGAAGACCTGCTAATCAAAGAACAGTTCATGCAGCTGTGCCCACCTGAGATCCAGGAATGGCTTCTGGATCGCAAACCCGAGACGGCCCTGGAAGCTGGTGAGCTGGCCGATTTCCATGCGGCCAACAGAGCATCTGTGGACCAGAGCAGAGGTTCCCCCAAAGGATCATCAGGGTGGAAGCCCAACTCCGCACGATCCCCCGACATCACGGCGGCAGCGCCCCCCTCTGTGCCAGTCTCTGCTGGGGAGGGGGAAGCGAATCCTTCTTCGCCTGGAAGAAGTGTGCGCCGTCGCGGTTTTATTTGCGACAGTGCCAACCATCTCCTGGCAGCGTGCCCGCAGAGGAAGAAACCTGCATCCACAGCTGGGGGAGGATACCCCTCAACATCACCCTCTGTCTGGTTTGTGACCAGATCGGAGGGCAGTGCCAACGTGAACCAGCAAGCAGTCATTGTCGGGACTCAGGTATCTGTGGGTTTACGAGATACGGCGGCTGAAGTAACTTTGGTGCGTCCAGGGTTAGTCAGCCCTGCAGACTTCATTCCTGGCAGGACTCTAGCAGTAAAGGGTTTTGGTGGGGTACGTCCTGCGGTGCCAATGGCCCGGGTTTATTTGGACTGGGGAGCGGGGAGAGGTCTGCGGGAGGTGGGAGTGTCTGAAAATATTCCTACAGATGTGTTACTGGGCACGGATTTGGGTAAATTGGTGTCACAGTATGTGCTGGAAAGGGATGCTGGGGATTTACCCAGGCCCACTAGTGGCTCTACAGTGGTGAGGGCTGTGTGGGGGGCTGCACAACAGATTCCTGGACGGGAGGGCAGGGGATGGCAGTGAGTCAGTCTGCACCAGGTGTGCCTGAGGTGTTGTGTGGTAGCATGAGGGGGCAGTGTGACGGGGAAGAGAGGCAGAGGGTGAGTGAATGCCCGCCTGCACCCGAGTCAGCTGGCTCCCTGGACCCCATGTGTGGGGAGGCCGCGGTGCCCATGGTGGAAGTGGGTACCCGCTGGCGGTCGGCAGGGAGTAGGGCACAAGGCCCGTCTCTGCCGTGTGATGGTGTGGATCAGAATGCCTGGGATGGGTGGCAGGATACTGTGGTGTGCCTGCCTAGACCAGACGCAGGTTTGTCTGTGACGCCATATGGTTGGGAGCAAGGGCAAGGGATGACTGCGGGTCTGCTTGCGCCTAAACCAATCAGGACTCTAGTGCCCCGTGAGAATGGTGTGGATCAGAATGCCTGGGAGGGGTGGCAGGATACTGTGGTGTGCCTGCCTAGACCAGACTCAGGTGTGTCTGTGACGCCACGTGGTTGTGAGGGAGAACAAAGGACCAAGGCAGGTTCCTTTAGGGCTGAACCAACTGGGTCGGTGGTGCTGGAGGGAAGGTGTGTGCATTGGAAGGCCTGGGATGAGCAGGATACTGTGGTGTGCCAGCCTGTGTCGCGGTTGTCTGAGACTGTGCGTGGCACAGAGGGCATACTGGGTGGTTGGGAGGAGAGGCCTAGGGTGGCAGAGGGTTATCCAGGGCCTGAACCATCCAGGTTGGCGGTGCCAGGTGAAAGGAGTGGAGGGCAGAACATCCTGGATGGGCAGGATACTGTGGTATGCCAGTCTGTGTCACATGTGTCTGAGGCTGCGGGTGGCACCGAGCGCATGTTGTGTGGTCAGGAGGAAGGGCCTGGGGTGGACGCATGTTGCCCTGGGGAAAAGCCAACCATATTACCAGTACCACAGGGAACTGGTACTGAGCAACCTCCCTGTAGAGGAGGGTGGCATACGGCTGTATGCTCATCGGTTACGAAGCAAGGCGTGCTTGATAAACTGTGTGATAAAGTGGGGAAACTGTGTGCACTGGGGGCGAGGTGAGCGTGGAGAATCTTGTGCCCCATCTGTATGGTTCCCCAAATTCTGAATGTGCGGGAACAGTGAGAGACGGGGAGGCAGCGGGTCCTGGTGTGGCTCCTGTGACCTCCCAGCCATCTGTCCAAAGCCAGGTACGATGCCTGACTCCGTTGGCAGATGCAGGGGGGACGTTTACTGGGGAGCGGGGCGCTTCACCCTGTTTCTCCATACCCCCTGCTGTAAGAATGGCTCCAGAACAGGCTATGGGTTACGAGGATTCTGCTGCCTGTAAGACTGAGGTGCAAGCTGAGAGTGAGCCACACGTGCTGCACCCGGAGGGGCTGCAGAAGCACAGGGGCTTCGCCGAGTCTGTGCCATGTTGTGAGTGCAGTATGAGTGACCCCCTCCCCCCGGTTTGGGAGAAGTGGGGAAGAATGGTGGAGTCGCCAAAGGCCTACATGGGGCAACGTGTGATGCGGTTGCGAGAGGGAATGCATGCTTTAGTGGGCAAAGTGCACGGACACCTGTGCGTCCCCCCACTCCGTCATAGTGCCGGCGACTGGTGCAGGTGCCAGATGCCCGTTGGCAAACCCGTGTTAAGACGCACGTGGGAGGCATGTTAGTTAGCCTCCCTTTCTGCGTCTTCCTTTGAATGGGAGATGTGGCAGATTAGACCTGTATTTCTATCTATATAAGGGTCTGCCTGTATATATGTGTCTATCTGCCGGTTTATGCATATCTCCTCTCCTCCATATAGAGTTATATTCATATTTGTGTCTGACCATTTGGTAAGTTTATCCCCGTGTTCACAGCTGAAATGCAATCAGAAGGGTTAGCTTTCTCCCTTGGGGGGAGGATATAACACGTAGCTGTAAAAAGGGAATTTATTTGTACACTAACAGAGAAAATCACACCTTGGTAGCCAGGTCAGCCCCAAGAGATGGGCACACAATCTTCAAAGACAGGAAGCACATCCTTGATCTCGAAGGGGGTCTGGAGGGAAGAGGGATGCCTTTAGGCAATTAAAGATTAATTGACAAGCTTACTGAGCATGCTCTAGAGCAGTGGTCCCCAACCCAGGCCCTCAGGGCCCACTAACAGGCCAGATTTTGCAGATCACCTTGGGGAAATGCAGACTGAATCCTGCAATCACTGAGCAGCAAATCATAACACCTGTGCTGTGCTTCAGATATCTGGCAAACCTGGCCTGTTAGTGGGCCCTGAGGGCCTGGGTTGGGGACCACTGCTCTAGAGGGGCATTCTGGGAATTGTAGGCAAAAGCCCTGCCAGCTAGGAGGCTGGACATAGAAAAAAGCAAGCCCTATATATATTCTAAATCAAGCATGGCTCAGGGCTGATCACTTGGGATTCCTTCTAAAGAGGACTGATTTGTCCATGCTCTATCTCCAGATCCCAGGAGGCACTGATGCCAGTTACGGAGTATTCCGTCGTAAGTAAGGCTCTGTGATTAACCCTTTTTTCTTTATATTTTGCTGTGTATTGTATAAGTAATTGATTTATTCTAGTCATAAGTTTTTTTTATGTAACCAAGCACTGTGATTTTTCTATCATAAATAAACCAAAAAGTATTTAAGTTTTGACTCTGGCTGATAAAATCCACGCTAACTAAGAGATTGGGAGAATTGCTATTTGCCTTAAGCTCGGTTATATATAAGAAATTGCGTGTTGCGGTCGTCAGGAAACGGCAGGGAATTGTGAGATCCGTAGTCACTGTCAGAGTCTAGGATAGTGCGGTTGCTAAGCCCTGCGTCTCCTGTTGCGACGCGCGTTGTGTCCGTGAGGACTGGTGGCAGCATTACTAATAGAATAAGAAAGGGAGTTCCAGGATTGTGAGAGACGTGGTGAGTACGTGCATCAGGAGAAGACTTGTGCTGCGTTGCAATCCTGGGATCAGTATATCACGCTCTACGTGCCTGCTGTGAGAGGTAGTGTGGCCGGGACGGGTAGAGAAGTGCGTGTAATTATCTGGGTCTAGGATAGATAGTGCGCGGCTTAACCCGGCGTCTTTGCGCAGCAGCGCGCGTAGTTGGGTCGTGACAGCAGGTACCCCCAAATAATAAAGAGAAAGAGAGGTCAGTGTTGGTAGAACACCCAGAGGAAGGTGACTCCTTGCCCCCGCCATACCCATCATGTTACGGGGCAGCTAGAGAAGCTTTGAGTGCTGCGATTGCGCGGGCGGAGAGGGGGGAGCAGGCAGCTGCTACTTCCTGGCCGGCTCCCTTCGCTCCGTCACACGGGGTTGTGGAAGAAGAACAGGGGGCGGCGGGTGGAGGAGACAGAGAAGCCCCACCGGGAAAAATTGAGATGCCCGATGGGAGTGTATACAAATTAGTAGCCCAGGAGGATAGCGGTAATGATGGTGAAGATGAGAAACGAGGGGTTACCACTCGCGCAGCGAATAATATACATAAACCCCGTGAGCCATATCAGCATAATCCCTATCAAATGCCCCTACGAGAAGTGCCAGGTCCTTTACTGGCAAATGGAGCTCCTGGGCCAGTGCAATACACATATGTCCCATTCACGACAACAGATCTTTTCAACTGGAAAACACACACGCCACTGTACTCTACCAATCCCGCAGCAGTGGCCAGTATGATAGAGTCAGTCATGCTTACACATAACCACACATGGGCAGATTGTCAGCAATTAATGTTGACAATGTTTACCACAGAAGAAAGAGCCCGGATAAATAGTAGCGCGCAAAAGATTTTACTTGCCCAAGCTGTAGCAGATGCTAAGCCCCAGCCAGAAGCGTGGGCAGAGGAACACTATCCCAAAACAGATCCCAAGTGGCCGTATAGCACCGCGGAGGGTATTGCCCACCTCCAGACGTACAGAACAGCAGTAATAATGGGTGTTAAAGCGGGAGGGAAGAAACCCACAAACATGGGAAAAATAGCGGATGTGGTACAAGAATCTAAAGAGTCTATAAGCGCATTTTTGGAAAGATTACTAGATGCATATAGGATGTATAGTCCTATTGATCCGGAGGCAGTGGAGAAGCAGAGGTTAATTAATTCTTCTTTTGTGGGACAGTCACAGAGGGATATACGGAATAAAATACAGAGATTAGATGGTTTTTTGGGAAAAGGTATTAGCGAGTTGGTAGAGATTGCTAATAAAGTGTATCATAACCGGGATTTAGAAGAAAAATGGGAGGAGATAAAGAGACAGAGAGGACACACAGGTGTTGTGGGTTATATGGGAAATGGTGGAGGACGAGGTGGCCCGGACAGAGGGAGAGCAAGGGGTAGGGGGGCTAGAGGAAGAGGTAGGGGAGCCCCTAGGGAACCCCTGGGACCCAACCAGTGCGCCTGGTGCCGGGGTGAAGGTCACTGGAAAAACGACTGTCCTGCATTTTTGGCTAAATGGGGGACAAGGAGAGGTTGGGGAATCGGGAGGTCAAGCTCCTAATGGTCAGGTAACGGACGGCAGATATGAGAGAAATGAGGGTGCCGGAGCAGGGTTTGTGGGATTTGCGGAAACGTCATTTGAGGGGCAGGATGCATATTGACAAGGACCTGGGCCCATCCCGCTCGGTAACCACGAGCCCACGGTCACTATGAGAGTGGGAAATAAAGATGAAATTTTTATGGTTGACACCGGTGCCGAATATTCTGTTGTAACACAGCAAATTGCTCCCCCAATGGGAAATGAAGTTGATATTATGGGAGCAATGGGGGTGTCTGCTAAGTACCCCTTCCTTGCTTCTCGAAAATGTAGTGTGGGTGGGCATATTGTTGAACATGAATTTTTGTATATGCCCGAATATCCCATCCAGCTCCTGGGGCGGGATATCCTTTGCAAATTGCAGGCCCAAATTACGTTTCTTCCCGGGGGACACGCTCAATTAGACCTGCCTGAGAGTGGCAGCTCTGCTCGGCAGTACAATCCAGCCAACCAGAACCCCCAATCTGTGAAAATTGCAGTAATTATGCCGAGAGAGGAAGAATGGCGTACAGCACCAACGCCGCCGGCAAGCCCGGACCCGTACACACTACTCCTTGAAATTCCTGGGGTGTGGGCGGAGAAAAATCCGCCCGGACTAGCAGTAAATATTCCCCCAGTATACGTCGATTTAAAACCTGGTGCAACGCCTGTGGCTTTAAGACAATATCATATCCCACAAAAAGCCAAGCAGAACATTCAAACGCATTTACAGAGACTTAAAGATCACGGCATATTAAAATTTTGCGTGTCACCATGGAACACACCCCTGTTGCCAGTACTGAAAGAGGGCACACAAGAGTACCGCCCGGTCCAAGATTTACGAGCTGTCAACGAAGCCACAGTAACCCTACACCCTGTCGTTCCCAATCCATACAATTTGCTGGCATTAATTCCCAGAGATACAAAATATTACACAGTGCTTGATTTAAAAGACGCTTTCTTTTGCATCCGCCTGGCTCCAGCAAGCCAGACCCTTTTTGCATTTCAGTGGGAAGAGTCCACCACGGGGGCGCGCCATCAAATGACCTGGACACGCCTCCCTCAAGGTTTCAAAAATTCGCCCACGATTTTCGGATGCGCGCTCAGCCAAGATCTCCTCTCCTTCAACGCTCAGCCAGACAAAGTTGTCTTTTTACAATATGTAGATGATTTATTACTGGCTTCCCCCACAGAAAAATACTGTTTATCTGCCACAAAAGCCCTGCTACATCTACTGTGCCATGCAGGTTACAGAGTTTCAAGAAAGAAAGCACAAATATGCAAAGAAAGTGTAAAGTACCTGGGTTTCCAGTTAACAGATACCAAACGTGCATTGGGGGCAGAAAGAAAAGAAGCAGTATGCCGAATACCCCAACCAAAGACCAGAAGACAAGTCCGTGAGTTTCTGGGAGCTGCAGGCTTCTGCCGCCTGTGGATCCCCAACTTCGCAGATATTGCCAAGCCCCTTCATCAAGCCACAAAGGGGGGAGAACAAGACCCCTTCCATTGGGAAGAAGAGCAAACAGCAGCGTTCCTTAAATTGAAGACTCTGCTAATGGAAGCTCCTGCACTGGGACTGCCAGATCACAGCAAGCCTTTCCAGCTGTACGTGCATGAACACAATCAGACAGCCACAGGAGTATTGATCCAAAGTTTCGGCTCTTGGCTAAGGCCTGTGGCCTACCTCTCCAAGCAACTCGACCCTGTGGCTTGCGGCCTACCCCCATGTCTGAAAGCAGTGGCAGCCACCGCAATGCTGATAGCAGAAGCAGACAAGCTGACCCTTGTACAAGTTCTTCATGTCAAGGTGCCCCATGCTGTCAAGGCCCTGCTGGATGTGAAAGGAAGCTACTGGTTCAGCAACAGCCAGATGACAAAGTACCAAGCTATGATGTGTGAAAATCCACGGGTTCATTTGGACCTCATCGCTACCTTGAACCCTGCTACTTTACTGCCTGACTGTGAAGAGGATCCAAATCATGAATGCCTCCAAGTCATGGAAGAAGTGTTCAGTAGCAGGCCAGATTTGAAAGACGTACCCCTAGACAAATACGATCTACAGTTATTCACTGATGGTAGCAGCTACATGGATGATGGGAAGAAAGTCTCCGGCTATGCAGTAGTCTCAGCAGAAGAAATTATTGAAGCAAATCCACTACCAGGCCATACATCTGCACAACTGGCTGAAATAACGGCCCTAACCAGAGCTCTAGAAATCTCCGAAGGCAAAAGAGTAAATATCTACACGGATTCCAAGTATGCCTTCATGACCGTCCATGCACATGGTGCACTCTACAAAGAAAGAGGCCTGCTTACTTCTTCGGGACAACAAATCAAGTATGCAGCTGAAATCGCGGCCCTCCTAGACGCTGTATGGAAACCAAGCGCTGTCAGTATCATGCACTGTCTTGGCCACCAAAAAGGTCATGATGAAATCCCAAAAGGCAACAGGCACGCTGACCAGGCCGCAAAGGCAGCTGCAAAACCACAGCTAACAATTGATCAAGCCAAAGTCCTACTCTGCAAGCAAGAGCCTCAACCTCCCATGCCAAACTACGAATTCTACATGAATTGGAGAAGATTTGAACCCAAAGGCGAGTTCATTGAAATAATATTGCACAAATGGCAAGATGATTACGAACTATTAGAACTTAATCATGATTATATCCAATGGCTTTTCCCAACTCAGACTCAGGGCCGAAATTTTTATTCCACTCCTCTGAATCCGCAAGAGACACGCCTAATGATCAACACCTCAGAAGTTCAGCAAAGACTACGCAGAGCTTACAAAATGATGCTGAAATTCTTCGGCGTAAAAGTAATGGGGGAGGATGAAGAAGACACAAAAGTAACCGAAGTTGAACGAGCAGAAAATTTCGCCTCACGTTTCGAAAATTTGACAGCTAACCCTCATAATAATCTACGGATTACACGAATACTGTTAAGTTTGGGAGAGTTGGGAGCAGAAGAATACCAAGCCCGTTGGTAAGGTTTTCCTCAAGGAGATCCTTATCAAAAACAAACTGCCAAGAATGAAGAAAAGTGCAATGAACTTTTTCATACCAGCAGTAAGAGATACACAAGACAGACAAGATCTGCTGTTCTTCGCATGGCGATACTATTCCCCGAAAGAAGAATTTGTATGGGGAAACCATGGAGAATTGGCACGATACAAAGCAAAACCAGTGGTGGCTGCACTCCTACCGGCGCCACTGAGTGAATGGACACCTGTGTACTCAGAGAAAGAAAAGAAATGGATGTCGGGAGAACAAGGCGAATATGGAGAAGACGGGTGGTTCCAGCTGAAGAATGGACAAATAGTCCTCCCAGCAACATTGGCCCCTGAAATTGTAAGAACACTCCACGCAAGTACCCATGGAGGGAGAGAAGTGATGGAACAGCAACTAGAGCCACATTTTTACGTACCCGGACTGTCAGTAGTCTGCAAAGCAATAGCCCAGCAGTGCGTGACATGTGCCAAGAACAACCCGAGAACAGGCCCATCTCAACCTCCAGGGAAGCAGCCAATCAGGCTATCCCCAATGGCATCGCTACAAATAGACTTTACAGTGTTGCCGCCCTGCAAAGGATACAAATACCTATTGGTAATGGTGTGTACTCTGACAGGATGGGTGGAAGCTTTCCCAACAAGAACTGAAAAGACTGTGGAAGTAGTAAAGAGTCTGATGAAAGAAATAATACCACGTTATGGGTTGCCTCTCGAGATAGGGTCGGACAATGGCCCTGCATTCATACAGAACTGTTTACAACAGCTTGCCCGCCTGTTGGGCATCACCTGGAAGCTACATACTGCCTACAGGCCCCAAAGCTCAGGAAAAGTTGAGAGAATGAACTGTACCCTAAAGACTCTGATGTCCAAATTGTGCAAAGAGACGTCGCTAGGCTGGTTGGATGTGCTGCCGATAGTCCTCTTGCACATTAGGTACAGGCCAACCCCTCAATTAAAGCTAAGTCCGTACGAACTCATGTTTGGACGGCCTACCCCTCTGATTAATGGACTAAGGGGGGACCTTCGGCATTGGGAGAAACTAAATTAAATGATCAGGTTGTACTGTTGGGTAAATCAATGCAGAAATTGAATACTTGGGTGGGAGATAACATACCTCACTTTTTATATCCCCCACTGCATTAGTATTGTCCAGGTGATTCAGTATGGGTGAAAGAGTGGAAAAATGACCCACTAGGCCCAAAGTGGAGAGGTCCTTACCTTGTCCTGTTATCAACCCCTACAGCAGTAAAGGTTGCCGAGGTGGTCCCGTGGATACATCACTCCAGGTTGAAAGTAGCTGCAGCCAGTCCTGAACCAGCATGGAAGGTCGTCGCCAACGAGACCAATCCACTGAGGCTAAAGCTGACAAAGACCACAGCCGTGAGCACCTAAATGATCCAACTGAAGACACCCAAATGATTCCACAAGTGGGTGTCTTGATGGACACAAGTCCTGATCACCCACCAATGGGGAATACCCCAAGGGTGTTTTTTAGGGGCCCAGCCCCCACCCTTGATCATCCAGAAATGCCCTTTGTTTTTGAAATACCGGTGGGGAGGGATTGGGTTTATGTGACTGTGAAAAGAATTGCCCAAGGGATTTTGACATTCGGGGCATTTGTGGTACTGATTTTGTACCTTGCGAACTTGATTTATGGACTCTCGCATGGAGCCTGCCCCGGGTGTTCACGCACTGCCGGGAAAGTGGATATTTCCCATATCTGGAATGGTACGCACCCAGTGATGGAGAATCGTACTATGTGGAGACAAAAAACGAGAAGCGACATCTGAGATTTTGCCAAGAGGGCATTTACTTGTGCAATTTAAATATGACTATGCTAAAAAGTCTGGACAAACTGCGTGCTGGGTGTGTAGTAGGATGCATCCAGAGACGATCCACATCCCATTTGCTTCTGTTCCAATGAATCTGAGTATGTTTGCATCAGGGAATGTCACAATACACTCTTTTGATGCACCGAGGGAAAAACCAGAATCATTCAGTCCCGGGTATCCCATAATAGGACCAGTATACCCACCAGAGTGGTGCTTCCAAATAGGACCAGATAAAGACACACACAATGAGGGTGGAGGGTGCTACTCAAGCAGGTTTAACTGGACATCATACATTTACACGATCGACACAAAAGAGCAGGCAAATTTTCTATACATACAATGTAGAAAGCTCACGAGTGAACAAGAGGCAGTGATTGCTAAGGTGACTGATGGAAAGCGGGGTGCATTGGATACAACGAGACGAATGAAATGACTGATGATAGAGATAGCAAAAGGAACACTACATTTGTCTCCATTTATATTGAAAGGGGGGTACCAGGTGTGTTGTGGAAAGGTGTGTTACACATGGGTGCCACCAACAATAACGGGAATGTGTTATTTGGCAAAATTGATCCCGATCCAGAGGGTGAGGGGAGAAGACACTAATACAGACACAGCACTCCACCCTAGTTACCCACTGGTGTTTGAAAGACAGAAGAGAGAGTTGTTTAAAAAGGTGGATCGGATATGGTCGTGGCTGCCGGCGTGGACTGGATGGGGAAGAGAGTTGATGGTGAGACTGAACAGTTATGCCAGTCTGATGGATGAAATTCTGAATAAAACTAGTATGGATATTCAGTTGCTGAATCTGGAGGTGCGTGAGATACGGAAGGTGCAGATGATACATGACATGGCGCTTGAACAGATCAGTGCGGCCCTGAATGGATTGTGTGAGATGACAATGCATTGTGAATGTTGCACCTACATCAGAAACACCACACATGATGTCCCAGACTATTACCAGGTAATCCAGGATCACCAAGAGAAGGTAGCACAGCTGCAGAACACAGCAAGGAGAATCGCTGCTGAGGGCTGGAATCCACTCCGTGGGTTCGGAGCAATCGGAGAGTGGTTTGGATCCATCCTGAGATTCATCTCACAGATCGGATCCATGATTCTGATGATAGTGGTGATCTTGGTCGTAGGACCACTGACATACCGCATAGGGCTATGCCTATGGCCACTGTGCAAGAAAGTACTGACACCTACACAGACACAAAAGATACCACTGATGATCCCACAAGACATGTTCCCAACAAAAATCTGTCTCCTAAGGTATGAGGAGTTTAAGAATAGCGGGGTGTGATGGCTACAAGCATCAGGAAAAGAACCTGAGGCTTGAGCCAAGGGGGGAATGAAGTGGAATCAGGCTGGAAGATGGTCGCTATTATGAGCCAAGCGGCCATCTTGTTCAGAATATTGGTTCACTTGCAAATAACTAGATAGATTTCACTAGACATTAGAATGAAGCTTACATAGAATCTTAGGAATGTGGTAGATTAGCAGAGAAGCAATAAAACTGAGGGAAAATCCGGCCAGCTCTTGGCACGGAAAGACAGGATGACAAATGGATACTGCAAGGTCACTGAGACCTGCAGTAAGACAAAGAGAGCGTAGAAACCAGAACATGCTTTATCTGTAGCAAAATAAACATAGCCTTTAGGGAGGTGGGCACGGCCCGGATTGAGTGCGGCAGCAAATCACAAATTGTCAGACTAACATGAGGTTTGTCAATTTACGATCAATGTATGGAATTCCTTTGTACTAACAATGGGAGGAATTAACCCACGTGGGGTGGAATAAAGTGTCATCGGGAGGTGGGCTAATTGGGATGTACCTAATTATGTATTTGGGGTATAAAACCCCTTGTTGGGGGGGAGGCGGGGCTCACTCTTTGCGATTCAATCCTGTGTGAGCATTTGTGTGACGACACAATAAAGTTTGCCTTTCCTGAAGAGACTCGTGTTCAGACAATCCTTGCTTGTGTCCGGTCCGGCGCCGTCCTGAAGTGAACCAAGTGTTTCCGGTTACAGTTCGATAGTTAACAACATTAAATCAAAGAGCATTTATTTAATATAAGTTCAAATTTCTGGCAACATGTGGCATCCTCTGCAAACAGGGTAGGTCTCAAACGAATTCGTAAACCACGTGGAATTCTTTTTACTTTGAAATATTCTGTAAACGTAATACAATGTAGCCTGCAACTCACCAACCTCCCCTTTTCCAATTGAGCTTTGATCGTAATTTCTCCAGGGCAACAAAGGAAACACTCCTCCGTAATTGAAGTGCCCATAATCCGCGCTGCATCCTCTGGTGTGTAAGAAAAAACTCCTTCCGAGGTAGAGGAATCCTCTCCCATAGTGACACCTCTTAGCGTACCCGCGAGTATGCTTCAACTCTTACTTTCGGGTTGCGGGGCTCAAACCACGTGATCGCGGCAACGGCAATCGGACCATCTTATTAAGGCAGACATAGGCCCAATCAGGGAGAAACAAAAATTCCTTGGCCCCCAAAGAAAGGGCACCTTTCTGTGCCTTGGTTGTTCTTCATGCAATGCGGTCATAAAGGGGGATTTCCTAGTACATCCACATACGGGTGAAAAAATTGGGATACGGGAATATTATACATGTGATTCTTCATATGTAGTCTATGTACTGAAATGCCCCTGTGGCTTATTGTATGTGGATGAAACTACTATGAAAATGAAAGAACGTTTCACGAAACACAAGTCAACCATTAGGATGGCACGTAGGGATTTACCGGTTTCCGAACATTTTCTTGCTTGCACACATAATATAGCACAATTAAGATTTCAGATCATTGATCATGTCCTGGTCCTGCGACGGGGAGGGGATAGGATTAGATTATTGAAACAAAAGGAAAAACGCTGAATACATAAATTGGATACATTGTGGCCTAAGGGCCACAATGCTATAATGCAATTAGCATCCTTTTGATTGTGTGCATTTTGGTGCACTTTTTTGTGTTAAAAAATATATATATTCTTTTGTCCCCACAGAGCTTTCATAAGGTTACATTGATACCGCGCTTGTTCCTCATACGATAGAGTAAGAATTTTATATGTTCTAAATATATATATTATTTATTTTATTTTATTTTGTGTATTTTTACATTAGAGGTGTTTATGTAAAAAACTTCATTTATATATGATTATGGTGGACAACAGGACACACCCCTTGTTATGAGGGGTACATTATGATTGGATGAGAGGGGTTTAAATTGGAGGTGTCATGTCCTTTCTAATTGTATGATTAAGGCCCATTGTGGCCGAAACGTCACTGTTCCTTGGTGGAGAGATGTTACCCCTGTGAATAAACACATAAACTACAGCTGCCTGGGTCCCGGACTTCTTTCCTTGTTGCTCCTTTTTATAAATGTCAGCCGGTCTACAGAGTCGGTGGACAGACGCACTCTTTTGTCTGTGACAAAACCTCCAGCAGCACTGAACGTCATTTCAGAAAGCACGCTGGATGAAGGGCAACCTAGTAGCTGCATAGCATATTGGCTAAGTTCTGGACAGTGATCCAATCTCAACACACAGTAAGCCAGTGGATCATCTGCTGGAAAGGTATCCAGGTCTGCCCTTGCCCCTAGGTAGTCCTGCACCATATAGTGAAGACGCTGGCAATGGGTGCATACATTTGTCGTCCCTGGGCGCCGGGGACTAAAAAAATTTAAAAAGGCATCAGTCAAGCGGCCCTGGCCTTCACCACTATTCCTCTGATCATCCGCAGCCTCAGAAGCACCTGTGTCATCACTTGGTAACCTACCAGTGCCTGGAAAGGTGTTACACAAGTGTCGCTTTAGAGCGTCCTCAAGTTTTTTCATCCTTTGCTCCCTCTGTGCGGGCAGGATGAGCTCTGCAACTTTACCCTTGTATCGTGGATCAAGAAGGGTTGCCAACCAGTAATGATCCCTCTCCTTGATAGCACGAATCCTGGGGTCCTTTAGCAGGCTTTGAATAATAAGGGAGCCCATGCAGCGTAGGTTGGAGGTGGCATTAGCTTCCGAGTCTTCCTGGTCAATGAGGAGGATGACCCCATCGTGCACTTCCTCCTCTCAACCACGTACTAGTCCTTTTGTTTCTGGGCACACAAAACCCTCCCTTGAGGAATCCACACCTCCAATGCCCCTACTACTTAAATATTCCCAAAAAATAAGAAAATGGACAGCGCCCAAACTTGTACCGCCACCAATTAACCAATGCCAAACCAGAAAATCAGTGGTTTCCCCCAAACCAGTGTAGAAAACAGTATAGTAATAGTACGTATCTGGTGGCGCGATGGTAGTCGCTTTTGTATATCTGGTGGTTCTCTTAATTAGTTTTATCCATATGGATCATATAAAAAGAAGCAAACAATATAATAGTGCAGAGTGTTTTATACAGAATTGGTAAAAATTGTTATGCAATAGTTCCACCACAAATCTAGAGCCCAGGCACAGGCTCTGAGTGGATAAATGCTTTCGGGTACTTAGTGTCTCCACTTTTAAGGTGACCCACACCTTATGATTGAAGGAATCTCTCCTCATATGGAAATATAAAGAAACAAGAAGACTTTCTTGTGTAGATCTTAAAGGTCAAATATCGTATAATAGAATATAGATTGCCAACTCACATTTGGTGGAGCTTTAAGACCAAGCTCTTGGTATATGCGCCTATGGATTTATTGACAGGTTAAGTCCATAAAAACCTGCTCGAACTTCAGAACACCGGGGATTCAAACTCAATAAAAAAATTTTTTTTATTAAAACATAAATGCAAATAAAAAAAATAACTGGCACAGCCAGATGACCAGGACGCATTTCGCCAAGTAAAGTGGCTTCCTCATCTGGTTTAAGCATGGTGTTTTTATAATATCTTTAAAAATGTCCCCACATGTTCATAATCGTGTAATCGGCGTGCGTTCCACGCCTCAAAACCACACCGCATTGGGTTTGAGGCGGGCGCTGCCATTTTGCGCATGCGCATTGTTATCGTATGCGTTCCACTTCGCGTGTCACGCCATTTTCCCGGATGTTGTATGCGTTCCACTGCGCGTGTCTTGCTGAGTCTCAAATCACGCTAGTCCTTTGCCTCCTTTCTATTTGCGGGATACATAGTACCTTCACCAACTGCGGCCCCCGGGTGGATTTACATCTTCAACAGAGGGAAAGACATCAATTAAATTTCCCGATTCATGCATTCGGATTCGGCCGATTCTACGAAAATTTTCAGATCTGAATTTTCCAAAAACGAAAAATTTACGAAACGAAACGAAAATTTGTTCGGAATTTTCAAATGGACTAGAAATGTGTAAAATCGAAAATCATTTTCGTTCCATTCGTAATTTCGGCTCCATTCCTGATTTCGGTTCCATTTCAGTAATTTCGGGCAACATATTTTTTGGTTATATCGCTGATTCTGTAATTTTGTATCATTCCCATCTCAATGTATCCTTCTTGTAAAACATGAGAAATCTCAATGTATCCTTCCTGGAAAACCAGAGAAATCTCAATGTATCCTTCTTGTAAAACATGAGAAATCTCAATGTATCCTTCTTGTGAAACCAGAGAAATCTCAATGTATCCTTCTTGTAAAACATGAGAAATCTCAATGTATCCTTCTTGTAAAACATGAGAAATCTCAATGGCAGGATTATCGTATCGACAGAATTATCGTATCGACAGAAATATCGGATCCGAAAAACCATTAGTTTACGTCAAAACGAATAGACACTTTGAAACGAGAGAACAGATGTTCTGAAAAACACGAAAAATTTCCGAAATTACGAAAAAGTCGATACAAAAAACGAGACGAAACGAAACGGAAATCGTCCGAAACGAGCCGAAACGAAAATTTACAAAATACGAACGAACCGAACCGAATCGAACCGAAAAAAAAATTGGTGCACAAGTCTAAAGTGCTGTGATAATAAAGTGCTGAAATTTGGTGACTAATGATACCCTTAATAGATAATTATTGTAAGGACTCATCCTCTTATTTTAATATCATAAAGTGCATATTACACGTTATATAACATACCCCCATCTTTAATAAAATATTATATGTGCATTCAATTCCTTTTACATAAGACCACTAGTCGTGTATTTTTAATATCATGTTTTTTATACTTGTGCAATCTTATTCCTCAATATAAGAGAAATATAACCAATAGCTACAACCATTTAAAGGTATATACCTATCGTGTCAAAAAGTGTAATATTTTCCATTTAAAGTGCTGGGTGGAATAAAGTGCCAAATTCAATGACTTGTATTATTCTAATTAATACCATAAATGTGTCTAATCAATATCGGGACTTATCCGCTTAGATATTTTATAATAAAGTACATGCTATAGATTAATATTAAGTAATATCCTAAAATTGTGCAATATAAATTGAATCTTAAATTGAATTTTGATAGCTTGTTGTAACCAACTTACAACCCAATGTTGTTATAAAATGTAGGAAGTTTATTTCTTCTTTTCTATATATAGAACAGTGATGTAATAGCAAAACCGTTAACAGATTTATTTAACCAATCCTTGCTAACGGGAGTCGTCCCAGAAGACTGGAAATTAGCAAATGTTGTGCCCATTCACAAGAAGGGTAGTAGGGAGGAATCTGGGAACTATAGGCCAGTTAGTCTTACGTCAGTAGTGGGGAAATTAATGGAAACCATGTTAAAGGAAAGGATTGTTGAACATCTAAAAACACATAGATTACAGGATCAGAAACAACATGGGTTTACCTCAGGGAGATCATGCCAAACTAATCTTATTGATTTTTTTGATTGGGTAACAAAAATAATAGACACAGGTGGTGCAGTAGACATTGCTTATTTAGATTTCAGTAAGGCTTTTGATACTGTTCCGCATAGAAGGCTTATCAATAAATTGCAATCTTTGAGCTTGGATTCCAATATTGTTGAATGGATTAGACAGTGGCTGAGTGACAGGCAACAGAGGGTTGTGGTAAATGGAGTTTATTCGGCCCAAGGTCTTGTTACCAGTGGGGTACCTCAGGGGTCAGTACTTGGACCCATTCTATTTAATATTATTATTAGTGATATTGCAGAAGGTATTAATGGAAAAGTATGTCTTTTTGCTGATGACACAAAGATTTGCAACAGGGTTGACATTCCTGGAGGGATCAGCCAAATGACAAATGATTTAGGTAAACTAAAAAAATGGTCGGAGCTGTGGCAATTGAGTTTTAACGTGGATAAGTGCAAGATAATGCACCTGGGACGTAAAAACCCAAGGGCTGAATATAGAATATTTGATTCAGTCCTAACCTCAACATCTGAGGAAAGGGATTTAGGGGTTATTATTTCAGAGGATCTAAAGATAAGTAGTCAATGTAATAGAGCAGCAGGAAATGCTAGCAGAATGCTTGGTTGTGTAGGGAGAGGTATTAGCAGTAGGAAAAGGGAAGTGCTCATGCCACTGTAAAGAGCACTGGTGAGACCTCACTTGGAGTACTGTGTGCAGTACTGGAGACTGTATCTCCAGAAGGATATAGACATCTTAGAGAGAGTTCAGAGAAGGGCTACTAAAATGGTGTATGGCTTGAAGGAGAAAAGTTACCAGGAAAGGCTTAATGATCTTAACATGTACAGCTTGGAAAAAAGACGAGACAGAGGAGATATGATAGAAACATTTAAATACGTTAAGGGAATCCACAAGGTAGAGGAAGGGAGTATATTTAAAAGGAAACAAAGTAGCAAAAGACATAGTCTTGAAGCATTATTTTACTGAGAGGGTGGTGGATACATGGAACAGTCTTCCAGTTGAAGTGGTAGAGGCCAAAACAGTATTTGAATTTAAGCAGGCATGGGATAGGCATAAGGCTATCCTAAACAAAAGATAAATCCAGGTAAAGTATCCATGTAATTGGGCAGACTAGATGGGCTGAAAGGTTCTTATCTGCCGACATTTTTCTATGTTTCTATGTTTCTAATAACCCCAATGGTATAGAGTTGGAGAGGATGCTTATCATAAAAAGTGAATAATCTCAAAATCATCATTCAAACCCTTAGGAATTAGTGTACCATTATCAAAAATAAGTCTCATCTCCTCCCTTCCTAAATTGTTGATCATATCTTCTTCAATCTCTATTTTTTTAATCTGTTTTATTGCCCAAAATTTTAAACCTACAGGGGAACTGTTATGATGATTTTTAAAATGTAGGGAGACCGAATGTTTCTCAAAGTTATTCCTAATATTCCTAACATGTTCAGCTATCCTAACATTAAAAGCCCTCTTAGTATGCCCTATATATCATAGGCCGCAGGGGCATTCCAACATATAAGGTGTGGGTCATTTCGTAACAGAGTGCCGAGAACAGAACGCATGTGATCATAATGTGTATGTAGGTCAGGAGAGTGCACCAGAATGTAATCTAGATAGTCCCGAAGGACGTCATTTATAAAATCCTGAAAAACCGCAGGGGCGTTGCATAACCCAAACGGCATGACCAGATATTCATAGTGGCCGCTATGGGTGTTGAATGCGGTCATCCACTCGTCTCCCTCCTTTATGCGTACCAGGTTGTATGCACCCCTCAGATCCAATTTGGAAAACACCGTGGAACCTCTAAGACGGTCAAAGAGGTCAGAGATTAGAGGAATAGGGTAGGCATTCTTGATGGTGATACGATTCAACCCTCTATAATCTATGCACGGACAGAGGTCACCCTCTTTTTTAGCTACAAAGAAGAACCCTGCCCCAGCTGGGGAAGAAGATCTTCGTATGAAACCCTTCTCCAGCGATTCCTGGATATATTCCTCCATGATACTATGTTCCTTTGGGGACAGTGGATAAATTCTCCCTTTAGGAGGAATGGTACCTGGGTATAGCTTGATAGCACAGTCATAAGGACAGTGCGGGGTAGCTTATCGGCCTCTTTTTTGTCAAACACTTGTTTCACAGACAGATATTGCTCCGGAACGGTAGAAGACAAAGGTTTTGCAGTAGCCCGATAGGTAACATAGAGGGATAACAAGAGGAGGATCAGGTGGGACCCCATGCGACGACCTTTCCCTTTACCCAGTCAATGTGAGGATTATGCTTTTGTAACCATGTGAGACCTAAAACGACTGAACAAGACGGTGATGATATGATTTGAAACACTATGGATTCGGTATGATGATCCCCAAGACACATGGAAATTGCTTTAGTCTCTTGGGTTATAACAGGAGAGGCAAGGGGCCTACCATCAATGGCCTGTATCATTAAGGGTTTGGATCTAGGGGACAGAGGAACAAGATGACTTGAGGCAAAGGACTCATCCATAAGATTATCAGCAGCCCCTGAATCCAGCAATGCATTACAATCGAATTTGGCAGAACCCCATGATAGACAGACAGGAAGAAGTAATCGTAGTGAGGTCGGTTTGGGGCACAAAGTGAGAACACCTAAGGCAGGTCCCCTCCTAGGACTTAGGTGCAAGCATTTTCCGGGCGTGATGGGCACTTAAGGCATTGGTGCCCCCTAAGTCCGCAATATAGGCAAAGACCCTCTCTACGCTTTTAGGATTTCTCTTCTTCTGTCAATTTGGTGTGACCCAATTGCATGGGTTCGGTATCAGGGACCTGTGAAGTGCGAGATGGTGGACTAACGGAACCTCGTGTAGGAACCCTAGCAATGCTTTTTCTGGGTCTCTCTCTGTGTTTAGCTCTATCCCGGATTCTGTTATCAATATCAATCATGTAATCGATCATATCTTCTAACTCCTCAGGCAAATTCTTTGCTGCTATCTCATCTAGGATAGTATCAGAAAGGCCCTCCTGGAAAAGCAATACAAGGCAATCATTAGTCCAATCAACCTCTGCTACTAGGGTTTTGAAGTCTATGGCATAATCTGCAACAGACCTGGAACCTTGCTTAATTCTGAGCAGGGATCTCCCAGCCCTCTTGGAACGACCAGGAGGATCAAAGGTGCGTCTGAGTGCACGTACAAAGTTGTGGTAGTTATAGACCACGGCATCATCATTTTCCCACAATGGGTTAGCCCATGCTAGGGCTCTACCAGACATATGATTTATCATAAATCCCACACGGGCACGATCTGAAACATACATTCTAGGGTTTAGTTCAAAATGAATGCTGACCTGAGTCAAAAAGCCATGACACCCAGTCTGTTCCCCACCAAAATGAATTGGAGAAGTCATGGATACATGGGAGGTAGGTAAAGCAACCTCAGGTGTGTGGGATTGCAGGACCGGGGCAGGGGTCGCCACCTGTGGTTCAGGCTGCAAATATGCAGTACGGACAAGAATAGTTTGTGTAGCCTGAGCAAAGGCATCCATGCGGTGGTCTAATTCATCGACACGAGAGGCACATGCAGCGAGCTGCTGACCCACGTCTGTGGGGTCCATGGCCCTAGCGTAATGTCAGGATCGGGTAACCTCGCTTGCAGACTGTAAGCCAACAGACCCTGACCAACCGGTCCTTAGTAATGGCCGGGTTATGGTCAGTAATACTG
Source organism: Leptobrachium leishanense (assembly GCA_009667805.1). NCBI lineage: Eukaryota > Metazoa > Chordata > Amphibia > Anura > Megophryidae > Leptobrachium > Leptobrachium leishanense. The sequence continues at coordinate 85,710,781 of CM019072.1, read as the reverse complement.
AGAATGACGAACACAAAGAAAGTGGCAGAGTGCAAAGTAAAACAACCTGTAGAATAAAGTAACCCACAATGCTCTAGCTAGCCAGTCCTTAATAATGGCCGGGTTAAGCAGAGCAAACCAATAAAAACACACATAGGCAGGGGTTAAGGAAATAGAGGTCTTTTTTATACTATGCCAGAATTCAGGGCGCCAGAATCCAGGGAAGTCAAGATAAGCCGAGATCGTATAAACCAGAAAATCAGTCAGAAGGGAATTCAGAAATAACAACAAGGCACTAGGCGTAACTGGAACCATGCTAGGGCAACTTGCTAAGAGAAAGGAAGCCCTTTAAATGGAGCCACAGCACTTCCTATTGGTGCTCAGAGGAGACGCCCTGCTCTGCTATAGGATCGCTGGTCATGTGCTGCGATTGGTTGTCCTTCCTGCATGCTGCGTCTGATTCGCGGGCAGCACCATTCTCTGTCCTGTAGTACACAGTACCCTGGAATAAGGCTTTCTGGATATCAGCTGCTGTGACGGCCGCAACATTTTTACGGACATGGGTTGAAGGCAGAACCGGATTAAGATGTCTATGGGCCTGGAGCTGAAGATTTTGGTGGGCTTTTATTGGAATTTAGTGAAATGAAAACATATTTTAGGTTATTTAATAGTACAGATACGGGTAGATCTAACCAGGCAGATACTGTGTGAGTAAATTTAAATTCAGATTTCAATCATTTACAGCTTGTAAAATAATTTTTTCACATTTTATCATCCAAACCTTTGTGGTTATATATTCAATAGGGCATTAGTGGTAAAAAAAAAATGAAATGCGATCCTGTTACTGCATTTTTCTGAGAAAATCTACAATTTTAACCAAAAAAATGAAATATTTCCCATGTGTTTTGGAGGATGGTGTTTTATGAATAATATGACTATGTATAAAACACTGACCTTTCTCCCAGCGTGGAAAATGAGAAGGTGAGTAATGGCAGTGGTATTGATCTTTTTATACGTGACAAATGGACAATGCCATTGCATTGGAACTAAAAATAAGTAGATAAAAAGTTTTTTGGGTTTTCCTTTCTTTTCGATTTTACAAGGTCACGATTGGTATCAATGCAAAAGCCAGATGCTGACCTGTCCAATGACACCTCCCTTGACTTTATGAGGTGTAAAGATTAGTGACGCAGGGTTCCAAATCCCCCCCGTGCACTTTGCTGCAGTGTGGCGGTTTTTGGTGTAACAATTCATAATAACGGATCGTGCACACTTCACACTTGAGATGGTGAGTTAGTGCAGCATCATTGTTCACTTTATAATTGAAAAGTAGAAAGTATTGCTGAGTTAGAAACAAAAAATAAATAAATATTTATTATTTTATTTTTATTGTTACAATAAACCTGGTCTAGTGATATCTTTCTAGTGATACCTCTTATGACCCTGTAGCTGCTATGATGTTGGAGATAATGGGGTCCAAATATCCATCAATGCAGACATTTTTATTTTTTCTCTGGGCTTATTCTGGGGCATGGGCCTGGAGCTGCTGCTCCATCAGCCCCTATGTTAATCCGGCCCTGGTTGAAGGCGCAACATTTCCCCGGACATGGGTCGAAGGCGCAACATTTCCCCGGACATGGGTTGAAGGCACAACATTTCCCTGGACATGGGTCGAAGGTGCAACACTTCCCTGGACATGGGCTGAAGGCGCAACACTTCCCTGGACATGGGCCACCGTGACACAGATTTAGGACATGTGCTAGGCATGGTACATGCGTCAACTTACCCAGGCATAGGGCGGAGAGAAGGTTTCTGCCATTATCACAGACAACCATTCCCAGCTGAAGCTGGCGTTGTGTTAACCATCTCTGCACCTGCCCCTGCAGAGCTGACAGAATTTCTGGCCCAGTGTGGTTTCTGTCCCCTAAACAAACCAGCTCAAGCACAGTATGGCATCTTTTTGCTTGAGTCATTGCGTAGCCCCTGTCAGGCGTTGGTTTAACTGCCACTTCGCCAGAGACACAGAAGGAGGAGGAGGAAGATGGAGAGGTGGTGGTGGAGCAGACAGACCTCATACAAGCAGCTTTCTGGAGGCGTGGTGGATGAACAAGCTCCAGCACAGAGCCCCATCTTGGATCCCTCCCAGCTTACATGCACCTTGCTGCTGACTGCCTTTCCCAATGACTCGATAACATTGTGCCAAAGTTTTGTGCCAATGGGATTTGTGGCAGGTGGTTATTTGTCGCCTCAAGCACGTGGTACCCAAGCGTCCGGTGTCTTTCCCACGCTTGAGCCTCATCTGACATAGATTACAAATAGCAATGGTGGGGTCTGCTGCACATTTCTTAAAGAACTCCCAGACAGCAGAGTTCCTGGATGTGTGCTTTGAGACAACAGCGCTCTGCACCTGAGCAGCTCTGACATCTGATGCCTTGGACTGGCTAGTGCTATAGTTGGTCATAGAGGATGTTGTGCCTCGTGTTTGTTGTGCCTCCTCCTCCTCGCTTGACTCCTCTGTTCGATCAGGCACCCAAGTGGAGTCAGTGCCCTCATCATCATTGTCATCATTGCCCTCTATCTCCTCGTCACTGGAGCCAACTTGGCAGTATGCTGCAGCTGCTGGGGCAACATGAGTGCCAATTATTTGTGTGTCATCACTGGCACCACCTTCCTCTAGGTTGATTATACTCCCTTTCTCAACCTCAGAGATTGAATCAGAGCACTGTACTTGCTGCGCATCCTCAAGCAGCATGTCACTGTCATTGTAGTCAAGCAATTCAGCTGACTCCTCCATGTGTAATAGTGAGGCTATGGCAGGAGTAGCTGTGGACATGGAGGCTGCATTAGATGCTTTGGCAGCTGAGGTGGACTGTAAAGCTCTACAAGTCTGGCTGGCAGAGGACTCAGAGGATGAGGATGGCCTGGTTAGCCAATCCACCAAATCCTCTGTATGTTGCTGCTGCTTAAGACGGCCAGCACCAGTTAGAAAGGACAAGCGTGCCCCTGCAGAGGATGCACCACGTCCACCACGACCAGAGGCACAGCCTCCCGACACAGAGGCTGCTTGCCCTCTTATCTGTGTCTGGGAGCGTCTGCCTGTCCTTTTTGGTCTTTCTGACATGGTGAGTGATATATAGATTAAATATATACAGAACTTTGATTCAACTCTGGTATAAAGATTAAAGATTTCCAGAACTCTGGTATAACTCAGTGAGACACCTGATAGCTGGCAACCAGTGACAAGACACAGATTACAATTCCCAGAAACCTCCTATAAGTCAGTGAGACACCCTGATGGGTGCCAGTGACAAGACACAAATTAAAATTCGGAGAAATCTACTACAAATCAGTGAGACCCTCTGATAGGACCCCCTGATAGCTGGCAACAGTGAGAAGACACAGATTACATTTCGCAGAAATCTGCTAGAAGTATGTGGGACCCCCTGATAGCTGGCAGTGAAAAGACACAGATTACAAGTCTCAGAAACCTCCTATAAATCAGTGAGACCCCCTGACGGGTGGCAGTGACAAGACACAGATTACCTCAATTCCCAGATATTTTGTAGAAATTACTGACCCCCCAAAATACTTGGTGGCAGTGAATGAGAACACACAGATTACCTCAATTCCCAAATATTTTGTAGAAATTACTGACCCTCCAAAATAGTTGCTGGTGGCAGTGACAAGACAAAGATTACCTCAATTCCCAAATATTTTGTAGAAATTACTGACCCCCAAAATACTGCGTGGCAATGAGAAGACACAGATCACCTCAATTCCCAAATATTTTGTAGAAATTACTGATCCCCAAAATACTGCGTGGCACTGGCAGTGACAAGACACAGATCACTTCAATTCCCAAATATTTTGTAGCAATTACTGACCCCCAAAATACTGCGTGGCACTGGCAGTGACAAGACACAGATCACCTCGATTCACAAATATTTTGTAGGAATTACGGACCCCCAAAATACTAGGGATGTGTGTTTCGGGTTTCGGAATTTTCACGAAATTTCCCGATTCGGGTCTTTCGATGCGGCCGAAATTCCGAAATTTTTTAGATCCGAAAAAGTCGAATCCGAAATGTTTTCCGAGCCGAATCGAAAATTTTTCGGAATTTTCGAATGGACTTGAAATGTGTCAAATCGAAATCTATTGCTTTGAAACGAGAACAGACTTTCCGAAAAAAACGAAAAATTTGCCAAATCGAAAATGTTTCGGAATTTTTGAATGGACTTGAAATGTGTCAAATCGAAATTTATTTTCCCTCTATTCATGATTTCAGTTCCATTCGGGATTTCGGTAAGTCTGGACATCGTATATTTAACTATTATCAGTTATATCGCTGATTCTGTAAATTTTGTATTTGTAAATGCGTATCACTTTTTTTTTTGTTTCCAATGATCCGATAAGAATCTTCGTATTTGGGTCAGATCCGATTCGTCCGCGGGTCGCGCATGCGCGTGCGCGGATGTCGTAACTTTATTGAGCCAGTTTTATTGACAACTTTTTGAACAAAATATTGTTTTTATTATTCATCATCATGGCCGCTGCAAGAGATGAGTGCCGTTCAAGCACCTCATCGTCTTGCAATGATGAACCACCACCACCCAGGAAGAAACGGGCCACCAATATGGCATTTGAAGAGATGTTGGAGCTGGTACGGATCTTTGATCGTAAGGATTACGATTGCAGTAAGGGCCCTTACTGCAGGAAGTCTAACGCTAGGAAGGATCGTATCTTAGACAAGCTACGCACCGCCATTTTGGAGCTGTTTGGGAAGGACCGGACGAAGGACCAGCTCAGGAAACGCTGGTCTGATCTGAAGGCGCGCGAGCAGGAGCAGCTGAGACACATCCGCCGCGTCATAGCGAAACGTAAGTGTCATGTTATATTGTAAAGCTCTGCGCAAACTGTTGGCGCTATATAAATCCTGTATAATAATAATAATGTGCTTGCATGTGCTAATGTGCACAGAAATACGCTGATTTATCTAGTCCTTTTTTCATGCAATGTGATTGTGTATAGCTTTGCGTTTTCACAACTCGTCATACATGCATTTTTGCCATAGCTCTTCCTTTTTGTGATTTTACGTATTCGTGAAAATTGTGACATTTGATGTATGTAGATGAAGTTACAATGCTGGATTTCTTTTGGCACTGTGTACTGTAGTGTGCTGGGGGGGGGGTTGTTGTGATTGAGTGATGCATACGAGAAGACCCACAGCTTGCCCAATATTGGCTCCCACCTGCGCATCAATAAAAATCTCTGCGTCTCTGCTAAGTGATAGGATGGGACATGTAGTTCTTCTGAAAGTGCATCCAAACAGAGCTGCGTTCAATACAGCCTCAGCAGCTGCTGAATTGTTGCAGCGCAGCGATTCAGTTTGCTGCAGCAGTGTCATTGAACGCTTTAGATGCAAATTTCAAAACAAAATGGTGGATTTCTGTTGTTTCTGCAATATCCAGCTTTATTCGCAGAAACTGAAAGTGAAACTGAGGCTGAGGCATCTATAAAATAACTAAAAGCAGTCAGCACAATGCGCTTTGTACGCACACAACACAAATAATAGTTTTTATTGAATAAACGTAATGTTTACTTCTGAAAAAAATATATAAATGAACGGTAATATATGTCTGTGCAGAGGAAATAAATAAATATTTTGTGACTTTAGACCTATGAGATGGGAGTAGTGGTGGGTCAAGCTGGTAGTGGGGTAGTGGAGGGGTGTCGCAATACTTTCGGCAATATAGTGTATAGATATACCATTTTTTCCAGTCTGCATTATTTACGTGTTATTTTTTGGATTTGGCAGAAGACAGGAAGAAGGCGGCATCTGCCCCGGCGGGCACCAGTGCCCCAGTGGAGGAGGAGGAGCCACGGGCGTCCACCAGCGCTGGTATATACTGTTTTATTTTGCAACGACTTTTGGTCAAAACCAGAAACATTTTTTGTTTACTGTATTTTAATTTAATTTTTTTATGTATAGCACAAGAGGAGCAGGAGGAGGAAGAGGAGGAAGAGGAGGATGGCGATGATGGAGAGAGGGAGCCGGTGCAGCAGGAGGCCGCCAGTCCAGGTTTTTTTTTTTTTACTGTTGTATTTTGCATCGACTTTTGTTCAAAAATAAATCAGTTTTGTTGTTTACTGTATTTTTTATTTCTTTAATTTCTTACATATAGCACCGGATATGCAGACGGTGGTGGTGGGGGAGGAGTCGGAGGAGGAGGAGCAGGAGGAGGCCGCCAGCACTGGTATATACTACTGTTATATTTTTTCAAGACTTTCAGTCAAAAATAGAAACCTGCTTTACTTACTGTATTTTCCTTCTTTCATTTATTGGATATATAGAAGGAGAAGCCAGACCGAGCAATCGGGAGGCAATTGGCGAACTAAGGCTGGCTGTTGCAAATATTGATAATATCCAGGAACTGCTCCAGGAACTGCGGGAGCACCTGAACAACACCGCGGACATCCTGGAGCGGCAGTAAGACAGACAATACTCAATACGGATGTGCCTCAGCTCCTCCTGCTCGCCTGCTTTGAGGTCGGACCAGCGTTTTCGGATCTGGTCCTTCGTCCCGTCTTTCCCAAACACCTCCAGGATGGTGGTGCGCGTAGCTTGTCAATGATACGATCCTTTCTAAAATTATTCTTCCTGCCGTAAGGGCCCTTACTGCAGTCATAATCTTTGTAATCAAAGATGCGGACAAGCTCCAACATCTCCTCAAATGCCAGTAATTCTCCAGTGAGTGAACCAATACTCTGAACAAGATGTTCGCCTGGCTTGGAAGATGGCCGCCATTGTATGTTTGTTTGTGTTGTTTGTGCCCCTGTTGGGCAGTTTGCCATCCTTGGCATGTTCCCTTCCCTTCCCTTCCCCATGTTGTAAATAAATTTTCTATTTTTTCTATATTTTCCTGTTTGTGTGCGTTGCTTTACGTTAATAAGTTAATTATGTATTGCTTAGTTTCCACACTGTTAAAATTATATGTACATAAATGTATTGACATTTCTATGGACCCTTTGTCATAAATTTGTCAACATATTTGTGGCCATGAATGTGACTGTGCACATTCTACACTTCCTGCCTGGCCAAAAAATGTCACACACTAACAACCTTGTTGTACTGCCTTGAGATTTGATTACCGACGTGGCCTGGTTTTGTTAAGCTTAGGCGATGTCACAACAACACGGATTTTTGTCCACAGTCACATTCATTGTATAACCAAGAATTTATCAAAAAATATTGATGGCAGCACTGCGTGAAGTCTTCTCCGACACAACCCAAAGATCCTTAGTGCGGCTCAGGTCTAGTTTATTTGTCCCTGTTTGCAGCTTCACGCAACACCTCCTCCCAGCTATGAGCTCTCTCTCTCCCACCGCTGCCCGCTAAGACGCTGCCCGCCAACATGGTCACGTCTTTGCAGGAAGCTGCGTGCCGCCGGACGCTCTGAGGGAGCGAAAAAGGCGGCGGAGGTGAGCTGGGGCCATTATCATGAGGTGCTGGGGCATTCCATGTGCTGGGGCAAATCCATGAGGAGCTGGGGCATATCCATGAGGAGCTGGGGCAAATCCATGTGTGAGCTGGGGCATATCCACGAGGTGCTGGGGCATATCCACGAGGAGCTGGGGCATATCCACGAGGAGCTGGGGCATATCCACGAGGACCTGGGGCATGTCCACGAGGAGCTCGGGCATATCCAGGAGGTGCTGGGACAATATCCACGAGGAGCTGGGGCATTATCCACGAGAAGTTGGGGCATTATCCATGAGGTGCTGGGGCATATCCACGAGGAGCTGGGGCATGTCCACGAGGAGCTGGGGCATATCCACGAGGTGCTGGGGCAATATCCACGAGGAGCTGGGGCATGTCCACGAGGAGCTGGGGCATGTCCACGAGGAGCTGGGGCATGTCCACGAGGAGCTGGGGCATGTCCACGAGGAGCTGGGGCATGTCCACGAGGAGCTGGGGCATATCCACGAGGAGCTGGGGCATATCCACGAGGAGCTGGGGCATATCCACGAGGAGCTGGGGCATATCCACGAGGACCTGGGGCATGTCCACGAGGAGCTGGGGCATGTCCACGAGGAGCTGGGGCATATCCATGAGGTGCTGGGGCAATATCCATGAGGAGCTGGGGCATGTCCACGAGGAGCTGGGGCATGTCCATGAGGTGCTGGGGCAATATCCATGAGGAGCTGGGGCATATCCATGAGGATGTCGGATGTCGGCCAAGCTTCCGGGAACTCCCCCTGAGGACTGGCGTCATCGTGCATAGCACGATGACGCCAGTCCTGGAGTTAACCCCTAGTTGCCACCAATGGTGGAGATAGGGGGTTCCAATGAACCCCCTATCTCCCGATCTGTGGCAGCTAGGGGTTAAAGTTTGGTATTGTTGGATCGGCCAGAGCATGGCCGTTCCAACGATACCAAACACGAATGTGAAAAACGTTTGTAAAAAATTAAAAATCAAAAAATATTTTAAAAAATTTATAAAAAAAAATAAACAAGTTTTTTTTCTTTTTTTTGGTTTGTTAATGCAGCAATATTGTTCCCATTTCAATTATAATGTGAACAATGATGCTGCACTAACGATTTTTGTATGCGGTGCGTTTGTTAAAAATCGTGTAATTTTCCCCAAAAAAAAATGTAACGAGACCCCATCTCTAATTTTTTTAACAAGCGCACCCCATACAAAATATAACCGCAATGGCTCGCATGTTAAAATGTTAAAAAAAAACACTTTACACATTGTAAATTATTGAAAAATCATATTTTATTGCATTTTTTGTTATAATATACAGACAGGTCATGACGTATACATATAATAATGACATATTATGAATCTGCCGAGTCTGACGGAAAGAACGATATATAATATGTCTGGGTCATATACTAAAATAAGCCTTCAAAACGTGTTTAAACATGATGAGCAAAACCGGTAAAAAAAATGACCTCAGCACAGAGGTGGGAAAAGCCTCAGCAGCGAAAGGGTTAATTAAAAAAACACGATAGAATCGCCAGAATTATCGTATCGACAGAATGAATTATCGGATCCGAAAAACAAACCAAAAATTTATTATAAAAAAATATATAAAGTAGTATTAAAAAAGTAAACCATAGTAGTTTACATCAAAACGAAGAGTTAGACAGCTTTGAAATTTCCGAAATGCAATGTGACACGAAATACGAAAAATGGTCGATATTCCGAAAACCATGTACAATGCCGAAAACCATGTACAATGCCGAAAAACAAAAATTTCCCGAAATCACGAAAAGTCGATACCAAAAACGAGTAAGGTGACACGAAAATACGAAAAATGGTCGATATTCCGAAAGATAAATGTACCCGAAAAACGAATCGAGCCGAACCGAATCGACACAGAAAGCGGTCGAACCGAGCCGAATCTAAAAGTTTAAAAATTCGAAAAATCAAATCGAACCGAAAAAAAAAAATCGGTGCACATCCCTACAAAATACTGCGTGGCACTGGCAGTGACAAGACACAGATCACCTCAATTCCCAAATATTTTGTAGAAATTACTGACCCCCAAAATACTGCGTGGCACTGGCAGTGACAAGACACAGATCACCTCAATTCCCAAATATTTTGTAGCAATTACTGACCCCCAAAATACTGGGTGTCAGTGAGAACACACAGATTACAACAAGTCCCAGATATTTTGTAGAAATGAGACCCCCACAGTAGCTGGTGGCAGACTGGCAGTGAGAACACACACTAACACAACAACGATCTCCTCTCAAACACGTGCTGAAGCGCTGTGTGAAAACGTATATAGTGTGCTGCGGGACTTCGCTCTGTGAGCCCATGATTGGGCAAACTTTGCCCAATCAGGACTCTGAGCCGTGATTGGCATAGTCTTGAACCTGTCTTGCACCTGACCTGTGACCTGTGGTCAGGTGCAAGGCTGTAGCCAATTACAAGCTTCAGGCCAGTGGAAAAGTGCATTGTGGTCCATTGTGGTGCATTGTGGGCGAACAAGCGGAAATGTTCGCAGTTCGCGAACATGCGAACAGGCTATGTTCGATGTGAACTCCGAACCGATCAAACCGAACAGCTCATCCCTACTTCATAGTAGAGCAGCGAGTGTTAAAGCTGCCTGCTTAAATCTTTTCCCCATATCTCCGTGCAGAGATGATGTGGGTAGGGATGTGCGTTTCGGGTTTCGGAATTTCGGAATTTTCACGAAATTTCCCGATTCGTGTTTTCGGATGCGGCCGAATTTCCGAAAAATTTTAGATCCGAAAAGTTCAGATCCGAAATGTTTTCCGAGCCGAAACGAAATATTTTCGGATTTTTCGAATGGGCTTGAAATGTGGCAAACGAGGAGAACAGATTTTCCGAAAAACGAAAATTTTCCGAAAAACGAAAATTTTCCGAAAAACGAAAATTTTGTAAAAACGAACATTTTCTGAAAAACAAAAATTTTTCGAAAAAACGAAAAGTCGATACAAAAAACGGGCAAAATGACACGAAAAATACGAAAAAAGGTCGATATGCCGAAAAATGTGCAATTCGGAAAAACGAAAATTTTTCGAAAAACGAAAATTTTGTAAAAACGAAAATTTTGTAAAAACGAAAATTTTCTGAAAAACGAACATTTTTCGAAAAAACGAAAAGTCGATACAAAAACCGAGCACAGTGACACGAAAATACGAAAAATGGTCGAAATTCCGAAAAAAAAATGTACCTAAAAACAGGTCGAACCGAATCGAATCGAAACCGAAATCGGTCGAAACGAGCCGAATCGAAAAGTTTAAAAATCCGAAAAAATCGAACCGAATCGAACCGAAAAAAAAATCGGTGCACAAGCCTAGATGTGGGGCCCCAGAAGCCTGCTGGTTCTACACAAAGGGATTTGGAGTACGCACAAAGGAGAGACCGAGGCCGGCTACAGAGTGGGGCAGGGTACCATAATGCACTATTCTCGCCTGCTTAGCACCGGCTTTTCCAGTCCCCTTGTTGCCTGGCAACATCCCAGCTCCCCGTGTGAGGTGCGCAAGTATTCAGCACGGCGACCGAGAAAACGTTTTTATAGGTATAGATGTTATATTTAGTAAAACACCAAAATAAGTTCTCTTTCTAATAGATACTATTTGAGAAGGAGCTAGAGATATTTTTTATATATTAAATTAATCCGTACAAGAGATACTGTATATAAACATGTTTGCACAGTTACTTTGAACTGGGAGTACCTGGACCCAAGATAGCTTTTTGGAGGTGTGGGACTGCGAGTTCTCATGGGTTTGATATATTATATTGTCTCCCTACCCTTTCCTATGTCCAAGTCAACCTGTGCCTTTAAGGGTACAGGACGTCTGTGATCTGTGCTAATATTGTTATTATTAATATCGTTATTGGCTATGTTTATATGTTACTGTTAAAATTGCTAATATGTGTGTGCATGAGCCCTTTGCAATTCTGTAATAGAATATGTTTTACAGCTGTGAATGTTTTGAGTAGTCATTGTTTTCAAGACAAGCATTGCTGCTCTGTTATCCGTGATTTAACTTACTCAGACAGTCTGATGCTCAAGCTGTGATTGAATGGTACCCTATTGTTTCATGTTCAAACTGCAGATTGGGTTATGGCTGGGGGCTGTGGATCACTGGAGGTGTAGGTTGGGTACCAGGTTCTCATCTTCCATTGGTCTCCAGGTTCCTCCTTGCACTGTATATATTTGCTTCATGTGTTTCATTAAAGTCTGTTTTGCCCCAGTACAGAGTCCTGCCTCATGTCTGGGGAATGCTGTAATCACTCTTTCATTGTATCCATCCTTAAGTTTTGGCTAAGTGCTGGAGAAAGCATGAAAGATCGCTGGTGGGAGAACGAATGTCCTGCAAGGGAACAGAATTAGCAGTTATAACCCAGATGGGGTGCTTATATCTGCTACAAGGAATCTAGCCCATATATTTACTAATAATAGATATCAATAACTGTTAATATTTAATCACCCCCATTCTGTTTTATTGGAGACCATTGCACAATTTTAATGAAAAGGGCTCATACATTTTACTACACTCTTTTTAGTATAATCATTATATTCAATTGCACTGGGAAAGAATTAAGGAACACTATTTCAAACGTACTGGTGAATCTTCATGTACAATATACACCCCATTTGCCCTTTATCACCCCAAGAACTGTATTCAGACTAAGTCGGTTGCAGGGAGCTGCTATGCGGTTTAACCCTTAGCAGCTCCCTGTTACGACTATTATTACTGAAGAACACTGTAACAGTGACTCCAGACGTAATAATAGGCAGCTGCTAATTGACACCGGCAGTGATGCAGAACCCTGCTGCTGGTATTGGCTCCTGGATTCCATAAGACCCTGCACATCTGATGGTGATTTTTCAGTTACATTTCTGTGTTACAATCTCTGTGGTATCATTTTCTTTGTCTCACATTTGCAATTTTTTTTTAAATACTCTTTTCAAGTTTTGAATCATGTTTTGGCATGACCTTCTTTCCATGTTTCACTTTATAACTGCAGCTATTGTTTAACCATTTTGTGCCTAGAGCTGCCCTCATGGGCAAAAAAGCAGGGAAAATAATGGGAAGCACACTGTAGGTGAAAAATTTGTTATCAGAAACTCAGGCAAAAATTTCCTTTTTCATGTACAAAGTGCATTAAACGAGGCATTTAATTTTACAAATCCAGGGGTGCAGTCAGCCAGGAATGGAGGCTGGTGTGTTCAATTTGTAACAAACAATCTCAGTATGATCAAAGCCATCGAAGCTGATTTCAACATACTGCTTAAATTAGCCTAACACCGAACGGTTTGGCTCCGGGACAATATTTTGGAATGTCTAACCAGAAGAAAAATTCCTCTGGACACATGGTTCCAATATCCAGCTGTGCCAGCCTTACGTTTTAATGGGCTGTGCTGGAGACGCTTTGCTAACTTTTGACTCTAGAACATTTTTCTGTTCTGTCACCCGCAAAATAGTCCTGGTTAAATTTCCCTCAGCTTCCTTATTAAAGTCTGAATGAAAGGGATTGTGTGATGTTCTTAACATGACGAGGGCTACAAGTTGTAAATTTTACCTACAGATGATGAAAGGTTCACTTATATTTCTCTGGAACTGTGCAGCACGTTGAGGGCTGCAAAGTTAAAAATATATACAACATACACTGACTTATTGAGTGTCTGTCATGCTGTACAATATTATGACATCAACTGTTAAAAGAAAGGTATTGCGGGCCAAACATTGTGATATGGAGTTGTTGAACACAGACATGCTTGTCTTGAGTAAAGGTGTGAATGAAGCTTACGTTTAAATGGGAATTATTTTATTATGAAACAAATTTTTAGGTTTCATATACTTAGTTAGTTTACTACAATTTTGAATCTGTTCTTACCTTCTTCATTGTTTGCTGTCTGAAGATTGATTCCATGCTTTCCATGCTCCTTGGAACTGGATCTAATTTGGAATTATTATTACTGTAATATATTGTAATATAACTCAATTTCTGCATATGACATTTAGGGCTCAATTTAATTCAGTTGCCAAAATTTGCCACCTTTTTGGCTTAAGTTCATACATTTTGTGATTCAGCAATTTACGTTGAGGCCATATCAACATTTTGATTCCCACTAAAAATTTAGCTCCATTATTGGCACTTGCACCTATACTATTTAAAGTAGATTTTGTCGTTAGCAATTCAATTTGAATTAATTTTAGCTGAGTTCAGGTAAAATTTAAGGTGCTGAAAGAAACTGATAAATAGAACTTAGAAAATGGACACTGGGAAAATCACACTGAAACTCTAATTTTAACGGTTAGTGAAGGTTTACCACTTTACTTTAACCCCTTGGCTGCAGAGAACATGTTAGGGACGTCCTGAGGATTCCCCACAACAAACAGAGGATGTGGGATCTCACACGTCATGGGGTCTCTGCAGCCAAGGGGAAGGCCCCAACTGCTTGATGTCAGACTGTCACTTTGAACCCCACGTGCATATACGTCATTGCAATTATGTCATTTTCAGTCGTCGTTCCCCCCGCTGGCAGAGCCCCTACCACATCAGTAGGGGGTAGCAAAATAAGAGAGATCATAGTGTGACCTTCTAGTATGCCCTATTAACCACTCAGCTGCTTTTACCTCGATCCGGCACCAAATGGTGTCAGGACACGGACTTCTCCCAGGACCTCCGCCCGTCCACAGCCGTCATCGCTTATAGATCGTGATCTTATAATATTCTGCAGTAAAGAATCTCTTTAATTTTAGATTTTTTAGGATCTTTTTTTCATTTTTTTTTTTTAAAAAAAAAAATCTATTTCTTTTTTATATCCATTCAAAATTTGACCCAAAATTTTGAATCGATATCGAATCACCAAATCGAAAGAAAAGGGTCGGAAATGACCTGAAACATAAAAAAAACACAAAAAATACGAAACAAAACTTTTAGCGGTGCACATCTCTAGAAGCAGTAGCCACAGGAGGCTCTTAACCACTTGGCTGCTAAGGACGCACTCAGTGCGTCCTGCCAAATGCTCCTCCTGTGCTATGGACGCGCTGAGCGCGTCCTAGCACAAAAAGGCAACAATCGGCTGGGATTCCGGCCGATTGCTGTGCCCCCCAGTGCGGGCTGACATCTTGGATGTCAGCCCCACACTCCGGGACCCCGGCGGGGATGACATCTATTTCAGGCACCCTCCCCCCGAGTGCGGAGGAGGTGTCTGAAAGTGAGGGGGGAGGTCCTTCGGACCTCTGTCCCTCCCGATCGCCTGGGGCCAGTGATTAAAGGCAGGCACCGTCTGCCCTTCCAAACGGTGGCTGGCTTTAGCCCCTTGGGGGCCGGATCACAATTCAGTGCCGAAAAGCACTGGATCGTGATCCTCTCCCGAAGCTGACCAACATCTTGGATGTCAACCAAGCTTCTGAGAACTCCCCCTGATGACTGGCATCATCTTGCATAGCGCGATGACGTCAGTTCTAGAGTTAACCCCTAGCTGCCACCAATAGTGGAGATAGGGGGTTCATTGGAACCCCCTATCTCCCGATCCATGGCAGCTAGGGGTTAATATTTTTTGTTGGATCGCCAGAGCATGGCCTTTCCAAAGATACCAAACATGACCATGTACAAAGTAATAAAAAAAAAACATTTATAAAAAATATAATAATAAAAAAATAAACAAGTTTTTTTGTGTTAATGCAGCAATATTGTTCCCATTTCAATTATAATGTGAACAATGATGCTGCACTAACGATTTTTGTATGGGTGCGTTTGTTAACCCCTTAAGGACCGAGGACGTACCATGTACGTCATTGCAGCGGGTCTCTCTTAGACCCGCTGACGTACATGGTACGTCCTGCCGTTTTTGAGCGCTGGAAGCGATCGGATCGCTTCCAGCAGCTCAAACGCCATTGCAGGCTGCCTGGGAGTCCAGGCAGCCGTGCAATGGCGGTTAGAAGTGCCGGGGCACCATGTGATCGCTCCCCGGGAGCGATCAACATCCGGTTTCACCGGAGAGGTGCCCGGCACTTCTAGAGAGCGCTGGAAGCGATCGGTATCGCTTCCAGCTGCTCTGAGTATATTACAAGGATGCCTCGACATCGAGGCATCCTTGCAATATGCTTACCTGCCGCCGGTCCGTCCGTGATCGCTCCCCCCGAGCTATCACTTCCGGTAGCGGCAGGAAGTACTGAGTGCCACGAGGTATCGTGGCACTCAGTACAAAAACGATCACATCAGTGATCAGGTGCTCTGCTGGGTGCCTCGAGGGATCAAGGCACCCAGCAGAGTAAAAAAAAGTGTAAAAAAAAGTGAAAAAAAAAGTAAAATAAAAAGTAAAATAAAAATAAAAATAAATAAAATAAACTGACGGTTAGGGGTAGGGTTAGGGTTAGGGTTAGGGTTAGGGTTAGGGGTAGGGGTAGGGTTAGGGTTAGGGTTAGGGTTAGGGTTAGGGTTAGGGTTAGGGTTAGGGGTAGGGTTAGGGGTAGGGTTAGGGGTAGGGTTAGGGGTACGGTTAGGGTTAGGGTTAG
This sequence comes from Leptobrachium leishanense, assembly GCA_009667805.1. Taxonomy (NCBI): domain Eukaryota; kingdom Metazoa; phylum Chordata; class Amphibia; order Anura; family Megophryidae; genus Leptobrachium; species Leptobrachium leishanense. The sequence goes on along the minus strand of CM019072.1, from coordinate 85,694,781 downwards.
GGTTAGGGTTAGGGGTAGGGGTAGGGTTAGGGTTAGGGGTAGGGTTAGGGGTAGGGTTAGGGGTAGGGTTAGGGTTAGGGGTAGGGGTAGGGTTAGGGTTAGGGGTAGGGGTAGGGTTAGGGTTAGGGGTAGGGGTAGGGTTAGGGCTTGGGCTAGGGGTAGGGTTAGGGCTAGGTCTAGGGTTAGGGTTCTAAGGGCAGGGTCATCTTGGGGCTGAGTGGGATGTTCCTAGCCTGCCTCAGAGAGGCAGGCTAGCAACATCCAATCAGAAGTTAGAAAAAATCAAAATAAAATTTCTAATTTGTCAGGTCAGGTCAATATTTTGTAAATATTGGCTCTGACCTCTGTGATTCTCCCTCCCTCTCCTCACTTGTGTTTTGGTGAGCGAGAGAGAGAGATCAGATTTGACAGGTTAGAGATTTTAGTGAGATTTAGTGAGATTAGAAAAATTGAGGCAGATTTAGAGAGATTTTAGGGAGATTTAGAAGAATTGAGGCAGGTTTAGAGGGATTTAGAGAGATTTAGGTGTTTATTTGTATTTTCTTGTGAAACCCAACGGTTCTTCTAAGAACCAACAATCCGCTTATATATATAATAATTATAAAATTTTATAATCTATTATATATAATGTCTGAGAGGGTGTACAGCGCCGAGGAGGCATATGCCATCCTGGCGTCAGAATCTGAGGCATCTGCGTCAGACTCAGACCCTCATTTCGACCCCGCTAACTGCTCAGAGACGTCGCTAGATACATTATCTACGCTGGCTGATGTATCTAGTGATGTTTCTGATGCAGATCCTGGGTCACCACCTGCCAGCAGGAGACGCACAGCTCCAGCTGAGGAGTGGGTAGTGCCTCATCGCCAGAGGCCAGATATCCCTCCTTTCACGGCAAATCCTGGCATCAATATTGATGTTGCAGGATTTACCGCCACACAGTTTTTGCAGGTGTTTATGGGGGATGATTTGTTGGGCCACATCGTGGCCCAATCAAATCTGTATGCCCATCAGCATTGTGCTGCGAAGCCAGACTCCTACTTGGCAAGGCAGCAATGGACCCCGCTAGATGTGCCAGAATTTCTGAAATTCTGGGCACTTACTATGCTGAGGGCATCAATAAAGAAGCCCTCAATTCGCTCCTACTGGAGCAAGTAGCCCCATCTGCTCTACCCCCATTTACCCCCAATCAATGTCACGTAGAAGGTATGAAAACATTTTGCGTTTCATGCACTTCAGTGACAACAGCCTGTGCCCCCCTAGAGAGCATCCCCAGTTTGACAGGCACCAGACTTTTACATTTTATTCGTACATTTTTATGTTCTACAATTGGTGCTCTATTTTGCCAAAATCTTTGCACACCTATGCGGGGGCATGGGTGTACTCAGGAGATCTTGCAGAAAACAACCTGGAGAGTTTTCATGCAGTAACAAACAACAGTGTCTCCTAAATCACAGTCCAAAACTACTGTGGGCGTAAAAATCTGAAAATAAAAATTACACCACACACCTTCTCAAATGTTTTGGGCTAAAACCGTTGCATCCATGGCATCAAAGCACTCCATATGCAATACCTTGGGGTGTCAACATAACAAATATAAACAATTTTCTGGCAATAATTCAAACTGGGGTATGCGGTAGACCCAAAACCAAAGATAGGCCTAGTTGAAGAAATAATCTCAATTTCAACTCCAATGACAAAGTCATAAAAATTGTATTTGAACCTTCCCAAAATCCTGGCAAACCTATGCATGGGGGCATGGGTGTACTCAGGAGACCTTGCAGAAAACAACCTGGAGAGTTTTCATGCAGTAACAAACAACAGTGTCTCCTAAATCACAGTCCAAAACTGATGTGGGTGTGAAAATGAAAAATGACCACCAAACTGTATCCAATTTGTTTGGAGCAAACGGATGCATCCATAGCATAAAAACACTCCATTTACAATACTTTGGGGTGTTAGCTTACCAAATATATGCACGTTCATAAAACTGGGGTATGTAAAAAGGCCCCTAAAAAGAAGATAAGCAAAGAAGATACTGTATGTCAAATTAGAAAATTGACAAGCACATGTCAAAGATTGGCGTAGCACCCCAAAAACAACAGAACAAATCTATATATGGGTGGTATCAATTTACTCAGAAGATGTTGCTGAACATATTTTGGGGTGTTTTTTGGCAGTAACCCATAACTGGATTTGACAATTCATGCCTAAAGTACAATGTGTGTGAAAAAATAACACAAAAAGTGACTACCTGAAAGTTTGACATAGAGCTAGTGCATGGAAAGTGTTAAAATACAACTCTTTGAAGCACCCTAGGGTGTGCCCTTTCTAAAAATATATGGTTTGATGGGGGTAAATTACTTTGGCCGGCTTCAAAAATGTCCCAAATAGGACATGGGTGCATGATGACGAAATGTGAAAATTCCAAGTTGGAAAACTGAAATGCGCACCCCCCAAATAAGGCCTATTAGCCCCCAAATGACCCGACATACCTATACATGGGTGGTATCAATTTACTCAGAAGATGTTGCTGAACATATTTGGGGGTGTTTTTTGGCAGTAACCCATAACTGGATTTGACAATTCATGCCTAAAGTACAATGTGTGTGAAAAAATAACACAAAAAGTGACTACCTGAAAGTTTGACATAGAGCTAGTGCATGGAAAGTGTTAAAATACAACTCTTTGAAGCACCCCAGGGTGTGCCCTTTCTAAAAATATATGGTTTGATGGGGTAAATTACTTTGCCGGCTTCAAAAATGTCCCAAATAGGACATGGGTGCATGATGACGAAATGTGAAAATTCCAAGTTGGAAAACTGAAATGCGCACCCCCCAAATAAGGCCTATTAGCCCCCAAATGACCCGACATACCTATACATGGGTGGTATCAATTTACTCAGAAGATGTTGCTGAACATATTTTGGGGTGTTTTTTGGCAGTACACCATAACTGGATTTGACAATTCATGCCTAAAGTACAATGTGTGTAAAAAAAAACAAACAAAAAGTGACTACCTGAAAGTTTGACATAGAGCTAAGTGCATGGAAAGTGTTAAAATACAACTCTTTGAAGCACCCCAGGGTGTGCCCTTTCTAAAAATATATGGTTTGATGGGGGTAAATTACTTTGGCCGGCTTCAAAAATGTCCCAAATAGGACATGGGTGCATGATGACGAAATGTGAAAATTCCAAGTTGGAAAACTGAAATGCGCACCCCCAAATAAGGCCTTTTAGCCCCCAAATGACCCGACATACCTATACTTGGGTGGTATCAATTTACTCAGAAGATGTTGCTGAACATATTTTGGGGTGCTTTTTGGCAGTAACCTTAAAGTTCACAGTACATGTATTCTTAAATTGCGTTCAAAAAAAAAAATCAAATTTTTTTTTTTCTCAAACTTTGGCATAGATTTGTGGTAAAATGGTTTGCATGGAAAGAGTCAAAATACCAAGTTTAATACCTTGATTTGTGTACTTTAAAAAAATATGTATATGTGGAGGGTTATTCAGGAATTAGTGACAGATATCAGTGTTACAATGTCACTATCACTAGTTTTGAAAATAAACTCTTTGGAAATGGCAAAGTGCTACTTGCACTTATTGTTGCATAAAATAAGGAAAAAAGCGAGGAATATGTAAACATTGGGTATTGCTAAACTCAGTACTAAATTTAGAAACTACTAAAGAATTAATTTTTTTTGACGGTTGTTGATACATAAGAAATTTTGGGGGTCAAAGTTCGAAAAAGTGGTGTTTTTTCAATTTTTGTGTCATATTTCACAATATTTTTTATAGTAAATTATATGAAATGATGAAAAAAATGGTATCTTTATAAAAGTCCATTTAGTGACGAGAAAAACAGTGTAAAATATGTGTGGGTTACATAAACGAGTAAGAGGAAAATTTGACGTAAACACTAAGAGCGCAGAAACGTAAAAACAGCAGCGGTCACGAACGGACGGATTCGTGTAAAACCGCCCGGTCACTAAGGGGTTAAAAGTCCCGCCATTTTCACCCCAAAAAAATGTAACGAGACCCAATTTCAAATTTTTTTAACAAGCGAAACCCATAGAAAATATAACCGCAAATGCTTAGATGTTGAAATGTGAAAAAAAACCACTGTAAATTATTGAAAATTCAAATTTTAGTGCATTTTTTGTTATAATATACAGACAGGACATGGCGTATACATATAATAATGGTATATTATGAATCTGCCGAGTCTGCCGTAAAGAACAATATATAATATGTGGAGGTCATATAATACAATAAGGCTTCAAAACACGTTTAAACTAGGGATGTGCACCGATTTTTTTTTCGGTTCGATACGATTTTTCGAATTTTTAAACTTTTTGATTCGGCTCGGTTCGACCGCTTTCTGTTTCGATTCGGTTCGGCTCGATTCATTTTTCGGGTACATTTATTTTTCGGAATATCGACCATTTTTCGTATTTTCGTGTCACCTTACTCGTTTTTGGTATCGACTTTTCGTGATTTCGGGAAATTTTTGTTTTTCGGAATTGTACATGGTTTTCGGAATATCGACCATTTTTCGTATTTCGTGTCACATTGCATTTCGGAAATTTCAAAGCTGTCTAACTCTATTCGTTTTGATGTAAACTACTATGGTTTACTTTTTTAATACTACTTTATATATTTTTTTATAATAAATTTTTGGTTTGTTTTCGGATCCGATAATTCATTCTGTCGATACGATAATTGTGGCGATTCTATCGTGTTTTTTTTAATTAACCCTTTCGCTGATGAGGCTTTTCCCACCTCTGTGCTGAGGTCATTTTTTTTACCGGTTTTGCTCATCATGTTAAACGCACTTTGAAGGCTTATTTTAGTATATGACCCAGACATATTATATATCGTTCTTTCCGTCAGACTCGGCAGATTCATAATATGTCATTATTATATGTATACGTCATGACCTGTCTGTATATTATAACAAAATGCAATAAAATATGATTTTTCAATAATTTACAATGTGTAAAGTGTTTTTTTTCACATTTTAACATGCGAGCCATTGCGGTTATATTTTGTATGGGGTGCGCTTGTTAAAAAAATTAGAGATGGGGTCTCGTTACATTTTTTTTTGGGGAAAATTACACGATTTTTAACAAACGCACCGCATACAAAAATCGTTAGTGCAGCATCATTGTTCACATTATAATTGAAATGGGAACAATATTGCTGCATTACCAAAACCAAAAAGAAAAAAAACTTGTTTATTTTTTTTTATAAATTTTTTAAAATATTTTTTTATTTTAATTTTTTTACAAACGTTTTTCACATTCGTGTTTGGTATCGTTGGAACGGCCATGCTCTGGCCGATCCAACAATACCAAACTTTAACCCCTAGCTGCCACGGATCGGGAGATAGGGGTTCCAATGACCCCCTATCTCCACCATTGGTGGCAACTAGGGGTTAACTCCAGGACTGGCGTCATCGTGCTATGCACGATGACGCCAGTCCTCAGGGGGAGTTCCCGGAAGCTTGGCCGACATCCGACATCCTCATGGATATGCCCCAGCTCCTCATGGATATTGCCCCAGCACCTCATGGACATGCCCCAGCTCCTCGTGGACATGCCCCAGCTCCTCATGGATATTGCCCCAGCACCTCATGGATATGCCCCAGCTCCTCGTGGACATGCCCCAGCTCCTCGTGGACATGCCCCAGCTCCTCGTGGACATGCCCCAGCTCCTCGTGGATATGCCCCAGCTCCTCGTGGATATGCCCCAGCTCCTCGTGGATATGCCCCAGCACCTCGTGGATATGCCCCAGCTCCTCGTGGACATGCCCCAGCTCCTCGTGGACATGCCCCAGCTCCTCGTGGACATGCCCCAGCTTCTCCTGGATATTGCCCCAGTACCTCCTGGATATGCCCCAGCTTCTCGTGGACATGCCCCAGCTCCTCGTGGACATGTCCCAGCTCCTCGTGGACATGTCCCAGCTCCTCGTGGATATGCCCCAGCACCTCGTGGATAATGCCCCAGCTCCTCCTGCATATTGCCCCAGCACCTCATGGATATGCCCCAGCTCCTCGTGGACATGCCCCAGCTCCTCGTGGATATGCCCCAGCTCCTCCTGGATATGCCCCAGCTCCTCCTGGATATGCCCCAGCTCACACATGGATTTGCCCCAGCTCCTCATGGATATATGCCAGCTCCTCATGGATTTGCCCCAGCACATGGAATGCCCCAGCACCTCATGATAATGGCCCCAGCTCACCTCCGCCGCCTTTTTCACTCCCTCAGAGCGTCCGGCGGCACACGCAGCTTCCTGCAAAGACGTGACCATGTTGGCGGGCAGCGTCTTAGCGGGCAGCGGTGGGAGAGAGAGAGCTCATAGCTGGGAGGAGGTGTTGCGTGAAGCTGCAAACAGGGACAAATAAACTAGACCTGAGCCGCACTAAGGATCTTTGGGTTGTGTCGGAGAAGACTTCACTCAGTGCTGCCATCAATATTTTTTGATAAATTCTTGGTTATACAATGAATGTGACTCTGGACAAAAATCTGTGTTGTTGTGACATCGCCTAAGCTTAACAAAACCAGGCCACGTCGGTAATCAAATCTCAAGGCAGTACAACAAGGTTGTGTTAGTGTGTGACATTTTTGGCCAGGCAGGAAGTGTAGAATGTGCACAGTCACATTCATGGCCACAAATATGTTGACAAATTTATGACAAAGGGTCCATAGAAATGTCAATACATTTATGTACATATAATTTTAACAGTGTGGAAACCAAGCAATACATAATTAACTTATTAACGTAAAGCAACGCACACAAACAGGAAAATATAGAAAAAATAGAAAATTTATTTACAACATGGGGAAGGGAAGGGAAGGGAACATGCCAAGGATGGCAAACTGCCCAACAGGGGCACAAACAACACAAACAAACATACAATGGCGGCCATCTTCCAAGCCAGGCGAACATCTTGTTCAGAGTATTGGTTCACTCACTGGAGAATTACTGGCATTTGAGGAGATGTTGGAGCTGGTCCGCATCTTTGATTACAAAGATTATGACTGCAGTAAGGGCCCTTACGGCAGGAAGAATAATTTTAGAAAGGATCGTATCATTGACAAGCTACGCGCACCACCATCCTGGAGGTGTTTGGGAAAGACGGGACGAAGGACCAGATCCGAAAACGCTGGTCCGACCTCAAAGCAGGCGAGCAGGAGGAGCTGAGGCACATCCGTATTGAGTATTGTCTGTCTTACTGCCGCTCCAGGATGTCCGCGGTGTTGTTCAGGTGCTCCCGCAGTTCCTGGAGCAGTTCCTGGATATTATCAATATTTGCAACAGCCAGCCTTAGTTCGCCAATTGCCTCCCGATTGCTCGGTCTGGCTTCTCCTTCTATATATCCAATAAATGAAAGAAGGAAAATACAGTAAGTAAAGCAGGTTTCTATTTTTGACTGAAAGTCTTGAAAAAATATAACAGTAGTATATACCAGTGCTGGCGGCCTCCTCCTGCTCCTCCTCCGACTCCTCCCCCACCACCACCGTCTGCATATCCGGTGCTATATGTAAGAAATTAAAGAAATAAAAAATACAGTAAACAACAAAACTGATTTATTTTTGAACAAAAGTCGATGCAAAATACAACAGTAAAAAAAAAAAAAACCTGGACTGGCGGCCTCCTGCTGCACCGGCTCCCTCTCTCCATCATCGCCATCCTCCTCTTCCTCCTCCTGCTCCTCTTGTGCTATACATAAAAAAATTAAATTAAAATACAGTAAACAAAAAATGTTTCTGTTTTTGATCAAAAGTCGTTGCAAAATAAAACAGTATATACCAGCGCTGGTGGACGCCCGTGGCTCCTCCTCCTCCACTGGGGCACTGGTGCCCGCCGGGGCAGATGCCGCCTTCTTCCGGTCTTCTGCCAAATCCAAAAAATAACATGTAAATAATGCAGACTGGAAAAAATGGTATATCTATACACTATATTGCCGAAAGTATTGCGACACCCCTCCACTACCCCACTACCAGCTTGACCCACCACTACGCCCATCTCATAGGTCTAAAGTCACAAAATATTTATTTATTTCCTCTGCACAGACATATATTACCGTTCATTTATATATTTTTTTCAGAAGTAAACATTACGTTTATTCAATAAAAACTATTATTTGTGTGTGTGCGTACAAAGCGCATTGTGCTGACTGCTTTTAGTTATTTTATAGATGCCTCAGCCTCAGTTTCACTTTCAGTTTTCTGCGAATAAACTGGATATTGCAGAAACAACAGAAATCCACCATTTTGTTTTGAAATTTGCATCTAAAGCGTTCAATGACACTGCTGCAGCAAACTGAATCGCTGCGCTGCAACAATTCAGCAGCTGCTGAGGCTGTATTGAACGCAGCTCTGTTTGGATGCACTTTCAGAAGAACTACATGTCCCATCCTATCACTTAGCAGAGACGCAGAGATTTTTATTGATGCGCAGGTGGGAGCCAATATTGGGCAAGCTGTGGGTCTTCTCGTATGCATCACTCAATCACAACAACCCCCCCCAGCACACTACAGTACACAGTGCCAAAAGAAATCCAGCATTGTAACTTCATCTACATACATCAAATGTCACAATTTTCACGAATACGTAAAATCACAAAAAGGAAGAGCTATGGCAAAAATGCATGTATGACGAGTTGTGAAAACGCAAAGCTATACACAATCACATTGCATGAAAAAAGGACTAGAGAAATCAGCGTATTTCTGTGCACATTAGCCCATGCAAGCACATTATTATTATTATACAGGATTTATATAGCGCCAACAGTTTGCGCAGAGCTTTACAATATAACATGACACTTACGTTTCGCTATGACGCGGCGGATGTGTCTCAGCTGCTCCTGCTCGCGCGCCTTCAGATCAGACCAGCGTTTCCTGAGCTGGTCCTTCGTCCGGTCCTTCCCAAACAACTCCAAAATGGTGGTGCGTAGCTTGTCTAAGATACGATCCTTCCTAGCGTTAGACTTCCTGCAGTAAGGGCCCTTACTGCAATCGTAATCCTTACGATCAAAGATCCGTACCAGCTCCAACATCTCTTCAAATGCCATATTGGTGGCCCGTTTCTTCCTGTGTGGTGGTGGTTCATCATTGCAAGATGATGAGGTGCTTGAACGGCACTCATCTCTTGCAGCGGCCATGATGATGAATAATAAAAACAATATTTTGTTCAAAAAGTTGTCAATAAAACTGGCTCAATAAAGTTACGACATCCGCGCGCGCGCATGCGCGACCCGCGGACGAATCGGATCTGACCCAAATACGAAGATTCTTATCGGATCATTGGAAACAAAAAAAAAAGTGATACGCATTTACAAATACAAAATTTACAGAATCAGCGATATAACCGATACTAGTTAAATATACGATGTCCAGACTTACCGAAATGGAACCGAAATCCCGAATGGAACTGAAATCATGAATAGAGGGAAAATAAATTTCGATTTGACACATTTCAAGTCCATTCGAAAATTCCGAAATTTTCGATGGAAAATTTTTGTTTTTTTCGGAAAGTCTGTTCTCCTTTCAAAGCAATAGATTTCGATTTGACACATTTCAAGTCCATTCGGAAAAATTCCGAAAAAATTTTCGATTCGGCTGGAAAACATTTCGGATTCGACTTTTTCGGATCTAAAAAATTCGGAATTCGGCCGCATCGAAAGACCCGAATCGGGAAATTTCGTGAAAATTCCGAAATTCCGAAACCCGAAACGCACATCCCTAGTTTAAACATGATGAGTGAAACCGGTAAAAATGAGCTCAGCACACAGGCGTGAAATGCCTCAGCAGCGAAAGGGTTAATACTGTGATTAAGGTCCCTATGGGACAATATGTGTAAAATGCTATGATTGTTTTATGAGCAGATGTCTTACCCTATGAGCCTTTAGTTTTTCTGTCTTCTGGTGAGACATATAGAGCCTTAATGTCTTTCAAGAGAAAGAGGAGTGAGGCCACCACTATTGTAGTAATAAGGAGAGCCCCTGATTGATTGGCTCCATAAGAAGTGAGTGTTACTCTAGAGAAGGGAAAAATTGTGGATAACCACAAAAGATAGACTGTGCTGCGCAAGTATGGTTTTCTTCTTTTTTTCTTTTGTGGTATTAATGGCAACATTCCAATGTGCATGAAAAATGTATTTGGACTAAATAGCCAGATGACCGTTAAAGTATATTTAGACAGGTGTTAAGTATTTATTTTGTGTGCTTTGTCATGTGTCACCAAATGGGTTGCATGATATACACAAAAATATTGGGGCCTATTCCAAGGTTGGTGTAAACATAACAAGAGTTGTAAACAAAACCACTACATTGTCGGACTAGTTCAGATATGAAATTTCTATCATTCGTCATATTTCGCAGGACTGCCTAAATGAGGGCTAGGAATTTCTTTCAAACAGACAATCTTTCTACCTGGGGTTAAAATGTAACCAGGCTGAGCTTTGTAGACAATGGACCTGTTAAATTCCTTGACATTTCTCAAACAAGGGCTCCCCTCTATCAGATTATAATGACAAGAGAAGCAACATCCATTGTTCAGAGACTGGAAGAAATAAACTTTCTAAGGCAATTCTGGTTGTAAAAACCCAGATGTTAAATCACCTGGTCCTCCTGAAACTAAATGAATACAATGGTCACATCTAATCTCTCTCTAGCCATGCAAAACCTTGGACAATGGTAACTTGCATAAACTGAAAAAAATATATAAAATAAGGTTAGAGTTTTATTTTTGACCTGCAAATCAAGTTTGACACTATAGGCAATATGATCTGTAACATTATATTATACAAGGTGCATAGGTTGTATTTAAATATTTAATTTATGTGGTGAGTTATAATAGATAATCATGGGACTGATATTTGATAAGAGATAGAGGCCATACCACATTTAATTGATTATTACATAACGAGAGTCTTGTGTATTAACATTTATAAACAGATTAAATCTGTTAATTATGAATGAATTTTAAGGAATATATCACAAATGTATGAATGAATGAATCTTAAGGAATATCATGAAACATGTATGCCTGTCTGCAGAATTTTCATACCCACATATCTCTAGATATAAATAACGAGTGTATCGTGCATGCATGCCGCAGCGAAATATGCTGGCGTTTCATGAATAGTTTAATATTAATATTGGTAAGTAACCCCATGGAATCCCTTGAAATAGTATAAAATGACCCCAAACCATTAAAGATAATATATGTGACCAAGCAATAACCTAATTAATTCCTTTAGAAAATTGGGTGGTTGATCTGAGAGTGCCATCTACTGGCCAGGTAGTATAACACCTGGACAGATACCTGGAGTAAAACAATATATATATCCGCCAATCAAATGAGGCTACATATTGATGGGCTAGAGCTAAACTGGGTGGAAGACAGCTATAAAAAGGGGACACTCCAGAGAGAAAGGGAGGACACTTGGAGAGAGAAGGAAAAAGGGGAGAAAGGGCAGATACCATCAGAGCCACTCCACGACTAAGACCCGACCACTCTCAAATCCTCTTACACCACTCTATCTTCACTACCAGATGGTAAAGTATAATTGAATAATTTTAACTTGATATCTATTTCCTAATTGCATAGTCATTGCTTTATATGTCCATCACCTATTAAAGGAATATAAATGAATTATTTTGCTGTTGAAGCCTAAACAGTAGAATAGTTAGCCTTTCCGCTCTACTGCAGAGGAGCGCTAAAGGAAGAATTATAATGGGTGGCCGTGTTGCTCCCGCCTAATTTAGTGAAATTATTTATATTCCAAGAATACCGGATGTGGACATCTAACGATCAACTTTGTCCCCATAGTGAGATATGCTGGAACTGAGAAATAGTTTTTATATATCAAGTGCCATTAGCTCCATTAGAATAATGAACATAACCCGATTCCACACATTGCAACCGCACTATTGAATGTATGCTAGGTCAATAGGAAGTTTTTGCTAACTCATGCTGAATGAATTGCTGAGTATTCATGCTGTGATTGATCTGTGAAAGAGATAGTCTACCTATCGAGTGTGTTATGTATCTCCCTGAAGGAAGTTGAATTTAGTGAATCGGCCCCCACAATACTTAATTGTTCTGCAAGTGACTCAGTAACTGAGTGTTTTTAGCCAGGTTGAGGATTGTTTTATAATGGGAGAGGTTTAAGTGGGTAGAATAGAACTTTGTGTTTAAGAACTGATTTGTGCATATGCGTGGTGCGGTCTATAAACCTAAGCGGTTTGTCCATTAGATTATTGCGTGTCGCAGTATTGCTACTAATCACTATCTGTAATTACTTTTAAAATTCTAGCTTGCTGATCAGTTGAGAACATATGATTGTATGAAACTTGACGGTGTGAATAGATTTTGATCTTAATTGTTTTACCGTTACGCAGTCTCATATCATCTTTATTGATTTTATTGTGTCTAAAAATATCTAGATAGCCTTAAAAGAACTTGGGATAATGCGCTATATATTTGTTAAGACGTATATTCATTGATTGGTTATTAAACCTTATTTTTAAGGGTAAATAACCAAATTATACTATTGGTATTGGAGGCACTGTCATTAATGATATATACACATATATATATCATCAGAAAAATACATGTCATAATAAATAACAGTGACAACATAGACTATAGCGGCTCTGTTAATTTTACAACAGCTCTGGTTACGTTAACACCAACCTTGGAATAGGGACCATTTTATTTTATGTAAGTGTCACATTTAGGGGTGCATTATGTGGTTGGCGTGGTCAATTAGACCTGGGTCTATGACATCATTTTGGGGTCAAGGTTCCAGTTTATTACTATCCTAATGAAAATTTTATATTCAAATTTGAAATGCGTGTCTCCATAGTTTCTGCAATTTTTTGATCGGACCAGTCTAAAAATATCAGACCAAATTGTTAAATTTCAAGAAGTGCTTTCCAATGCAAACTATTTGAATTCAGAAATCTGCCCATCCAAGCCAAGATGAATGTTTGAGCCATGCACATATATTGTATATAAATATATATATGTAACACAAAATACACCAGATAAATATATATGTACGTATTTACAGTATGTATACATAGATTTGTACTGTTAGGAACCTGCAGAGATGGAATAAGTCAATATTGCAGCAGGTTTATCCAACTTATAATAATCATATTTTATAACCAAACCTTCATGATTGTTCCTTTAGTTAAGTGGTTTTACTTGAAAAATGTTATTTAGTCAAAATTCCCTTTAACTATCAACTTGTTATAAAGTGTAGGCTTTTAGATAATTTTCCTCCCCATAAATTACAATCAACAAAAGTAATTTTTCTTTTGTCCATGGATCTGTTGAGGCCATGTCCATATTTTATTCCTCTATCAGAGTTCAATTCTTTTTTTCCTACGTTTACCTGCTAACATTTGTCACATGTGCATTGATCTTTTGACTAAGAAAAAAACAAACCAAAACATTGTAAGTTAAGAGTTTTTGGTATGTGAATATATGTAATGCCCATTTAGGAATTTGGGATATCTGCCAAGCATTTTTTTTTTGTACTGACATACTTTGTTATTGGTGATAAAATCATAAAAAAAGCAAAAAAAACCTACGTTTTGCAATACTTATATAAAACCACTAGCTTTAATTTTATAGAAACAGCATGTTTCTTTTCATCTCCTCAATACATGTCCCTTTCCTTTCCTTGAACGTACTAACCTTTTGTAGTTAATGCATATGTTGAAAAACGGGACTACATCTTCACTACTATCATTTGTTTCCAATCTGGACATTAATTGCCTCTCATTTGCATTTGGTTATTAGGACATAACAAAGTAAACCAATAACACGTGTGCATGTAGGACCATGTCAGTGAGAACTTGCTGTTAAAGAGGCAAGTTTTAAAATGATACTTAAATAATGGAAAAAATGTGTCTTGTGGAGGCCAAAGTTATCTTTTCTGTTAATTAATACATTTTGAGTCATTTTATTCCTTTTTAACACATTTAACATCTGACGTATTATGTAAAACATGAGGATATTGTCCGTGGCTCTTGTTTGTGTCTTTTTAACAGCTACCCACAGCTGTCTTCATTTTAAAAGTAATAGGATAAAATTCCATCACAAACTTTAGTCAGCATGGAAAAATAAAGTTGCATTAAAATATGTGTCTGTGATACATCAAAGTCAATAGCAAATGTTCTCAAGAGACTTGCAGTGAAAATTTTTCGTAGGCCTTGGGCCTAACAGAACGACTTAGAAAATGGGAGTTTAGGCTTAAGTAAATTAAAAACATAGAAAAGCAAAGGAAACAGATGACAGTTATCAAAAGACATGGATGGAGGCTAATGTTACTATTTACAATTTTTGTGGTTCAAAAATAAACTTTTGTATGTTACAGGACTACCAGGAAAATAACTTGAATAGGGTTTGAAGAACTGCAGGCCATAAGATTTTGAAAAACTAAAGAAGTAAAAGAGTGCAGATTTTGGAAATAGTCTCAATTTATCTGTGCAAGTGTTTTTTTATGCAATTTATGGAATTTACCTATATTTGCATTCAAAGTTATCACTGATAACGTCATGTGATGTAACAGGTAAAGCATACATGCTTCAAAGTTTTGCTTTAGTTTAATTCAGAATCAGTGTTAGAAAGGATAAACTAAAGAATTGCTGCCATGTTAATTTGATTATGACAGTTACAAGCAAAATGCACTGGATTTGAACACAGCAAAAGACCAATACTCTTACAGTGGCAAGAAAAAGTATGTGAACCCTTTGGGATTACGTGGAGTTTTGCATGAATTGGTCATAAAAGACTTTGTTTTTCAAATTGTTGTGACTTAGATGAAGATCAGAGCACATTTTATGACCAATTCATGCAAAACTCCACGTAATCCCAAAGGGGTCACATACTTTTTCTTGCCACTGTATATGACAGTTGAGTATTTTTTCTGTCCTTTTGCTACTGATATGATTTGGACAACTGTTTCAAGCTCAATAAAATGCCATTTGAAAGCTAGCTACTTGCTAGTACATACTGAATATATCTGCAAATGACATACAATTAAGAAATGCAACACAGCGTCAACAGGATACTACCTCTTTAACCCCATAGTGACCAGACAGTTTTACCATTGTCAGTCCGTATGTACCCACTGCTGTTTTTGAATTTCTGCGCTGTTTGTGTTTGGCTCGAATTTTCCTCTTACTTGTTTATGAAACACACATATAATATACTGTTATTCTGAGGATTTATCACGAAGAGCAGGGCAGAACTCTCGCTTCGGAACTATGAGCTAAATCCAAGATGGCGGCCACCACTGAACTGAGCATGCTCACAAGCTCAAGCCCCAATCTTAGTGTGGGGCGAACTGCCAGTAGTATACAACTCCATGTTAATCACAAGCAAGATAATTGGGTTTAAACTAAAAACTGAATAAATATTTGCATCCTACAAAAAGGATCTAAAAACATAAATATAAACATATCATGACATCAAAAAAATTAGATACTACTAAAGTATCACACCTATGGAGGTGAAAAGCAGTGTATGCCTTGAGACCTGGGGACAAGCATAGACAAATGAAAATATATTATAAAAAAAATTAAAAATAAAATATGAAATGAAAAATTTAAAGAATGGAAAAAGAATAAGAAATAAAATAAAAAATATATACAATACAGTAAAATAAAAATGAAAATAACTAAAAATAAAAATAATCATAATAATATAAAAATAACAAATATAATAAAATAAAGCAGATTTCCTTACTTTAGAAAGCAAGTCAAATCAATATCAGCGTTCAGTCCTCATGGTTAGGGACTGAATTGTGGTTAGGGACAATTTCAATTTCAAAAGTTCGAGTTCGAACACGAACCGAACTCAATGCAAGTCAATGGGAAACAAAAGTTTGAATTTTAGAATGCCCTCCAAGAGGGCATATGTGCAAGAAATTTGCCATAAAAGGTGTATGGGGGTCCGGGTAGTGCCCTGGGGGACAGGAAACAAGGACAAAAAGTTTTTAAAAAAAAACATTTTTAAAAGGGACAGGGAGTTTTCCATGAAATAGGGGTTAAAAATAAAAACGAAAAATTCCTTCAAATATCGTGCCCGTGAAGTGACGGATTTGTAGGATGTATAGAAACATTTAAAAACAAAAAACTGACATTTCAAATGACGGTGTCAGGGACCGGGTTCTGGGAACACCGGTGATGTGAATATGAACCCAGGATGCAGTACATAATGACAACAGCAAAAAGGGTTTGGTGAAAACAGCAGAAACGTATATTGAATAAGCTGGATGTAAACAAAAAGGCAGGAATCTGTATAAATAATAATAGTCCTTGAAAAGCAATGCAGTTAATGGGGAAACACAGCTTGAAAAAGGGAATCCGGATGATGAAAGTCTTGTGAGTTGGAACAAGGGATTGTGGATGGAGGTCTTGAGATGGGAGATGCGGAAGGGGGTCTTGACACAATACCGGCTAGGATGAAGCAAGAGAAGTCCAGGGAAATAGCCAGGGGTCCAGAACACAGGAATCAATGGTAGAGTCTCAGCAAGGCTGGTCACTGGGCTCAGGAACTTCCTTCCTTCACAAGGATCAGACGTTAATGACAGAGCAATGGCTGGATGTAGGAGTGGTTCTTTTAAGGAACCCAGCCAGTGCTCATTACATACCCCTGATGCAGTACACCAAAAGCTGGGCTAAGGCCTACTGCTATACATGAGCTTGCCACCAGGGTTGGTCTCAGGACTTGGTCTTTTTGCGGTCCAATATTAAAATGATATGAATCTGGTATAGGCGTCAGTGGCAGTGCACCCAAATATTGTGCCTTTGGGGGCAGCCAGTGCCTTCATACCGTAACCCCTCTGAGGTATTGTGGAAGAGTGCAGTGGTGGACGTTTTGGTAATACAGAAGAGATCCCCAACCTATTCAGTTACATCAGCAGCTATAACAAAACTGGGTCAGCAATGTTTAGGCACTTGTACTGCGCTACTGTATATGGCGGGAATTGGCGCACACCAGTAGCGACAGGAAGCAAACAGAACAGGGAGGGAATACACAGAGAGAATAGTCAAATTGCAGGCAAAGTCGGCAACAGATCGGGTCCTCAGAACAAGCAGGGTCAGTAACAAGTATACAAACTGATTCGGTAAGCTAGCGATGCGGGAATAAAGGCTGAGACACACTGAGCGTGTAGCGACGCACAGCGTAGCGAAGAGAAGCAAACATTTTGCAGGCTTGACTTCACTCCGCTCCTCCTCGCAGCGTGACTATACTACATTACGTTTGCTTCTCAACGCACTGGACAGGAATCCACTAACTAAATTAAAATGTACACACAAAACCATTTTATTTTCACAAAGCACATGTTATATAGGCAAAAAAAAGTTTCTACTGAATAAAATACATCAAAAATTACTGTTAATTTAATAGGAATAGTATAAAAATATAAAAAAAGGTAACCCCTGATCATATATATTATAGGGACACGGAGCGCCGTTTATAGAGTAGGGATGCATTGATACCATACACAGACATATACGTAAATATCAACATGCAGACCTATATATACGTATATAATCAACACGCAGATATATATATACACCCACCCTCAGACCATATACAGTCAAGTCCTGAAATATTGGGACATCGACCCAATTCTAACATCTTTGGCTCTATACACCACCACAATGGAGTTGGAATGAAACAAACACAATGTGCTTTAACTGCAGACTGTCCGCTTTAATTTGAGGGTATGTACATCCAACTCAGGTGAACGGTGTAGGACTTACAGCAGTTTGCAGATGTGTCTCCCACTTGTTAAGGGACCAAAAGTAATGGGACAGAATAATAATCATAAATCAAACTTTCCCTTCTTAATACTTGGTTGCAAATCCTTTGCAGTCAATCACAGCCTGAAGTCTGGAACGTATAGACATCACCAGACGCTGGGTTTCATCCCTGGTGACAGTGGCGGAAGTACCAGGGTCGCAGCGGTCACAGTTGCGACCGGGCCCTGGCATTCCGCCACTGGAGGGGGGCCCAGCGCCGCCGCCAGATTCTGGCAAAAAGCGCCGGAATCTAGGAGCAGCGCCGCCGGCTGTTCCCCTCCCTGCGAGCGGCCCGCTGGCTTGCAGCTTGCCCGCTCGAGTGGGATGGGAACTAGCTGACCAGCGCACGAGATCTCGCGAGAACTCGGCTGCGCTGGTCAGGTGGTTTCCGGTGAGCGGCCAGGCTGCATGCTTTCAGCGGCCGCTCACCACGGAGAGGAACGTTCTGTTCGGCAGCAGAGGAGGTGAGCTGGGGCCCTATATACCCATAAGAGCTGGGGGCAAATCTATCCATTAGCTGGGGCAGTAAATCCATGAGCTGGGGCAATATATCCATGAGTTGGGGCAGTATATCCATGAGCTGGGGCAGTATATCCATGAGCTGGGGGCAGTATATCCATGAGCTGGGGCAATATATCCATGAGCTGGGGCATATCCATGAGCTGGGCAGAGTATATCCATGTGCTGGGGCAGTATATCCATGAGCTGGGGCAATATATCCATGAGTTGGGGCAATATATCCATGAGTTGGGGCAGTATATCCATGAGTTGGGGCAGTATATCCATGAGCTGGGGCAGTATATCTATGAGTTGGGGCAGTATATCCATGAGCTGGGGCAGTATATCCATGAGCTGGGGCAGTATCCATGAGCTGGGGGCAGTATCCATGAGCTGGGGCAATATATCCATGAGCTGGGGCATATCCATGAGCTGGGGCAGTATATCCATGTGCTGGGGCAGTATATCCATGAGCTGGGGCAATATATCCATGAGTTGGGGCAATATATCCATGAGTTGGGGCAGTATATCCATGAGCTGGGGCAGTATATCCATGAGTTGGGGAAGTATATCCATGAGCTGGGGGCAGTATATCCATGAGCTGGGGCAGTATCCATGAGCTGGGGGCAGTATATCCATGAGCTGGGGCAGTATATCCATGAGCTGGGGCAGTATATCCATGAGCTGGGGCAGTATATCCATGAGCTGGGGCAGTATATCCATGAGCTGGGGCAGTATATCCATGAGCTGGGGGCAGTATATCCATGAGCTGGGGGCAGTATATCCATGAGCTGGGGCAATATATCCATGAGCTGGGGCATATCCATGAGCTGGGGCAGTATATCCATGTGCTGGGGCAGTATATCCATGAGCTGGGGCAATATATCCATGAGTTGGGGCAATATATCCATGAGTTGGGGCAGTATATCCATGAGCTGGGGCAGTATATCCATGAGTTGGGGCAGTATATCCATGATCTGGGGCAGTATATCCATGAGCTGGGGGCAAATATATCCATGAGCTGGGGCAGTATCCATGAGCTGGGGCAGTATATCCATGAGCTGGGGCAGTATATCCATGAGCTGGGGGCAGTATATCCATGAGCTGGGGCAGTATATCCATGAGCTGGGGCAGTATCCATGAGCTGGGGCAGTATATCCATGAGCTGGGGCAGTATATCCATGAGCTGGGGGCAGTATATCCATGAGCTGGGGGCAGTATATCAATGAGCTGGGGGCAGTATATCAATGAGCTGGGGGCAGTATATCAATGAGCTGGGGCAGTATCCATGAGCTGGGGCAGTATATCCATGAGCTGGGGCAGTATATCTATGAGCTGGGGCATTATCCATGTGCTGGGGCAATATATCCATGAGCTGGGGGCAAATATATCCATGAGCTGGGGCAGTATCCATGAGCTGGGGCAGTATATCCATGAGCTGGGGCAGTATCCATGAGCTGGGGCAGTATATCCATGAGCTGGGGCAGTATCCATGAGCTGGGACAGTATATCCATGAGCTGGGGGCAGTATATCCATGAGCTGGGGCAGTATCCATGAGCTGGGGGCAGTATATTCATGAGCTGGGGCAGTATCCATGTGCTGGGGCAATATATCCATGAGCTGGGGCAAATATATCCATGAGCTGGGGGCAAATATATCCATGAGCTGGGGCAATATATCCATGAGCTGGGGCAATATATCCATGAGCTGGGGGCAAATATATCCATGAACTGGGGCAAATATATCCATGAGCTGGGGGCAAATATATCCATGAGCTGGGGGCAGTATATCCATGAGCTGGGGCAGTATCCATGAGCTGGGGGCAGTATCCATGAGCTGGGGGCAGTATATCCATGAGCTGGGGCAGTATATCCATGAGCTGGGGGCAGTATATCCATGAGCTGGGGGCAGTATATCCATGAGCTGGGGCAGTATCCATGAGCTGGGGGCAGTATATCCATGAGTTGGGGCAGTATATCTATGAGCTGGGGCATTATGCATGTGCTGGGGCAATATATCCATGAGCTGGGGGCAAATATATCCATGAGCTGGGGCAGTATCCATGAGCTGGGGCAGTATATCCATGAGCTGGGGCAGTATCCATGAGCTGGGGCAGTATATCCATGAGCTGGGGCAGTATATCCATGAGCTGGGGCAGTATCCATGAGCTGGGACAGTATATCCATGAGCTGGGGGCAGTATATCCATGAGCTGGGGCAGTATCCATGAGCTGCGGGCAGTATATTCATGAGCTGGGGCAGTATCCATGTGCTGGGGCAATATATCCATGAGCTGGGGGCAAATATATCCATGAGCTGGGGGCAAATATATCCATGAGCTGGGGCAATATATCCATGAGCTGGGGCAATATATCCATGAGCTAGGGGCAAATATATCCATGAACTGGGGCAAATATATCCATGAGCTGGGGGCAAATATATACAGGAGCTGGGGGCAAATTTATACAGAAGCTGGGGGCAAAAATATCCATGTGTGGCCTGGGGGCAATATATGTCCATGTGTGGCCTGGGGGCAATATATATGTCCATGTGAGCTGAGGCAATATATATATCCATGTGAGCTGGGGGCAATATACAGTATATATCCGTGTCAGCTGGGGGCAATACTATCTTTTTTATATTGCAGGGGAAAAAAAAGTAAAAATATAGATTTTTTTGGGGGGGTTGGGGGGCCCTTCATGGATTCTTGCACCGGGGCCCTCAGGTTTCTAGTAACGCCACTGCCTGGTGATGCTCTGCCAGGCCTCTACTGCAACTGTCTTCAGTTCCTGCTGGTTCTTGGGGCATTTTCCCTTCAGTTTTGTCTTCAGAAAGTGAAATGCAAGCTCAATGGGATTCAGGTCAGGTGATTGACTTGGCCATTGCATAACATTCCACTTCTGTCCCTTAAAAACTCTTTGGTTGCTTTTGCAGTATGCTTTGAGTCATTGTCCATGTGCACTGTGAAGCACCGTCCAATGAGTTCTGCAGCATTTGGCTGAATGTGAGCAGATAATATTGCCCGAAACACTTCTGAATTCATCCTGCTGCTTTTGTCAGCAGTCACATCAATAAATACAAGAGAACCAGTTCCATTGGCAGCCATACATGCCCACACCATGACACTACCACCACCATGCTTCACTGATGAGGTGGTATGCTTAGGATCATGAGCAGTTCCTTTCCTTATCCATACTCTTCTCTTCCCATCACTCTGGAACAAGTTGATCTTGGTCTCATCTGTCCATAGGATCTTGTTCCAGAACTGTGAAGGCTTTGATAGGTGTTGTTCGGCAAGCTCTAATCTGGCCTTCCTGTTTTTGAGGCTCACCAATGTTTTTTTATTGTGAACCCTCTGTATTCACTCTGGTGAAGTCTTCTCTTGATTGTTGACTTTGACACACATACACCTACCTCCTGGAGAGTGTTCTTGATCTGGCCAACTGTTGTGAAGGGTGTTTTCTTCACCAGGGAAAGAATTCTTCGGTCATCCACCACAGTGGTTTTCCATGGTCTCCTGGGTCTTTTGGTGTTGCTGAGCTCACCGGTGCATTCCTTCTTTTTGAGAATGTTCCAAACAGTTGTTTTGGCCACGCCTAATGTTCTTGCTATCTCTCTGATGGGTTTGTTTTGTTTCTTCGGCCTAATGATGGCTTGCTTCATTGATAGTGACAGTTCTTTGGATCTCATCTTGAGAGTAGGGATGAGCGGTTTGGGTTCAGACGGTTCGGGATTCGACCTGAACTTGGCCTGTTCGATGAGATCGCGAACACCGAACATTTCCGGGTGTTTGCCGCATGTTCGACCACAATGGACCACAATGCATTTTCCCACTGGCCTGAAGCTCGTAATTGGCTACAGCCTTGAACCTGACCACAGGTCTGGTGCAAGACTGGTTCAACACTATGCCAATCACCGCTCAGAGTCCTGATTGGGCAAATTTTGCCCAATCATGGGCTCACAGAGCTAAGTCCCGCAGCACACTATATAACGTTTCCACGCGCAATTCTGCACGCATTTCAGAGGAGATTTCAAAGGAGATAGTTGTGTCTTGTTACTGCCGGTCTGCCACGCTACTGGGGGGTCTGGGGGGTCTCATTTCTACCAAATATCAGGAATTTAGGTGATGTGTGTCTTGTCACTGTGCCAGCAAGTTTTTTTGGGGTTACAACTTTCTTTAAAACATTTGTAATTGAGGTGATCTTCTGGGTCTTGTCACTTGCCAGCAAATCTTTTTGTGGCTCACTAATTTCTTTAAAACATTTGTGAATTGAGGTGATCTGTGTCTTGTCACACAGCCAGTACCACGCAGTATTTTGGGGGTCACAAATTTCTACAAAACATTTGGGAATTGAGGAGATCTGTGTCTCGTCACACATCCAGTACCACGCTGTATTTCGGGGCTCACTAATTTCTACAAAACATTTGTGAATTGAGGTGATCTGTGTCTCGTCACTGGCTGCCAGCTAACAGTGTGTCTCACTGAGTTATACCAGAGTTATTTAAATCTTTATACCAGAGTTGAATCAGAGTTCTGTATTTATTAATCTATATATCACTCACCATGTCTGAAAGAACAAAAAGGACAGGCAGACTCTCCCAGACACAGATAAGAGGGCAAGCAGCCCCTGTGTCGGGAGGCTGTGCCTCTGGTCGTGATGGACGTGGTGCATCCTCTGCAGGGGCACGCTTGTCCTTTCTAACTGGTGCTGGCCGTCTTAAGCAGCAGCAACATACAGAGGACTTGGTGGATTGGCTAACCATTCCATCCTCATCCTCCGAGTCCTCTGCCAGCCAGGCTTCTAGTGCTTTACAGTCCACCTCAGCTGCCAAAGCATCTAATGCAGCCTCCATGTCCACAGCTACTCCTGCCGTAGCCTCGCTATCACAAACGGAGGAGTCAGCTGAATTGTTTGACTACAATGAGAGTGACATGCTGCTTGAGGATGCGCAGCAAGTACAGTGCTCTGATTCAATCAATGAGGTTGAGCAAGGGAGTATAATCAACCTAGAGGAAGGGGGTGCCAGTGATGACACACAAATAACTGGCACTCATGTTGCCCCAGCAGCTGCAGCATACTGCCAAGTTGGCTCCAGTGACGAGGAGATAGGGGGTGAAGATGACAATGATGATGAGGTCACTGACTCCACCTGGGTGCCAGATCGAACAGAGGAATCAAGTGAGGAGGAGGGGGAGGAGGAGACACAGCAAACACAAGGCACAACATCCTCTGTGACCAACCAAAGCACTAGCCAGTCCAAGGCATCACCTATCAGAGCTGCTCCGGTGCAGAGCGCTGTTGTCTCAAAGAACACATGCAG
Organism: Leptobrachium leishanense; assembly: GCA_009667805.1. Classification (NCBI taxonomy): domain Eukaryota; kingdom Metazoa; phylum Chordata; class Amphibia; order Anura; family Megophryidae; genus Leptobrachium; species Leptobrachium leishanense. The sequence continues at coordinate 85,671,123 of CM019072.1, read as the reverse complement.
GAAGTCTGTTGTCAGGGAGTTCTTTAAGAAATGTGCAGTAGAGCACAGCGTTGCTATTTGTAATCTATGTCAGATGAGGCTTAAGCGTGGGAAAGATACCGGACACTTGGGTACCACGTGCTTGAGGCGACATATGAACAAGTGCCACACATCCCGTTGGCGCAAAACTTTGCGTAGGTCCTCCTCCTCCTCCTCATCTGTCTCTACCCCCACTGTATGTCCTGCCATGTCATTGCCTACAACCTCCACCGACAGAGATGATGCTACAGTAATGGATGTACCAGGTCCTTCCTCACAATGTGACATCATCCCAGTAGCTGAAGATTTACGCAGTCAGATTACGTTGCCGCAGCTGCTGCAGCGAAAGAAAAAATAGAGTCCCAACCATCCCCAAGCACAGCGTCTAAATGCCAGCTTAGCAAAATTACTTGCATTGCAGCTGCTGCCTTTCCAGCTGGTGGACTCTGCTCCCTTCCGTGAATTTGCTGAATGTGCTGTACCACAGTGGCAGGTTCCAAAATGCCATTACTTTTCACGCAAGGCCATTCCAGCACTATACCAGCACGTGGAAGACAATGTTATCCAGTCATTGGGAAAGGCAGTCAGCAACAAGGTGCATGTGACTTTAGACACGTGGTCCAGCAAGCATGGATAGGGTCGTTACATTTCCTTCACGGCACACTGGGTAACTGATTGCAGCTGGGAGGGATCCAAGACGGGGCTCTTTGCTGGAGCTTGTTCATCCACCACGCCTCCAGAAAGCTGCTTGTATGAGGTCTGTCTGCTCCACCACCTCTCCCTCTTCCTCCTCCTCCTCCTTCTCTGTCTCTGGCGAAGTGGCAATTAAACCGACGCCTGACATGGTCTACGCAATGGCTCAAGCAAAAAGATGCCATACTGTGCTTGAGCTGGTTTGTTTAGTGGACAGAAGCCACACCGGGTCAGAAATTTTGTCAGCTCTGCAGGGGCAGGTGCAGAGATGGTTAACAACACGCCAGCTTGAGCTGGGAATGATCGTCTGCGATAATGTCAGCAACCTTCTCTCCGCCCTATGCAAGGGTAAATTGACGCATGTACCATGCCTAGCACACGTCCTAAATCTGGTGGTACAGCGTTTCCTAACCAAGTACCCAGGGCTATTAGAGCTTCTCATCCAGGCCAGAAAAGTCTGCAGCCACTTCAGACGGTCATTACCAGCAAGAGTTCGCCTGGCAGAAATTCAAAGAGAATTCCACCTTCCCACAAACCGTCTGATCTGTGACATGCCCACCAGGTGGAACTCGACATTAGCAATGCTGCAGCGTCTGCACAAGCAGCAGAGGGCCATCAACGAGTACCTGTGTGAGTATGGCACAAGGACAGGTTCAGGTCAACTTGTTTTTTTTTTCCCCCACAGTGGCTGATGATCAAGGAAGCATGCACTGTACTGTCACCATTTGAGGAGGCAACGAGGATTGTGAGCAGGGACAGTGCATGCATCAGTGACACAATTCTTTTAGTGTTCCTGCTGGAGCACACTCTGCGGGGAATTATAGATGTGGCTCTAGAGGCAGAGCAGCGGGAGGAAGAGGAGGCCTTCCCTAGCTCTCAAGGCCCCAGTCTTTCCGCAGACAGCATCCCAGCGGGTCCTACTCAGATCAGACAGGAGGAGGATGAGGAGGAGGAGGAGGAGGAGGAGGAATATTTAAGTAGTGGGGGCATTGAAGGTGGGGATTCCTCAAGGGAGGTTTTTGTGTGCCCAGAAACAGAAGGGCTAGTGCGTGGCTGGGAGGAGGAAGTGCACGATACGGTCATCCTCATTGACCAGGAAGACTCGGAAGCTAATGCCACCTCCAACCTATGCTGCATGGGCTCCCTAATGATGCAAAGCCTGCTAAAGGACCCCAGGATTCGTGCTATCAAGGAGAGGGATCATTACTGGTTGGCAACCCTTCTTGATCCACGATACAAGGGGAAAGTTGTAGAGCTCATCCTGCCGGCACAGAAGGAGCACAGGATGAAAAACTTGAGGACGCTCTAAAGCGACACTTGTGTAACACCTTTCCAGGCACTGGTAGATTACCAAGTGCTGACACACGTGCTTTTGAGGCGGCAGGTGATCAGAGAAATAGTGGTTAAGGCCAGGGCCGCTTGACTGATGCTTTTTTAATTTTTTTTAGTCCTCGACGCCCAGGGACGTCAAATGTAGGCACCCATTGCCAGCGTCTTCACCATATGGTGCAGGACTACCAGACCTGGATACCTTTCCTGGGGCAGACCTGGATACCTTTCCAGCAGATGATCCACTGGCTTACTGGGTGTTGAGATTGGATCACTGGCCAGAACTTAGCCAATATGCTATGCAGCTACTAGGTTGCCCTTCATCTAGCGTGCTTCCGAAAGGACGTTCAGTGCCGCTGGAGGTTTTGTCAGACAAAAGAGTGCGTCTGTCCACCGACTCTGTAGACCGGCTGACATTTATAAAAATGAATCAGTCCTGGATCAGCAGCTATCAATCCCCTGATGCTGAAGTAATGGAATAGATCGGGGATGTCCTCTTCTGCATTCACAAAACCTCCAGCACTGAACTCTTCCACAATACCACAAAAGGGTTACGGTGTGAAGGCACTTGCTGCCATGAAAGGCACAATATTTGGTTGCACTGATGCCTGTGCCAGAGTTATATCATTTTAATTTTTTGAACCGCAGGGTCCAACCCTGCACTCTTCCACAATACCACAGAGGGGTTACTGTATTACTTGCTGGCCTGGCATTAAAGGCACAATATCTGGGTGCACTGACGCCTTGACCAGAATCATATCTTTTTAATATAGGACCACCCCTGCACTCTTCCACAATACCACAGAGGGGTTACTGTATGATGATACTTGCTGGCCTGGCATTAAAGGCACAATATCTGGGTGCACTGACGCCTTGACCAGAATCATATCTTTTCAATATAGGACCACATGGTCCACCCCTGCATTCTTCCACAATACCACAGAGGGGTTACTGTATGATAGTACTTGTAGGCCTGGCACCAAAAGCACAATATTTGGGTGCACTGCCACTGACGCCTGTATCAGATTCATATCCTCAGAGGGGTTACTGTGTGACGGCACTGTTGGGGATGCTAAAGGACCAATTTTAAAGCACCTATTGTTACTTTCATCCAAAGCCTGCATATATTTCACAATAATTTAGCCAAAAAAATCTGTAAACTTTTTCTGCGTGTATGAAAATGTCTCCTCTTATCATACAGACTGCTGCCCCAAGCAGTTGTTTATGGATAGATTAAAGGAAAAGCATTTACCGTCATATGAAACGTTATGTTTTTTATTTTTAAGTGTTTCTATACATCCTAGAAATCCGCCACTTCACAGGCAGGTTATGGGGACCTCCTAGGCACAATATTTGAAGAAATTTTTGTTTTTTATTATTAACCCTTATTTCATGGAAAACTCACTGTCCCTTTAAAAAGTTTTTTTTAAACTTTTTGTTCTTGTTTTCTGTCCCCCAGGGCACTATCCGGACCCCCATACACCTTTTATGGCAAATATGTAGCATATATGCCCTCTTGGAGGGCACTCTAAAAACCGAAATTTTCAGCCCCATTGACTTGCATTGGGTTCGAGTTCGGGTTCGGACCCGAACAAATGGGAAGTTCGGGTTCGGGCTCGAACCTAACTCGGGGAGTGTTCGGCTCATCCCTACTTAAGAGTTGACAGCAATAGATTCCAAATGCAAATACCACACTTGAAATGAACTCTGGGCCTTTTATCTGCACATTGTAATTGGTGTAATGAGGGAATATCACACACCTGGCCATGGAACCGCTGAGAAGCCAATTGTCCCATTACTTTTGGTCCCTTAACAAGTGGAAGGCACATCTACAAACTGCTGTAAGTCCTACACCATTCACCTGAGTTGGATGTATATACCCTCAAATTAAAGCTGAAGTCTGCAGTTAAAGCACATTGTGTTTGTTTCATTCCAACTCCATTGTGGTGGTGTATAGAGCCAAATATGTTAGAATTGTGTCGATGTCCCAATATTTCTGGACTGGACTGTATACACATACGCACATGGGCGGGGTGGCATGTGGACAATCTCAGCTAAATGAGAAATATATATAGCTGAAAAATATATATATATATATATAGAGCTAAATATATATCATTCTCTGCTCTATCGGGTTCAACATTTCTTCTGGAGGGATCAACCAAATGGGGGGGGGGCAATTAGTTGCCAAAATGTGTGTGTAATACAAGTCTGGATATATATATTTATAAGAATATAGCTATATATCTTTATATATATACAGTTGTGTTCAAAATTATTCAACCCCCAATGCTGTAAAGGGTTTTAGGGAATTTAGTGTACATTTGTAATTGTATTCAGAATGAATTCCTACAAGGACTTTTTAAAGAACCATAAGCAACTAAAATGACATCAATTGGTTTTGTAATACAGTAGTAAATGTTTCTTTTGTGAATTCTTCATTGACACAATTATTCAACCCCTTAAAGACTACCACTCTGAAGAACAGAGGTTCATTCAAGTGTTTTTCAATCAGGTATTGAAAACACCTGTGGATGTCACGGAGCAGCAATAAAGCATAATAAGCACCAATTAGGCAGCTTTAAAATGACTGTGATACTCAGCTCCTTCTAGCATTTACTGGTGTGGTTACAAACATGGTGAAGTCTGGAGAATGGTCCAGGAAGACAAGAGAAGAGGTGATTACTCTTCACAGGAAAGGCAATGGCTATAAGAAGATTGCAAAGATGTTAAACATACCAAGAGAAAACCATAGGAAGCATCATTCGCAAATTCAAGGCAAAGGGCACTGTTGAAACGCTACCTGGTCGTGGCAGAAAGAAGATGCTGACTTCGACTGCTGTGCGCTACCTGAAGCGTAGAGTGGAGAAAAGTCCCCGTGTGACTGCTGAGGAACTGAGAAAAGATTTGTCCGATGATGGTACTGAAGTTTCAGCTCAGACAATACGGCGCACACTGCGTAATGAAGGCCTCCATGCCAGAACTCCCAGGCGCACCCCCTTGCTGTCTTCAAAGAATAAGAAGAGTCGACTGCAGTATGCCAAAAGTCATGTGGACAAACCACAGAGGTTTTGGGATAGTGTTCTGTGGACTGATGAAACAAAGTTAGAATTGTTTGGGCCCATGGATCAACGCTATGTTTGGAGGAGGAAGAACAAGGCCTATGAAGAAAAGAACACCTGGCCTACTGTGAAGCATGGCGGGGGGGTCAATCATTCTTTGGGGCTGTTTGCTTCTGCAGGTAGAGGGAAGCTTCAGCGTGTGCAAGGTACCATGAATTCTCTTCAGTACCAGGAGATATTGGATGACAATGTGATGCAGTCCGTCACAAACCTGAGGCTTGGGAGAAGTTGGACCTTTCAACAGGACAATGATCCTAAGCATACCTCCAAGTCCACTAGAGCATGGTTGCAGATTAAAGGCTGGAACATTTTGGAGTGGCCATCGCAGTCACCTGACTTAAATCCGATTGAGAACCTCTGGTGGGACTTAAAGAAAGCAGTTGCAGTGCGCAAGCCTAAGAATGTGACTGAACTGGAGGCTTTTGCCCATGACGAATGGACGAAGATACCTGTAGATCGCTGCAAGACACTTGTGTCAAGCTATGCTTCACGTTTAAAAGCTGTTATAACTGTAAAAGGATGTTGTACTAAGTACTAAGATTGAATGTCACTTGGGGGTTGAATAAAACTGATAATGATGTGAGCACAGAAAAGACATTTGTGGTTATTTCATTATAAATGTTATGTTATATTTGTCTGACCTACACGTGCCTCTTTGATTTAATTGTAAGCAAGATGACTGAATGATCAAAATCAATGTCAAACTGGCCAAAACACTCAATTTCAGTGGGGGTTGAATAATTTTGAACACAACTGTATGTGATATATATTTGGAACTGTGAACGGCGCTTCACAGTGCAGATGGACAATGACCCAAACCATACTGCAAAAGCAACCAAAGAGTTTTTGAAGGGACAGAAGTGGAATGTTATGCAATGGCCAAGTCAATCACCTGACCTGAATCCCATTGAGCATGCATTTCACTTGCTGAAGACAAAACTGAAGGGAAAATGCCCCAAGAACTAGCAGGAACTGAAGACAGTTGCAGTAGAGGCCTGGCAGAGCATCATCAGGGATGAAACCCAGCGTCTGGTGATGTCTATGCATTCCAGACTTCAGGCTGTGATTGACTGCAAAGGATTTGCAACCAAGTATTAAGAAGGGAAAGTTTGATTTATGATTATTATTCTGTCCCATTACTTTTGGTCCCTTAACAAGTGGGAGGCACATCTGCAAACTGCTGTAAGTCCTACACCGTTCACCTGAGTTGGATGTACATACCCTCAAATTAAAGCTGACAGTCTGCAGTTAAAGCACTTTGTGTTTGTTTCATTCCAACTCCATTGTGGTGGTGTATAGAGACAAAGATGTTGGAATTGTGTCGATGTCCCAATATTTCTGGACCTGACTGTAGGTGAGGAATCCCAAAACCTTGGAAATAACTGACGGAGACCAACGGTTTGGCCCTCTATACATCTGTATCCAGACAGAATCCCCTATATTGTATGTGCGTGAACTCTTTCCATGCTTCATCTTTTCCTGCTGTTTCTGTGTGTTCCTGTGAGATGTCCGTTTGACCCTTGTCCGGTTGCAATAAGCCTAACTTTGTCCTGAGTGGTCTGCCAAACATCAGAACTGCTGATAGCTGGCCGGTGGTTGGGTGAGTTGTGTTCCTGTACTGCAACAAGAATTGTTGGAGTTGTTGAGGTAAGCTTTTGCGGTCTGTCACAGTACTCCTTAAAAATCCTTTCAGAGTCTGGACAAATCTTTCAGCTAGACCATTGGTAGCCGGATGAAACGGAGCTGTACGAAGATGTTGAATACCATGATCCTTAATGAAACTTTGAAATTTCTGAGCCAATAACTGTGGCCCATTATCAGATACTAGTATCTTAGGCAATCCGAATGTCGCAAATAGCATATCCAGGGCATCAGTTGTAGTCTGAGGCAGTAATATCACTTCAGGCCATTTGGAATGTGCATCCACCACCACTAAGAACATTTGTCCATTCACTGGTCCTGCAAAGTCAATATGAATTCTCTCCCATGGGTTAAGAGGCCAAAGCCAGGGCTGAACTGCACCTCTAGGATAGCATCTCTGAGCCCGGGCACATCCTGAACAGGCTGCAACGTAGTTGCCTATATCCTCATCCAAAGTTGGCCACCATACATGACCCCTGGCTTTTTGTTTCATCCGGACTATTCCTGAATGCCATTCATGCTAAATTTGTAACGTGGGTTTCTGCAAGGCTGGATGAACAATTACCCGCTCTCCCCATAGCAAGCATCCCTCTCTGACTGACAGCTCAAGATTCCTGGAGTGAAAAGGTCGGAAACATGGAGAGGTTTGAAATGGCCAACCATGTTGTACATAAGACAAAACTTCTTGAAGATCAGCATCCTTACTGGTCTCTTGGGCTATTTCAAAAGCAGTGTTTTGCTAAAGTAAATGGAAGGTGGTGAATCCCGAACATAATTGGTGGAGAGTGGAAGAGGAAGGCGTGAAAACTCATCTGCATTTGTATGTTTATCATGTGCCTGTATCGGATTTCATACTGATAAGCCCCCAGTAGAAAGGCATACCTTTTGAGACGAGCGGCGGTGGTCTGAGAAATACTCTTTGTAGGATTGAATATTGCCAATAGAGGCTTATGATCGGTCAACAGCGTAAAAGAACGGCCATAAATATAAAAGTTAAACTTCTTCAGTGCCCAGATTATCGCCAAAGGCTCCTTGTCAATTTGTGAATAATTGCGCTCAGCTGGGGTGAGTGAGCGAGAAGCAAAAGCTACAGGTCGATCTGTACCATCAGGCATGGAATGGGACAGCACAGCCCCCAGCCCATAAGGAGAAGCATCACAGGCGATACTCAGTGGTTTAGACAAATCATAGTGAACCAAGACTCTGGAGCTGCGTATTAGTTCCTTTGATGCTTTAAAAGCAGCCGAGCAGGACTCTGTCCATTTCCATTTTTGTTGTTTTTCCAAAAGCCTATGTAGCGGGAACAAGGTATGGGCTAAATTGGGCAAAAATTTATTGTAATAGTTCAACAGCCCTAAATAAGAGCGCAGCTGCGTTACGTTCCTTGGTATGGGTGCCTCTATCAATGCTTTCACTTTCTCATCAGTGGTGCGAAGTCCAGTTTTATCAGTAACGTGACCACAAAATTCCAGGTGATCTTTCAAGAACTCACATTTGGTTATATTAACTTTGAGTCCATTATCCATTAGTATCTGGTTTACGTCTTGTACATTCTGCCAGTGCTCCCTCTCCGTTCGGCCAGTGATCGGCATGTCATCCAGCAGACATTGTGTCCCTGCACTCCAGCAAGCAATTCATCCATTGTACGCTGCCAAATTGCTGGTGCTGGTGCTATCCCAAATACCCTTCTGTTATACTGGAACAGCCCCTTATGAGTATTGATGGTGAGGTAAGGCCTGGATTCTGGATGTTTATACAGAGGATGGTGCAGCGCCACACAACATGTATCCACCACCACGGCACCCCAGATAGCCAATAACAGGATATAGTGGTTTCCCCTATACCAATGCACACAAAGTATGAAATATAGAACCTGAATCGGCTCAAATAATGCTTTCTGAGGTCCTGGGATCTCACATATATGTGGAAGAGATAATAAACAATAATTGTGCAATACAATAAGTATTGGAGATATTTAAGTAACACAGATGTTGTCCCACTCACAAGTGTAGAGCCCAATCACTGGCTCTGAGTGGGTCCAGACATGCGGGTATGTTGCCTTCAAATTTCTCAGGTGACCCCCACCTTGTTGAGGATATTCTGCCCAAGATCATATGGTGGAAGACAATAATAAGAAAAAAACTCCTTGCGCAGATCTGCGAGTTTCACAGTATAATATACTAGAAGTGTTGTACTCACATTTTAGCTTTAAGGTAAGCGCTCATGGGTTTTTTATGCTACGGAAAAACCCAAAAGGAAAACCACCTGGGATCCAAGTAATAGCACAGCATCAACAGGAACAAGGATACAAAATAAAATTTATTTAAAATAAGGTAAAAACATACTCCAGAACGCGTTTCGCCGTGCAAGATAGTGGCTTCATCAGCTGGTGTACATGTATTGGACCTGTAGGTCCTTATATAGCGTCCATAAAAACCTTTAAATTGTCCCCATATGTCCTGTTTGATGCCTTAATTGATACTTCCGGTTCCACTTCAATCGTTTAGCGTTGGATGTCGCCATTTTGCGCATGCGCAGTCCATTTCCGCGTTCCAACCAACATTTCGTCACTTCCGGTTGACGTTCTCCCAATCGCAAATGGGCCAATCCAATTTGTAAGGCTTAAATGTGGCGATATCTTCTTTGCAGCGCATCTCAAATCAAGGGACACACATATTTAAAATAGAGGAGAGTTTTCATCTAATAACATCGCAGTGCATTTGGCAGGATCTCTCGCTAACTAAAAATAATAATAACAAATGTGCAAGTAATGCTTGTGCTCCCATTGTAAATTGAGGGTCTGTGACTCTTTCTAAAAAATCATTTATTTCTACCACTTAATCAATTAAAGTGTCTAAATTTTATTGTGCATAAATTTTAATAAATTCCACTGTTTTATTGATGGAGTGCTTTAAATATACTTAAAAAAAAATCAATGATTTCGTTCTAAATAGTGATAGACCGACTGATATGTACATGTGTAGCACCTAAATTGGTGTGTTGCCAATCACATATAGTCTCGCCCTATATTGAAGAGGAAGATTTTAGGGCGATCTGCAATCAATTAATATGACGTGGATAAAGTGCATATATTTTATTAATTACCAATAATTTACTAGAAAATAAATTAGACGATTTATTTTTTCTTTATAGTATCATAATTAAGTGTTAAATTATGATGAACTCGCTGATTGACACTTAGGTTATATTATCCACTTTTGTGTGCTGTCTTTATACGTTCAGAGTTAAATGGTCTTTTCCTGAACCATATCCTTTTCTGTGATCTAATCAATTAAAGTGCATGGAATTCATTTGATTTTACCATATTATTAATAAAGTGCATATAATATTTTTTTTCTTTATTTTCATTTACTTATTTATATATTTGTGTTCTCTTCTCCTTTTTATATTAACTATGTATGAAAAGTGATACATTTCAAATACATAATCAGTTTACTAATTTTAATGTGCTCCCAATATAGGTCAATATTTTTCCTCAAATTTTATTAGTTTATATAATTCAATCAATTAAGGTGCATATTAATTTTATAGTTCCACTAACTCTCCATGGATTGGATCTAAATGTTCTTTGTGCGTGCATATTTTACATGCTGTATAATAATCCTACTAAAGTGCATATATATAAAGAAATATATATATTCACAACTTAGCCTTCTGAGATCCTGAAAAATGCACAGCGATACATATCCATTCATAAGAAATGGACAACTTCAAAATCATTATTAAGCCCATTAGGTGCCATAGTGCCCATTTCGTAGATACTCCGCATTTCCTCTTGTCCCAATTTACTAGCAATATCCTCATCTACATCTACTTTGTATACTTTCTTAATGGCCATAAACTTCAACCCCATCGGGGAACCCTCATGCTTCAATTTAAAGTGTAATGAAACAGAATGTTTATCGTATAGCTTTCTTATATTTCGCACATGTTCAGAGATTCTTACATTGAGAGCTCTTTTTGTACGTCCAATGTACTGTAAACCACAAGGGCATTCTAAAAGATATATCACGCTCTTCGAGCAGCAATTCAAGACCTCCTTTATTTGTATTTTTTTGTCTGCTCTTTCTGTTGGTATATTCTGCTCTACAGTTTTTTCTATTACCAGTCTACCTACAGGCTAGGCATTGTCCAGAGACATAAAAACCACTCTTTAGGTTAAATTTATTTGGGTCTCTTTTTTTATTTTTTGGTTTACTGTGTACCAAATTCATCCTCAGGTTTTTAGCCCCCCTAAATACTACCTTAGGTTGTTCCCCCAATATACTATTAAGATTTTTGTCTCTTCGGAGAATGTGCCAATGTTTCTTAATTATTTTCTTCATATTTTTTGCTTTGCTGTTGTAATCGCAAATAAACAGGACTTCCCCTTCTTTAATATTTTTTTAGGTTTATATTGGAGTAGACTCCCTCTATCTTCCTGTTTGAGTTGATTTATAACTGTATCTAACTCCAATGCATTATACCCCTTTTCCACAAAGTTCTCTTTCAACTGGTTTGCCTGTTGTTCAAAAGTACTGAGGTCTGAGCAATTTCTTCTTAAACGCGTGAGTTGTCCCCTAGGGACCCCCTTGAGCCAAGATGGATCATGGCAACTTGTGGTATTTATGTACGTATTAGTATCTACCTCCTTAAAGAAAGTTTTACATTTAATTACTCCTTCGTTAATGTATACTTCTAAGTCGAGAAAAGTCCCCTTCTCTTTACTCCATTTTCTATCCAATGTTATACCCCAATCCTGATTGTTGAGGCTATCTAAAAAAGCGATTAGATCTTCCTCACCGCCTCTCCGAACAAAAAACACATCATCGATGAAATGCTTGTATATTGGGATGTTGTGCGCCCAGCTACGCGAACGTACACAAACCGGGATTCCCAGCCTGCAATATATAGGTTCGCGTAGCTGGGCGCAAACTTGGTGCCCATTGCTGTACCGTTCTGTAAAAAAAATCGTCTCCGAACTTAAAATAATTATTATTCAGGATGAAGTGTATACTTTCCATAATAAAGTCTATCTGTATGTCGTCAAGTTTTTTTGAGTTATTTACTACTTCTTTGACTATTTGCATACCCATAACATGGCGTATATTACTATACAATGCGTTGACATTAATACACAAAAAGTTGACAGGCGCCCACAACTTGTACCGCCACCAACAAACCAACGCCAACCAGAATATAGTGGTTTCCCCCAAACCAGTGAAATATAAAGAACAATGGTACGTAACTGGTGGCGCGATGATGGTCGCTGAATGGTAGGTGGTGGTTCCCTTAGTTCGTATGAAGCATATGAAAAAGAGTAATAAAATATATAGTGCAGATGATTCTAACACAGTAATATATATGTGCCAATGTGGGATATTCCACTCACAAATTAAAGAGCCCAGACACTGGCTCTAAGTGGGTCGCAGCTTTTGGGTGTTTTTGCTTCTCCGTTCCTTAAGGTGACCCACGCCTTAATAGGATGGAAAATGGCTCATACACATGGACATGGAAGAAAAAACAGAAACAGCTTCCTTGTGCAGATCTTCTAAAATTCAAATAGTGTGAATAGACAAAAGCCGTTAAACTCACATTTGCAGGAGCTTATGGACCAAGCTCGTGGTTTGTGCGCTTCAAGGCTCGCATAGGGTGGAGCCCAAACCCGTCAATTATAGGTTGATACCCAAACTTCTCGAAGAATGACATCCAGTCTATCCTTTCTTTTTTTTCCTTTATTAATGTCTCCTTTGCCGGGAAGATGTTGTTGTGGAGACGGTTTCTCTTCAGAGTAGTTAAAACAGCATAGCAGTACTGGAGGCAACTGGATAAAAACAAGCAGCTCAACGCGTTTCTACCACACAAGGTCTTCCTCAGGATCAGATGAATGATAACATTCATCTGATCCTGAGGAAGACCTTGTGTGGTAGAAACGCGTTGAGCTGCTTGTTTTTATCCAGTTGCCTCCAGTACTGCTATGCTGTTTTAACTACTCTGAAGAGAAACCGTCTCCACAACAACATCTTCCCGGCAAAGGAGACATTAATAAAGGAAAAAAAGAAAGGATAGACTGGATGTCATTCTTCGAGAAGTTTGGGTATCAACCTATAATTGACGGGTTTGGGCTCCACCCTATGCGAGCCTTGAAGCGCACAAACCACGAGCTTGGTCCATAAGCTCCTGCAAATGTGAGTTTAACGGCTTTTGTCTATTCACACTATTTGAATTTTAGAAGATCTGCACAAGGAAGCTGTTTCTGTTTTTTCTTCCATGTCCATGTGTATGAGCCATTTTCCATCCTATTAAGGCGTGGGTCACCTTAAGGAACGGAGAAGCAAAAACACCCAAAAGCTGCGACCCACTTAGAGCCAGTGTCTGGGCTCTTTAATTTGTGAGTGGAATATCCCACATTGGCACATATATATTACTGTGTTAGAATCATCTGCACTATATATTTTATTACTCTTTTTCATATGCTTCATACGAACTAAGGGAACCACCACCTACCATTCAGCGACCATCATCGCGCCACCAGTTACGTACCAATGCGTTGACATTGCATGTAACCATTATGCATTCTTCATCCCATTTTATTTCATTCAATATTTGTAACATATTAATAGTATCTTTTAGATATGATGGTATCTCCCTCACAATCGGTTGAAGAAGGATGTCCACGTATTCAGACAAACAACTTGTGATGGAATTTATTCCTGCTGCTATAGGTCTTCCGGGCGGTTTGATTAAATTTTTGTGGATCTTAGGCAATATGTAAAAGTGAGGTGTTTTAGTGTGTTCAATCATTAGATAAAGAAATTCTCACCGAACATGAATTCCATTATCTCTACCACCCTGAAGGAGGACATGAAGATCGTCTCTAATTGCTGCTATGGGGTTGCTTTTAAGTTTGATATATGTCTTCTCATCTCCCAATATGCGTAATGATTACTCGTTGTATGCTTCCTTTGACCAGATGACAATTCCTCCCCCTTTATCCGCGGGTTTTATTATGATAGTTTCATCATTATCTAGCAGGGTTATCCAAAGAGATTCGAAAAGTCACCGCACGTTCGGTGACTTTTCGTTCTCTTCAATTCGGTTCCTTTTGCCGATTGCATTTCGGTGACCCTGCGGTGTATTCAGCAAACAGCACAGGGTCCCCGAATTGCAGGGAAAGGCTGCCGCAAACCTGACGAAAACTAACCGAATGCACGCTGAAAACAAGCAAAAACATCTGGATTAACCTTCGAAAAAGCCGAACAGGAGCCGAACAGGAGCCGAACAGGAGCCGAACAGGAGCCGAATCACACAGAGCCGAAGCAGCTGTGACGCAGAGGAGGCAGTGAATAAATTAGAAAAACCATTTGTATGAATCTGGGAAAATGAAACGCTGTTTGCAAAGAAACTACTGAGCGAAAATGTCTGAAATTTTCACAGGAGGTCCAGGGAATGATAATAAAGAGGGCTGTTACAAAAAAAATAAGTAAACTGAAAAAAAAAATCAAAAAAAAAATCGGACTTTTAATTTTTTTTTTAAAAAAATCAGAAAAATGCTTAAAGTATCCTAAAAAATCTATAAATAAAGAGACTCTTTACTGCAGAATTTTATAATGAACGGTTTATTAGATATTGAATTAAAACGGGAATATTTTTAACATTGAAGCCTATGGGATTCTCCTGAATAAATTTGCCGAATTAAACCACCGAATGGCAGGGCATTTCGGGAACCTTTCACTGCTGGTTTGTGTTCTCTGAATAGCCGAAGCATTGCTTTTTCATGGGGATTTCACTGCCCTCGAACAGGCACCGAACAGGCACCGTATGTTCAGGCAATTCGCCAGGATTTGGCGAATTGCCTGCTCTCTGGATAGCCGAATGGTCAGGAAAGGTAACCGAACGCTGATTTTCAGCGTTCGGTTACCTTTCTCAAGCAATTCGGATCTCTTTGGATAACCCTGTAGATCTTTTATTGCTTCTTTCTCTTCCTTAGTGAGGTTATGATTTTTCTCCTTAACCACCAATCTATGTCAGTGGATACCAAATGTTCAAACATTTTAATTTCATCCGAAATAACATGACGTGGAAATTTGACTTTTTCTTTAGATTGGTATGCAAAAATTTATCATGATCAATGATTATACTTTTTTCAATTGGAGTTTTTAAGAAATACTTTTTTAGACTCAATTTTCTTTTAAAGTGTTGCAAATCTATATACATGCAAAATTTATCCATCTGTTTCGTAGGGGCAAACTTTAAACCTTTATTTAGAACTTTTATCTCTGTATTGGTCAATATTCTCTGGCTCAGATTAAAAATACCCTTTGTATCTACCTTCTCTCCCTTTTTTCTCTTAGGGATTCGCTTCCCTGCTCTCTTTCCCCTTTTGTTGTTTCCCAATATCTCTTTTTTCCCCCCTCTCTTCCTAATCTTATATCCAGGTCTCTGTGTTCCCCCTGTTTGTCTCTCCTGTCTAAGGGTCCCTCCAAAAAACCTCCTCCTTGGGATTTTTGTTGAGAACCCGGAATCTATTGGTCGTAGGGATATTGATATTATCAATTTCTTTATCACCCCTTCTCCTAGTATCCCTCGATGGGGTAGGATTACGGCTTTCGTAATTTTTCCTTGGGGAAGGGTCCCTTTCCTTTCTTTTAGGGGAGAGGGGTCTATTAACCCTTTGCTCATCTCTTACCCTTATTGGGTGATCTCTCCTCCAATAGGGTCTGCTTCTCTCCTCCTCATTATAGGTGTTCCTTCTATCATTATTAGTTTCAAATCTATTCCTCGGGCCCATCCTCCATAATTTCTCTCTCTTTCCTGATAGGTTTCCCTTCTGTCAGACTGATGGTCTGGTCTATGGAAATTCCTGTACTCTTGAGGTCCATAGTCCATCCTATTTTCTCTTGGATAACCTCTATTGTCCCATCTTTCCAGGTGGGGCCCTCTATTGTGGAAACCTCTTTCTCTTCTTTCTTTGTCCCAAGGGTATTCCCTTTCTAGCTTCATTTCATAGGACCTATGTACATTTCCCCTTCTATAATCCTCTACATCTCTTTCATACTTTCGTTTCTTAATTGCCAATACCTCCTTCTCAATTTTTTCTAATTTTCCTTCCAATTCTCTACTTAACTCTAAAATGTCCTCTTTAGGTTGACTCTGTTCGATTAGTTCAGTCAATTTTTCTATTTCTTCATTAATTTTAGGTATTTTTCTAGATGCACTAGTAACTTCACGTATGCATGTTTGAGATCCAGCTTGGTGAACTGCTGTCCCCCGGCCAAAGTTGCAAATATGTTCTCAATCTTTGGAAGTGGATATTTATCCACAGCAAGTTGAGAATTAACGGCCACACGGAAATCCCCACATATCCGAATGTCTCCATTCTTTTTACGCACAGGCACAATCGGAGAGGCCCATTCACTGCAGCGCACTCTGGAAATGATCCCAAGGTTCTCTAGACGCATCAATTCCGGTTCAACACCAGCTTTAAGTGCAAAAGGTACAGTCCGTGCCTTAAATTTTGAAACCATATTTTCCCTCATATTTAGGGACATTTGCCATCCCTTAACAGTCCCCAAAGTATCATCAAAAACCGGGGGAAACTTCCTCTGCAAGTCTTGTATCCAAGCTGAAACCGCAGGTAATGTCTGTAAAGCATGGCAAGCATTATACTTTATGTCTGGCATTCCCAATTTATGAATCCATTCTCTTCCAAATAGTGGAGGACCCCCAGACTTCATAATATATAACGTCAGCTTTTCCAAGCATCCATTTAACTGCACGCTCACATGTACACTGCCCAGAGGGGTTAATTCTTCCTTTGAATACGTCTGTAGACGAACAGCTGTCTTAAATCACTGGAACATTTACTTTTAGTCTCCGCCAGTCTTGCTCAGTAATCACAGAAACAGCGGCTTCCGTGTCCAGGTCCATGGTCAAATACAGTATTTCCCTTCAATCTTCACTAGAACAGAAATGGCTGAATAAGCTGAATCCATCTTATAAAGTTTTACTGCTTGAATGGGAATGTGGCTGTCCGAGGAGTCTTGGAGCTGGATTTGATATGCGCTCTTCTGAAGCAATTTATGCTCCTTCCCATCATGCATCTTTCCTTTCTTACAGACCGTGCGAATATGCCCTTTATTTCCACAGGAGTGACAAACTGCATTGCGGAAACAACATGAGTGAGATTCATGTGAAGTCACCCCACATCGATAACATCCATTTTGGGGCTCTCCATGCACTGTCCTTTGACGTAAGGAATTGTACGGTTTATTCCGCTTGTACCGCTCCCTGGTATCTGTATGGAATATCTCCGCCTCTTGCTCAGGTCTTTTGCTTCCTATGCAAAACATCAGCTTCTTTGGTGACTCGTTCCATGATGCTAGCGATATCCATAGCTTTGTGTAAGGTCAGCTCTTTCTCGTTAAGAAGTCTCTTAATCATAGCTTCACACTGTAACCCCACCACAAACTGGTCTCTGAGGGCTGTGACTAAATACTCCCCAAACTGACAGGTACTTGCCAACTTTGTGAGAGCGGAGACAAAGGAGTAGACGCTTTCTCCAGGTTCCTGATGTCTTTTATAAAACTTCCATCTTTCAGCAATTTCAATTGGCTGTGGCGGATAGTGGGCCCGCAGTAAAGCAACTAACACAGCTAACGGCTTGCTTGCAGGTTTCTCTGGATACAGGAGATCTCTGAGTGTGTCATACACCTTCGCTCCAATCGCTGTGAGGAACACGGCTACCTGTTTTGTCTCCAAAATGCCATTAGCAGTGAGATACTGTTCAAACCTTTCCACCCAAGAGATCCAAGAGTCAGCGTCTGGATTAAAATCATGCAGAGTGCCAATCAGCGCCATAATGCAGATCCAACAGCCTCATCGCCACTGTAGTGTTCTGGATAATATGAGACGTCTTGGGTTTTCATTAATAGGTTTATTAACAACTGAGCACACAGGTTTCCTATAACAGCAACTGGCTGCGTCACTAGTCAGCCTCAACTGGGAGACAAAATGGATGACCAACTGTCAACAGCCAACCGCTAAAAGAAACACCCACTTCCCCCCTTTGGCAGCCAGCACAACTACACCACAAGAATAGATTGTAGGGGGGGGGTGAGCCGGGAGAGAGGGAGGCCAAATAAAAGATTATTACAACAGTCAAGTCAGGAGATTACCAGGGCATGGATGAGTTGCTTTATGGTATCAGCGGTAAGAAATGGCTGAATTCTGGAGATATTACGCAACCGGTAGCGACAGGAGGAGGAAAAAGACTGGATGTGGGGGATGAAGGAAAGAGCGGGGTCAAGTGTAACTCTGAGGCAGCGAACCTGGCTTGATGGGGATATTGTGATACCCTCGACCACGACAGAGAAGTCAGGAGTTGGGGAGGCATTAGAGGGAGGAATTAGTAAAAGCTCAATCTTGGACATGGTATTCTTTAGGTGGTGAGAGGCCACCCAGGAGGAGATGCCAGATAAACAGTTGCTGACTTTGGAAAGGATAGGAGGAGAGAGATCAGGGGTAGAGAGGTAGATCTGAATATCACCAGCATACAGGTGGTAATTAAAGGCAAAGCGGTTAGAGAAGAGCAGAGGACCAAGGACAGAGCCTTGGAGGTACACCAACTGATGAAAGCATTGAAGAGGAGGACTTACCAGCAAATGATACAGAGAAAGACCTGTTAGACAGATAAGAGTGAATTCAGGAGAGAGCAGTTGTCATGTTCGTTGTATCACTCACCCTTGACAACCATGGTGTGGATCCTTTTGGACAAACCTCTAAAACACTCCGATCCTTGAGTGGTTGGGACCGCTAATCCTATAGCTCCCAGCCAGGGAGAACAGACACACCAGAAACACAGAGTTCAACCTTGGTATATTAGCAACAGGTCTCAGAACAGAACATACACTCAGGCAACAAGGGTTAATCTTAACAGCAGCTAAGGAGTAACCTGGATCAGGTTTATACAAGTCGTTCATATACAAGGATTCAGAAATGGCAGGGTCAGGCAAACAATCTGAGTTGGTAACAGACAAGGTCTTCATACAATCAGGGTCAACGTTATGCAGGGTCAGTATACTCTCTGAGTCTGTTCTGGGTAAAGCATACATACAAGCTTGGTCAGAGAGAGAGTAGTCAAGAAGGCAGTCCGAGTCAGCAACAAATCAGGTTCCTCATACAGTCCAGGTCAGCAACGTAGCAATGAACAGTGAATCAGTGACTTGAATGAACGGTACACCAGCGATGCGGGTAACAAACTCCATGTCAATGCGACGAGTCAATTCGTGCACCCTGTCTATAAAGGCCGGCGGCTCCGCGTCATCATGCCATGCCCCGCCCCCTCATTAGGCACAGGAACGCCAGGATCAGCATGGACACCGGACACAATGCCAGCCAGCGATGCTGCCGGGTGCCTGACCCCCTCCTGAGACCCCCCAGGTGCCGAGGGTGTGACAGCATTGGGAACCCCGAAAGAGTTGAGAAATATATTGTACAGTACAGATAATATGGTGTATATAACAGATTAATTTAATGGGCAGACCCTTACCTGTAGCACCAAAAACCCTCTGAGCCACAAGTGGTACCAGTCCTGGAATTTCCTAAACCTAGCAATGGTGGAGCAGGGAAGGACATACCAAACCCGATTACCAATCCTTCTAACGGCTGTGCTTATAATGTGTCTGAGGCGAACCCCTCTGCCTTGCTGATTACAAAGTTATAGAAGTCTAGATATATGCACAAACAGACAGAGTGGTCCAGATCTTGAGGTGGCTGGAAGACAGAAGGAAATGGATATAGGGGTCGGTTCACTGAGAGACTATAGAAGGAAGTCAAACACAAGTCTGAGTCATTATACTGAGAGATTATAAAACAGGGATCAATATCAAGCCGAGGTCGGTACACTGAGAGACTAGTAACGAGTTCAATATCAAGCCGTAGTCGGTACAAAGAGACTATAAATCGAGGTCACTATCAAGCCGGGGCCGGTACACTGAGAGACTAATAAAGAAAGAGAGGAGCGCTATTGGGCAGAGAAGCCCCAGCAGAGCGCTGATGAACTGCAAGAGTACTGGAGTTTATATAGGCCCAGTCTCCTCCTCTCGGCTGACCTCATTGGCGTGCGTCAAAACATGCTAGCATGATGACGCCAGACCTACGCGGTCATGCTGGTGTCATCCCGCTCATCCTCACTACAAAGGAACACCAGCATTTTGCATCCCACCTGCTGACAGATTTTCAGTACACAGCACCCAGGGTAACGGTGCTGTCGGCACTGAACCAACCTAGCCTGGAACCTCCTGGGCAACTCATACATATAGAAACTGAAGAAGTGACGAAACATATTGAGCTTGAAATAAAGTGGTGTAAACGTATAATGTTACCTACTAATAAACAGCCTATTCATAAAGATGATTTCTTTGCTACACATACAATATTTTACACTTTTTTTTATTGATATAAATAAAATTTTTCTTGTATGTATCTGGCTGTCATCAGAATTTCACTTTGCTTTAATTATTTATTATGCATTATTTTTATGCATCTTGTGATTTTTTCTTTCATAATTTTAGATGCCAATTTTTATGGGTTTTTGTAATGAGTCCCCTGGAATTTTTTTGTGAATTGAGGTTCCTCATTGCATCAGGTAAACATTAACATTTTGTCATTTTACTCTCATAAATAGACATTACAGTTAAAACTAGGAATAGGTGTTCGCATGACAACAGAAATGGTTATCGCTTTCAACCCCAGACTAGTTTGCAACACTATAGTGGTTGTCTGTCATTTGTTATATATATGTATATATTTATTGCATGAGGAAAGCTTTCATCATTTGCTGTCTTATTATGCTTATTTATTCAATAATTGCCTCTGGGCAGCTAAGCCCAGGGAGTCCAACCTCTGGTTAACAAGCAATACATGTGCAGATCTGGTCAAAAAGTCTGTCCAGTGACAAAAGGTTTTTCTCTGGTGTTCATGAGAACTAGGTCACCAGAATAAGTAAGAAGGTCCAAATTTGAGAAAAACAATTGTAATACTTAATAATTAGAACATTGCCTATACATTTTACATTACATTATCACATATTTATATAGTGCCAATGTGTTCTGCAGTGCTTTACAATTAGAGAGTACACACAAGACATACCAGTACAGATGGGAGCCCTGACCATTGCATGAAATGTAATGTAAATGTTTAGTGGAGGGCAAGGCTGGCAGTGAGAGGTTCTTATGGAGCAGATAAAGTGGGGAGATATTTAAAATGAGAAGAAAAAAAGTTGAAACTTTGTATCTTGTGATAGGTGAGGGGAAAATTTAAGTACTTAAGGGTATGTAGCTTTCCAAAGTTTATCCACCTAGTGACTAGGTGTCACATCTGCATGGAAAAAAAATGGTATTGAACCAATGTACATTATTGCCAAACTATAAAGAGGAGATGTCACCTCCTAAGGGGGTCTGGTGGAGAGTGAGGGAACTGCCCATGAAAATAAATAAAACAGCAATCTTTAATAATTTTGGATAAAAAGCCTGTCATAGGTTAATATTCCATATAGGTTACAGATATAATACCAGCACAATGCATAGTCCTGTGAAGTGTCCTTTATTTGCAGTTCACATGAAGAGAGGATGCAGGCAATGTTTCGGCTCAAAAAGTGCCCTTCTCAAGCCTGTGCTGATATTGTTTCTTTTACTTCTACTGTGCAGTGTATGGCCTTAGTAAAACCATATACTTTTTTGCACTTTTTTGTTCCGTGCTGCCCTTTTTTCTGTTTTTCACTGTATATCAATATTTCTTGAAATACCACAGTAACTAAAATTTGTTGAGTGTAGAAAAAAAAAAGAGGAAAAATAAGGGAACATAGGTTTTCAATATTTTTTTATGCATACTGCTAAAGGGGTACCACTACTAACAATAACTGTCGCCAATGTATGCTGCACAAGCACCCCTCTCGCACCAGGGTATTTAATTATTAGAGTATGTAATGTAATATCACATTGTAATAAAGTTCCTGGACTGGTATTACTGGGATGCCAGTGTCCAATGTTGGCTGACAATTTAAGGCTAGCTCAATTAATAGCCCACAGATTGACGTGTCCTTACTGCCAAAGGAAAAACAGTGAACGTTCTATTGTTTGATACATACACACGAAACTAACAAATATTCTACCATTAGAGAGAGAATCTGAGCAAAAACGTCATAAACACGGGATGATTGTGATTCTGCACCTAATTGATTTCTGTGCTGGCATCCATTCCCCTAAAGTCCCGCCGGCCATCTCCTGTCTTCACTGAAGTTTGAGACGAATAGCCCCTATTGGACTAAACCCCTTTGTAATTCGGACTTGGGGGTCAGTCGAAACTGGTGGGACAAGATTCGGGCCTACAATTCGTCTTGCAATGGGTCACAAACCTTGTCTACAGCCAATTCAGATACATGTTTCCCGACGGGGGGTGTATGGACTCGTAAAGATGTGGTGCTGCAGCAGTGCAGGGAGTAGTTTTGCATAAGTCTCACTTTTATTGATGGTTATCATGGGGATTAAAGATTCGAACTCGCCTTCACTTGGTCTCTAGCTCTGAACTCGTCAGGCATCCCCCTTGGGACTCCTATGACATCGATGTAGACGTGTGGGTCGAAACTGTCTCCTGTCGCCTGTCTCCTTTGTCTAGTGGGTCTGGGGGGCGTGGGCTATTTGCAGATCATTATCAAAGGGCAGGATGTGGAGGGGTATGATGGCTTTAGCCAGAGCACACTCACCGTCCCATGCACCTACCAAGCGGGAGCGGACTCGCAGGTCACCGCAGATCCAATAGACATCTCCCAGGGATATCACCTGGTTTCGTACTTCCTCCTTCCCCACAGCGCTGTACCATGCACAATAACTGTCTGTGAAGTTCCCAACTATCCGGCCACCGGTCCCCCAAGAGGAGTATCAGGTGTAGGTCCCAGGATAGACGGTGATACGCTCTGTGGGTCTGGGGTTTTGTGTCTGGAGGGGGTATTTGGACTTCCATTCTCCACAAGTATCTTGATTTAGGGTGTTGTTGTAAGGAGGACATGGAAAGGACCGTCGTATCTGGGCTCAAGTGGAGTTTTCTGAAAAAGAACTTCCTAACTAGTTCCCAGTCTCCCGGGACCTATTGATGAGTGTCTTTGGTACTTTCGGGATCTTCCACTCTTCGGCATCTGAATATGATCTATTTGGACCCGTCGGAACGGATATGAAGGTCAAGCCGGGTGCTTTGTCAGGACTTTCACTGGTCTACCAGGATTACATTTGGTGCAGATAGCACAGGATTTACAATACGAGGCAGTGAGTG
The DNA here is from genome assembly GCA_009667805.1 of Leptobrachium leishanense. Classification (NCBI taxonomy): domain Eukaryota; kingdom Metazoa; phylum Chordata; class Amphibia; order Anura; family Megophryidae; genus Leptobrachium; species Leptobrachium leishanense. The sequence goes on along the minus strand of CM019072.1, from coordinate 85,647,994 downwards.
TGGAAATGCCTGGGGCATAGTAGTGTTTGTGGATGAGTGCATTCAATGATTTTGAGAGGTGTGAGAGCCCAGGTGCCCATTGTACTAGCAGTGGGACTAGCTGCTCGAGTTCCTTTTCCTGTGTCTGTGTGGCTGCCTGTTTTGCCGCCTGGTCTGCTAAATGATTTCCTTTGGCTTCTGGGGTATTGAGCTTGCTGTGTGCCTTTACTTTCAGGACCGCAACCGAGTCCAGGCGGATTATCTTCTGTCCATACCCCCAGGGAGCTGAGTCACTGCATGTGTTCTATCTTTCTGGGGCTTTGAGGATCTGTAAGCAGTATGCAGTCTCTACATGATGTCCAAATGGCGGGCGAGTCGATCCAGACAGGTCTGTACGAAGGCCATTGTCAGACCCAATTGCAAGCGGTAATCCATACCGGTAGGTAATTTCTTTCAGGAGGCACTTCACTACCTCTGCGACATTCTCGGTTCTGGTTGGATAGGCTTCAACCCATCATGTCAGAGTGCATACCAGCACTAGAAGATACTTGTACCCCTTGTAGGGAGGTAGTACAATAAAGTCAATCTGAAGAAAGGCCATTGGGGATAATCCGATGGGTTGTACTCCTGGCTGTTGTGATGGGCCTGATCTGGGGTTATCCTTAGCACAAGTGACACACTGTTCCATGGCAGTCTGTCCTCTATGGGTGCTGGCGTGTAGGGTCCGGACAATCTCTGGTGCCGATGTGGCAGGTAAGACTATTCGTCTGGTGGCTAGCTGGAACCATCCATCTTCTCTGCTCTTCCTGGCTCTTCAGAGAACCACTTCTGCTCTTTTCCAGATTATAAACAGTAACGTGTGTGTGATGGTTGACGCTAAAGAGAGAAGAAAAAATAATTTTTGGAAGGGTGCTGCCAATAAACTCCTCCAGGTAGTCTGTCCAACTGCCCAACAAAGAACAAATATAGAAAATAAATGGAGTTGGAGGAGGGCGCGCCCAAACTTCAAATGGAGTAATAAATAAGAGAAAAGTCTGTGTAACTGATCTCTAGATAGTCTTTATCAGATGGCTCAAATAAACAGTCTTGGCCGCTGGGCAGGTCTCTGCAAGCTCCGTAGCAAACCAGATGGTTAATAAGTAGTAATAACTTGACACAAGTCCCGTGGTGCTGAGCCAACGTGGGTGAATAAAGCAAACAAATGTTTTTTTTTTTGTTTGTTTTTTTCTGTTTTTTGTTTTTTTTTCAAGCCTGGATCTTACCCAGTCAGAAGGTTCACCCCTCGGTAGTTCCGTCCCTCAAGATGTCACAAGATCATCAGGGTTGGTCTCCGAAATGCACTTTATCCTCCTTAGGATGTCCGCAGGAAACTTCAAATAAATAGACCAGACACGAGAGTCTTAGACCTGGAGTCCGCTCTCACGGGGCACGCAGTACTTCCAAGATGTGCTCCTTACGTCTGCCTCCTTTGAGCTCCTTTGAGGTTCTTTAAAATGCCAGCAACGGACAAAGAAAATCCACGATTCCTTGAAGGATGGATAGAATTAATGAACAGTTTTGCCACTCAAACCATGGACTATATTATTAACTTTAGAAATGAGTCCTTGTCTGAACTTAATGAAAAAGCAAATTCCTTTCTCGAAAAAATACAAACCCTTGTAACAATTGAGGATTTTGAATTAATCTCGGATGATTTAGAACAAACCTTGGGGAAGGTGTATCAAGAAGTTATGGAGATTAAGAAAAATAAATTTTGTAGAGACATTGATGATTATAAGACAGGGAGAGTTAATGAAAAATATTACTCTGGCCCTAATGCTGAATCCGGTAGGAGGAGGGAATATTTCCGCTCTAAAAAGTCTCAAGAAAATTTCTTTAATAATAGAAATCCAACGAATGGGAATCAATTCTCCTCTAAGAGAAATCCCAACCTTACTCCCATCCGTGAACGGCCGGTCCAGTCCATCTCCAATTTAGGACCCCCAAAACACATAGCACCCCCTGAAACACAAGATTTAGGGGTGGAAGGAGGGGCAATACAGGCAAAAAAATCTTTGGAGATACAAGGTGAGGGACCTGCTACTACCTCTCCAATAGATAAGGCTAGCAAGGTGTCTCACATTCCCCATTCTTCTATGGTATCCATCCAACAGACAGATCCCATTACCTGACATGTCTCCACTGGTAAAAGCCCACACGAGAGGGACATCATATACCCCTGTCTCTCCCTTAGCATCCACTTCTCATGCAGACCCCAAAATCACCTATGCACCCATCAGGAAAAGTTTACAAGGAGCAAAAGATACCAAATCTAATAGTCTTCCTCATTATCAGTGGGCTTCCAGATGGAATAAAGGAATTTCCCCAAAAAAAGATTTCCATAGTTACAACAAATATCAACCCCTTGCGGATAGAGAACAGGTTTTTTTGAAGGAACACGATCCACCAGCCCAGGATCTAACGAGTATCAACACCAAATCAGAGCCACGGGGAACTATATTAGGGAAATCAGGACCATTAAAAAGACCACTAGAAAGAACAGGCGAGGGACTAGGGCAGGCAGATCCAAAAGTAGTAAGGAAAAAAGAAAGAAAGGCAACCAACCAGTAGAACCAGATATGAAGGGAATTTTTAATCTAAGTCATCATGTGGTCACTGAACCAGAGAGGAAAGTTTTAAAAAAAAGGGCTTAAGTTCGCACCAAGTGTTAAAGTTAATAAGTTCGATCTATATATAGACCTTAAAAAATTTCAGCGGAAACTTTGTTTAAAATTTTTTTTTCTTAAACATCCCCTTGAAAGACCGGTAGAAACATCTCTGTACAAGCATACCGAGCTGAAGGAACCCTCTAAATTTTTTCCTAAAGGTATGGTATCTGAGGAAATGAAAATTTTTGAATTTATGGTAATGAAAGATCTAGACAAGATATCTGGTAAAAAAATTTCCCCTAATCTCACCAAAAAGGAGGTTGAGGCATTAAAAACACTTAATAATGACCCCTCCCTTGTCATCAAGCCTGCTGACAAGGGTGGGGGCATAGTTTTATGGGATATAGACAAATATAATTCAGAAGCAGCCCGCCAATTAAATGATCTTGTGTCACGCCGCCCAGCGATGCGGCACCGACCAGGGGGCTCACCTCTCGCAGGGGCTGGCTCTGGTGGTCCGTTTAGCCGGCTGTCACGCCGCCCGGCGATGCTGCAACAGCCGGGGGCTTGCCCCTCGCGGGGGCTGGCTCTGGCGGTCCATCTCGCCGGCGGGTAGCTCGGGGGCTGGGGACACTCCAGGGCCCTGCCCGGTCCATAGCGGCCCTCTCCATGCCCGCACTGACGGAGTCAGCGCGTTGTCCCCGCTGTCTCCACGTGGGGCATGGCGGCTCCCGGCGTCTGACGTCACAGGGGCGGATACAGAGGCCCGGATTGGTGGAACAGGCCCAAGGGGAGGTACCTCAAACCTGGGTGGACCTGATGGGGAACAGCACCAAGACACACTCGGGCTCTGATTGGTGAACAGATATCTCTAGGAGGGGCTAGGCAAAACCCTACCACGTATATAAGCCCTCCTGTCACACTCAGTCCTAGCTTCAGCGTTGTATCACTCCCAGTGGTTACTAATTGAGAAGCTTATTCATGTTCTACCTGTGTACCAGTTCTTGGCTTATCCTTCGACCTTCCCTGTTTCGCCGCCTGTCCCTGACCACCCTTCTGACCACGACAACGATATTTGGAAAATCCTTTTGTACCGCGATCCTGAGATTGTTTTCCCGCCTCTGCACCTGGGCTCCAAACCCCCCGCTGCAAACCGTGACATACGCTGAAGCCGCCATGGAACCCGCAGAGGTCACGGATGCCCTCACGGCTCTATCACACCAGGTTTCAAATTTGGCCCAGTCAGTCCAAGACCTGACTGAACACCGCCAACTCCAGATTCAAATACAAGCCGCAACGTTGCCGCATCCGTACACCCCTCCTTCGGCACCTACTTCAGTACAGCCTATCCCGGAGAATGCTACACCAGAACCCTAAGCCAAATTGCCAGAGTCTTTCAACGGAGATCGTACCCAGTTTGAAGCATTTATGCTTGATTGCTGCATCCTCTTTTCCCTTAAACCACGCACGTATAACAGTGACTTTATAAAAGTACGCATGGTGATGTCACTACTCAGTGGTGAACCCAAGAAATGGGCACATGCCCTCCTCAGAGAACAGGACCCTGTTCTGGAGACCTGGCCCTCCTTCGCAGCTGCCTTGGAGTCAATGTACCAAGACCCTCACAAGAGGGAATCCGCCCAGAATGTTCTCAGAGCACTCAGACAGGGCCGTCGTCCTGTGGAGGAATACGTCACCCAGTTTCATCATTACGCCCATGAAACGGCTTGGAATGAAGCCGCCCTCCTTGACCAATTTCGTCGTGGCTTAGCGGACCACCTAAAAGACGAACTTGCACGAGTTGGGTTACCCCGGTCTCTTGATACCTTGACCGACTTCTGTATACAGTTTGACCGGAGATGGAGGGAATGCAGAGATGAAAGACTACCCCTCGTTCCTCGACAAATTCCAGAGCTTTCCCATACCTCCTCCCCCTCTAATGCTCTGGTCCCAGCTTCTATCCCTAGGAGGAGAGAAGAACCCATGCAGATAGGGCTGGTGGATCGACGCCTGTCTCCAGCCGAACGAGAAAGACGCAGACGCCTCCAATTGTGTCTCTACTGTGGGGCAGCCAATCACCAGGCTCGTTTCTGCCCTGTGAAACCTTCGGTTGTAGGAGGTTCATTTCCATACTCTCTAGTCCCTCTCGCTTCACCCACACGCTTCACCTGCTTCTACCCGTTTCCCTACAGTGGCAACAGAAGACCTACCCGACCCAAGCGATGGTGGATTCAGGGGCTAGTGGATGTTTCGTGGATTCAGCCCTAGTAAAACGTATCAAGTTACCTTTAATCAATAAAGATTATCCTGTCAAGATCAGACTGGTGGATGGTTCCTCATTAAGTTCCGGTCCCATAACAAAAGAGAGTATACTTATCCAAATGACCATAGGTGTGGGACATTCCGAAAAAATAAATTTTGATGTGGTCGATTCACCCATCTTCCCAGTCATCCTTGGTATACCCTGGTTACGTCTCCACGACCCTGTTATCCAATGGTCGACTGGTGTGGTGTCTCTCTCTTCCCCATACTGCCAAAGTAATTGTAATCACATACCGACCATGGGTATTATGAAAAAAGATGAAACCCCATCATTACATCTAAGAAATCATGGTATTGTTTCGGTAATAAAGTGGTTGAAACAACCACTTTATTACCTAAACAATACCATGATTTCTTAGATGTATTTGACAAAAAGAAAGTCGAATCCCTACCACCTAGAAGAAATTATGATTGCCCCATCGACCTCCTACCTGGGGCTCCCATCCCTTATGGGCGTATTTTTCCCCTGTCTGAACCGGAGCTGAAAGTCCTAAACCTTCCTAACCCACAATTGCCCTTCATTCTCGAGGTAGATGCTTCAGAGTCAGCCGTCGGGGCCATCCTCTCCCAGAGATCCCCCTTGGGACAACTACACCCAGTAGCCTACTATTCCAAAAGGCTTTGCCCCGCATAACGCAATTACGATATAGGAGATCGGGAGCTCCTAGCCATCAAGCGAGCCTTTGAAGAGTGGCGCCACCTACTCGAGGGCACGCTCAACCCCATTACTGTGTATACCGACCACAAAAATTTGGAGTATTTGAAATCAGCCAAACGTCTAAAACCCCGACAAGCTCGCTGGGCCCTTTTCTTTGCTAGATTCAACTTTCACGTCACATACCGGCCGGGTTCAAAGAATGGTAAAGCAGATGCGCTCTCGAGAATGCAAGAATTCCCACTTCTTCCACCCACCCCTTCCCCTACAGTGTTACCAACACAATGCTTCTTGGGCATGACGTCATGCCTTCATGATAAAATTAGGCAACTGACTGCAAACACTTCCTTGCCAGTTTCTTCAGAGGGTTTCCACATCCACGATCACTGTATTTACGTCCCTGAGGGGGCCAGAAAGGAAGTTCTGCAAATGTGTCACGATTCGTTGGTAGCTGGACATCCAGGACGTAGGAAAACCATGGACTTACTCAAACGACACTTCTGGTGGCCCTCCATGTTCTCCGACGTCAATAAGTATGTTGCTGGTTGTCCTACGTGCCTACAATCCAAGCACGCCACTACCAAAGTGGCAGGGTTGTTACATCCATTGCCAATCCCAGCCCGTCCCTGGTCACAGATCTCCACAGACTTCATTGTAGACTTACCTCCTTCTCATAAAAACACTGTCATAATGGTGGTAGTCGACCGCTTGACTAAAATGGCACACTTTATTCCCTACCCGAAGTTACCCACAGCTGCTGAAACGGCTTCCCTATTCCTCCATAATGTGTTCAAGATCCATGGCATTCCCGATTCCATTGTCTCCAACAGGGGAACCCAGTTTACCTCCCGGTTTTGGAAAGCTTTCTGCTCTCTTCTCCGAATCCAGGTCTCGCTTTCCACTGCTTTCCATCCCCAGTATAATGGTCAAACTGAACGGGTTAATCAGACTCTTGAACAGTATTTGCGTTGTTTTTCCACTTATAGACAAGATGACTGGGCCGAGTTGTTACCCCTCGCTGAATTTGCCTACAATTCTCATGATCATGAGTCTACTGGTTCTACCCCTTTTTTTCTTAATGTGGGATTTCACCCTACCATGATTCCAGGTCTGGCCCCCCATTCTTCGGTTCCTGACGTCAACTCACGCCTTGCCCTACTTCAGGAAGCCTGTCAGTTAGCACAATCTACCCTCCGTACTGCCCAGCAGAGATACAAATCGATGGCTGATCGTCACCGTTCTGTTCCCCCTGTCTTTCAAGTAGGTGACAAGGTCATGCTGTCTACCAAAAACCTTCGCCTGCACTGTCCCTCAAAAAAACTAGGACCCTGCTTTATTGGGCCTTTTCCTATCTCCCATCAGGTTAACCCTGTCGCTTTCCGCCTTACTCTCCCTCCCACGTATCGTATTCACCCGGTTTTCCATGTCTCCCTCCTCAAATCTGTTCCCCCTGAATCACTGACTGGCAGGGATGTACCCCCTGGCCCGCCCGTGCTCGTTGGTGACGACCTCGAGTATGAGGTTGACCGCATCCTCGACTCCAGGCTCCTTCGCGGGGCTCTTCAGTACCTTGTCCAATGGAAAGGGTATGACCCTGAGGAACGATCTTGGGAGCCCGCCTCATATGTACACGCCCCCTCGTGCCTTTCACCGTGCTCATCCGGATAGACCGGGTCCTTTTCGCGTTCGGGGGTCGCTCCTTCGAGGGGGGGTTCTGTCACGCCGCCCAGCAATGCGGCACCGACCAGGGGGCTCACCTCTCGCAGGGGCTGGCTCTGGCGGTCCATTTCGCCGGCTGTCATGCCGCCCGGCGATGCGGCAACAGCCGGGGGGCTCGCCCCTCGCGGGGGCTGGCTCTGGCGGTCCATCTTGCCGGCGTCCCCGGCGGGTAGCTCGGGGGCTGGGGACACTCCAGGGCCCTGCCCGGTCCATAGCAGCCCTCTCCATGCCCGCACTGATGGAGTCAGCGCGTGGTCCCGCTGTCTCCATGTGGGGCATGGCGGCTCCCGGCGTCTGACTTCACAGGGGCAGATACAGAGGCCCGGATTGGTGGAACAGGCCCAAGGGGAGGTACCTCAAACCTGGGTGGACCTGATGGGGAACAGCACCAAGACACACTCGGGCTCTGATTGGTGAACAGATATCTCTAGGAGGGGCTAGGCAAAACCCTACCACGTATATAAGCCCTCCTGTCACACTCAGTCCTCGCTACAGCGTTGTATCACTCCCAGTGGTTACTAATTGAGAAGCTTATTCATGTTCTACCTGTGTACCAGTTCTTGGCTTATCCTTTGACCTTCCCTGTTTCGCCGCCTGTCCCTGACCACCCTTCTGACCACGACAACGATATTTGGAAAATCCTTTTGTACCGCGATCCTGAGATTGTTTTCCCGCCTCTGCACCTGGGCTTCAGACCCCCCCGCTGCAAACCGTGACATCTTGAAACCTACTCAATTCTGCCATCGAACCCCACAGATAAAATTAAAACTGAACTCATTGACCTTCTGTTGAAAGGGAGAGATAGTGGTATTCTCACTGAAAAAGAATATGTATACCTCAATATATTGTTTCCAAAAATTCCTGTCTTATACCTTTTACCTAAAATCCACAAAGATCAGCAAAACCCGCCGGGGAGGCCTATAATTTCAGGCATTCATTCCCTCACAAGTAGATTATCTCAATATATAGATACATTATTACAACCGGCCGTCAAAATGATTCCATTGTACCTGAGAGACACCATGCATCTCCTACAGCTACTTGATCTCTTTGAATGGGAGGATTCATTTTTGCTTGTTACCTGCGACATTCGTTCCTTATACACCATTATTCCACACGATAAAGGATGCGCAGCCACTCGCCATTTTTTAGAACAACAACAGCTTTATGAACCCGATCAGGTTGATTTTTTGATACAGGGTATAGAGTTCATTCTACATAATAATTTTTTTAGTTTTAATGGTACATTTTATCTTCAACGGAAAGGAAGTCCGATGGGGACCATGTTTGCGCCCAGCTATGCCAATCTTTTTATGGCATAACAATACCGGGGTACTCTTTATATAGAAAAGACAGAAGGTAGGAAAGGAGGAGTGGCCCTGTATGTGAAAAACAACATAAAAATGAACCAAATAAAAGTGAGCGAGGTGAACATAGAGTCAGTTTGGGTTACGCTAACAGTTGGCAATCATACAGTAGCTCGTGTAGGGGTGATCTATAGACCCCCTGGACAAGTAGAAGAGCTAGATAATCTGCTGGTTGAGGAAATAGCCAAAATGGCAATGAAGGGGGAAGTTATTATCATGGGGGACTTTAATCTTCCTGATGTGAACTGGAAAACCAAAATAGCTGGGTGCACCAGGAGTACAAATATTCTAAACTCCTTACTGGGATTATCTCTAACACAAGTAGTTGAGGAGCCGACCCGTAAAGAGGCCATATTGGATTTAATACTCACAAATGGAGGTTTGGTATCGAACGTTGTTGGTGAAAATTTGGGATCTAGTGATCACCAGTCAGTATGGTTTAATATAAGAACAGGGATGGAGCCGCACCACACAAAAACAAAAAAGTTTTAGACTTTAAAAATACAGATTTTTCTAAATGAGATTTTGTGTGAAGGAGTCATTATCAGACTGGAGGAGTTTAAAGGGAGTCCAAGAGAAATGGGATTATTTAAAGGAAGCATTATTGAAGGCCGCAGGAAATTGCATTCGGCTTGTTAGCAAAAACAAAAAAGGGAAGAAACCACTGTGGTACTCTGCAGAAGTGGCCAAAATAGTGAAGAACAAGAAGATAGGCAAACCTATAAGATTAGGCAGAAAGAGGCAAAGCAATTTATAAGAGCTTCCAAAGCACACGCAGAAGAAAAAATAGCTCAGTCAGTAAAAAAGGGGGACAAAACATTTTTTAGATACATAAACGAGAAAAGAAAAGTAAAACAAGGATTAGTTAGATTAAAAACAAAGGAAGGAAGGTATGTAGAAGAGGATAAAAGTCTCGCTGACTGCCTCAATGAATATTTTTGTTCAGTCTTTGCAGAAGAAAAGGAAGGAAAGGGACCTCAGTTAGGAGAGAACACTAAAGAGACATTTACATATGAGTTTACAGAGGAGGAGGTTCTAAAGCAGCTGTCTAAAGTAAAAGACAAATAAGTCAATGGGGCCTGATGGGATTCATCCTAAATTATTAAAAGAGCTCAGTGATGTAATAGCAAAACCGTTAACAGGAGTCGTCCCAGAAGACTGGAAATTAGCAAATGTTGTGCCCATTTACAAGAAGGGTAGTAGGGAGGAATCGGGGAACTATAGGCCAGTTAGTCTTACGTCAGTAGTGGGGAAATTAATGGAAACCATGTTAAAGGAAAGGATTGTTGAACATCTAAAAACACATAGATTACAGGATCAGAAACAACATGGGTTTACCTCAGGGAGATCATGCCAAACTAATCTTATTGATTTTTTTGATTGGGTAACAAAAATAATAGACACAGGTGGTGCAGTAGACATTGCTTATTTAGATTTCAGTAAGGCTTTTGATACTATTCCGCATAGAAGGCTTATCAATAAATTGCAATCTTTGAGCTTGGATTCCAATATTGTTGAATGGATTAGGCAGTGGCTGAGTGACAGGCAACAGAGGGTTGTGGTAAATGGAGTTTATTCGGCGCAAGGTCTTGTTACCAGTAGGGTACCTCAGGGGTCAGTACTTGGACCCATTCTCTTTAATATTTTTATTAGTGATATTGCAGAAGGTATTAATGGAAAAGTATGTCTTTTTGCGGATGACACAAAGATTTGCAACAGGGTTGACGTTCCTGGAGGGATCAGCCAAATGACAAATGATTTAGGTAAACTAAAAAAATGATCGGAGTTGTGGCAATTGAGTTTTAATGTGGATATGCGCAAGATAATGCACCTGGGACTTAAAAACCCAAGGGCTGAATATAGAATATTTGATACAGTCCTAACCTCAACATCTGAGGAAAGGGATTTAGGGGTCATTATTTCAGAGGATCTAAGGGTAAGTAGTCAATGTAATAGAGCAGCAGGAAATGCTAGCAGAATGCTTGGTTGTGTAGGGAGAGTTGTTAGCAGTAGGAAAAGGGAAGTGCTCATGCCACTGTACAGAGCACTGGTGAGACCTCACTTGGAGTACTGTGTGCAGTACTGGAGACCGTATCTCCAGAAAGATATAGACATCTTAGAGAGAGTTCAGAGAAGGGCTACTAAAATGGTGTATGGCTTGAAGGAGAAAAGTTACCAGGAAAGGCTTAATGATCTTAACATGTATAGCTTGGAAAAAAGACGAGACAGAGGAGATATGATAGAAACATTTAAATATGTAAAGGGAATCCACAAGGTAGAGGAAGGGAGTATATTTAAAAGGAAACAAAATAGCAAAACAAGAGGACATAGTCTTAGATTATAGGGGCAAAGGTTTAAAAGTAACATCAGGAAGCATTATTTTACTGAGCAGGTGGTGGATGAATGGAACAGTCTTCCAGTAGAAGTGGTAGAGGCCAAAACAGTAATTGAATTTAAGCAAGCATGGGATAGGCATAAGGCTATCCTAAACAAAAGATAAATCCAGGTTAAGTATCCATGTAATTGGGCAGACTAGATGGGCCGAAAGGTTCTTATCTGCCGACATTTTTCTATGTTTCTATGTTTCTATGGCATTATGGGAAGCCCAATGGTGTCCACGCTGGGCGCAGAACCTGGTCCTCTACCGTCGCTATATCGATGACCTGTTTTTCATTTGGAAAGGGGGTGAGGATAGTCTCAATGAATTCCTTAGTGAATTGAATCAAAATGACTGGGGCATCTCTCTAGAAACCCATTTCCATGGGAGCGAAATTAACTTTCTCGATCTAACTTTGTTTGTTGAGGTTTTTTTTTAAAAAAACTAAAACTTTTTTCAAGCCCGTAGACACAGTTTCATAGAATTCACTAGTTGCCATGCCAAGGCTTGGCTTAATAGTGTTCCCAACAGCCAGATAACCCGATTGCGGAGGAATTGCACGGATGTTGTGTCTTTTGAAGCTCAGTCCCAGGAGATGAGCCAGAAATTCATCGAAAAAGGGTTCAATAAAGATAAAATTGACTCTCTTATCCTTCAAACTAAGGAGAAAGATAGAGGGGATCTTAAATATAAAACCAAATTGGTGGAAAAAGCACCGATTATACCATTCATTTATAATGTTAACAGTCAATCAAAAGACATTAATAGGAGTATTCAGAGGAATTGGAAAATCCTCTTGGAAGACCCGTCGTTACGAGAACTTTTGGAGGATAGACCCCAAATTGTTAATCGTGGTGCATCAAATATTAAACAAAAGGTTGTTAGATGTGTTCAGAAAAATAATCCAACTCGGAATCCCTTTCAGATTAAGGAAGGTTTTTATAGATGTGGCTATTGTTTAGCCTGCAGAAATCTAAAATTCAACAAATGTCACTTCTCCACCTTTGAATAGAAGGAAAGTTTTAGGCTGAAACAGATTATGAGCTGTCAAACCAAAAATGTTATATATGGCTTAATATGTCCCTGCAATCTAGTTTATATTGGAAGGACAACGCGCCCATTGCATGCGAGAATCATGGAACATGTAAGAAATATACGTAAAGGGCATGAGAAACATCCTTTATCTGCTCACTTTTTACAGAAACATAAAGATCCATCAGGTTTAAATTTTTTTGCACTGAATTTTTTTTATAAAGATTGGCGAGGAGAGGACTTTGTTAAGAAAATTAATAAGGAGGAGATGAAACTAATATTTATGTTTGATACGTTAATCCCAAAAGGTTTGAATTCTGATTTCGTGCTGTGTCATTTTCTCTGATTATCCTCCCTTCATCTGGTTCTACAATTTAGCCGTTTTTATGTCTATTACAGTTCATATTACTGGACATATTTTGTTCGTTATCAATCTCCATTGAGAGATAAACCTCCTTTCACATGCTGGCTCCCTGCAGACACTTTTAGTTCCTTTAGGCACCTTTTAGACCAGGTAGCGGATTTCTATTTCTATTTTTTTTATTTATTTATTTTTATTTTTTTTATATTTCCCCCCCCCCCCCGGTTTTAATATCCAACCACCCTTCATTTTTCTTCTTGTCTATGTCCACATGGACGTTTCTCCGGTATTCCCCACATAGTGGCATGTTCCTATTAGGAGTCTCGTAGCCTTCCATTTTTTTAATTTTTTTTTTTTGAAAAACAACAAAAAACAGAAAAAAAGCAAACAAAAAAAAAACCATTTGTTTGCTTTATTCACCCACGTTGGCTCAGCACCACGGGACTTGTGTCAAGTTATTACTACTTATTAACCATCTGGTTTGCTACGGAGCTTGCAGAGACCTGCCCAGCGGCCAAGACTGTTTATTTGAGCCATCTGATAAAGACTATCTAGAGATCAGTTACACAGACTTTTCTCTTATTTATTACTCCATTTGAAGTTTGGGAGCGCCCTCCTCCAACTCCATTTATTTTATTTTCCAGATTATGCTGGAGTCCAGTGGGCAAGTGGCGGCGGCAGCAAGGGGATTATCAGAGCGAGAATCTTCTTGTAACACTGGAGTTTCTTCCCAGGTCCCCAGATGAACTCACTTTTTCTCAACTTTTTGTTTTACATGTGAAATAAATCAGGTCTCGCCGTTCCCATCTGTTCTTCACGATAAACATGAAGTAGCTCAGGACGCTGACCTTTATGTTTGGCCGACGTCTTTCAACAAGGGTTTCTATCAGCAAGAATTTCATCAAGGGGCCTGGTATCTCTCAGCTCCTAGTTCACTCAGACACTTCAGAATCCGGGTAATCCATAGGTTGTTGTGACAATTAGGATTCAGGTTCTCTCAGACAGTTCTCAGACAGTTCTATTGCGGGGTTCCTTTGTTCAGCTTCATGATTGCAAGCTCATGCTTTGTCAGATTCTTGCCCCCCCCATTCATTCCATCCTTGCTCTTGAAGGGGGACTGGCCACCGGATATAGGAATGGTTGTATTCCAGTATTTAGTATCCATCTTGTGACTGCTTGAGGATTACTTTGATGGATTCACCATTTGGTTCAAACCGCCGTTTGTTCAGGTAGAATTCCAGATTTGGCATGTCAGGTGAAGTACTGGTCAGATGGGTAAGGACCTCTGGGGGTCTGGATGAGTTTCTGGATATCTTTAACCTCTTTTTCAATCTCAGGAATCTGTTTCTCTACAGCAACGGTTCTTCAATTGCTACTACCACCAGTATTCCCCATTGGAGAAGAGCTGCGCATCATCCGTTCCCCTAGAGTCTCACCAGCCTTCTCCATTTTTCACCGGGGTTAGTGCAACCCCCCTTTGTAGTCCGAGCATGAGCGTGGGAGAGACTGGTGGGTCAGGATTCAGGCCTACAGCTCTTCTGCAATGGGTCAGGTGTATCCAGGGCACTCGTTCAGCGAAGTTGACTGTAGGTGGGGTAGAGAGCAATACATGGAACGGTCCATCCCATCTCGGTGTAGCCAGTGTCCATCTGTTAATTATCTCAATTCATACTTAATCACCAGACTGTTGTAACCAGTATCCTGATCTGTCAGTGAATTGGGGGACAAAACTTTTCAGACATTAGTAACTTTCGCATGTACATAGCTAGGACACACTCTGTCTGTGGTTTGGTCACTAACTAGAAAATCCTATACTAAATACACCTTTTCTTAAAAATAACAATCTGCAACGACAGATACCGTTTTCATACTATGCATCATAAACCAAACTAAACGGCATCTAAAGTACTATTGCAGGAGGTAAATAAATTTGCCCTATCTAAAATAGCATAGAGTTGTAAATTTTTAATTCGCTGTGGCACCCCCCGTACTGGAGCTTCTGCACCCGCTGCCCCTCCTTCTCCCCCCCCCCGGCAGTAATCTCCATGGTTAGAAGTCCAAGGTTAACAAACTTGTACGTTTTCTTTTAGATCGTTTTTTTTTGTTTCACTTGCAGGTATAAATCCTGCTTCCCTTTCACCAAATAAATATCTTATATTAAAAGGGTATTAACAGATCTTCCAAGCGATTCAAACCTGGTGCAAAACTAGGTGGGTCTGGAAGATCACTCTACAATTCTGCAGCAAAAAAATACAATACTTTAATATCAATAAGTGTAAGTAAAATTAGTAACCATCAGAATATAAAAAAAACAATCTTTTAGCATCTACAAAGCGCCAACGGGCTCCATGGTGCACAAAAAAAAAAAAAAAAATAGAAATATCTAAAATTTAACAGTCCTTTAGTAGAAAAAAACCTCTTTACTCTGTCATGCAGGGCAAAGCTGATATAAATTTAAAGGCAGGGCGTTCACATTATAGACATACATTTGTTCTTCAAGAATAACAATTCTGCATACAGATGTCTATACTTTACATTTAATATACACTAAAATAAACTGACTTCGTGTAATACGCACAGAGGGTTAAGTTTTGTTACAGAACGCTCTGTTATCAGGTTCAGGCTAAAGGAATGCACCCCCCCCCCCTTTGGAGAAGACTGTGAAGACAGTGAAAACCGCGACAACTGAAAATCCTACTATTCTCAGTCAAAGTTCGCAATGCATGCTAAATTTAGACATCCAGTGAAAAAGTTTGAATTCCTGTATGGGAACCAGGGGTTTGCAAATGTCCCTGGTCACACTACACACACACACTCTCGCACAATTACACTTTATATAGTTTTAGACACAATATACAGTCACACTAGGAAATCTTGACAACCACATATTAGGGGCACACACTGTACATGTAGAAGTGTACATACACATCACATACAGCAGCAGGTTGCTCTGTCAGGATCCCATTTCTTGACACCTGGCTGAGCCAGTAAAAAAACACATACATAAATCAGCTAGATATACACAATCACACTTACTATCAGGGTTATTCAGAGAGCGTGAAAAGCAGGAGAATGACTGGAGAATGAAAAATTCTAGGTCAAAATAGCTGATTTGGAAAGTGAGATGAAAGGGAGAATTTTTCTGGTTTGGCTATTTTGACCTAGAATTTTTCATTCTCCAGTCATTCTCCTGATTTTCACGCTCTCTGAATAACCCTGTATGTATTCATACTGTAGGGGAAACCACACACTGACACAATGTACAGCATTTCCATTAACCCCATGCTGACATCTCAGTTTAACCAAACCTATCTGGCTTGCGTCAGAAACGAGATTACTATGACCCAGTGCGTCCCAGTCGTTCCTGGACGGACAGCCCCCTGCCATGAGTGGAGATCCACAGAGCAGGAATTCCTGCTTGGCGCCTGGTAGATTGTCAGCTCAACGGCAATGGATGCTCAGTCCCGGAACGTGCGTCTGGGAACCTCAAAGGGATCACATGTAATCGGGGACCTCCTGTTCTAGTCCTGGAATGGGGCTGGGATCCCAGGCTGAGCGTTGATGGGTAGGAGCAGGGGAATGGCAATAAGGGCCACGCTGTCTTCCAGGGATAGTTGAGAAAACAGGGTGTGGGACTTATCTTTTGGAAACTTTGTAAAGGGGGGGCAAGTGGCCACATTAATACATTAATTGTCAGTATTTTATAATACATATTGTGCATATATACAAATTTCAGGTAGTTCTCTGTGGGTCTAGAAAACTACACTTATATAAGCAATTGCTCTAAATACGTTATTTAAAATTTATTGTAATATCCCTTATTACAAACAATGACCTTTACACAACAAATAATTAATTATGTCTCCTGCAATTATGCATTTATTTTACACATTTTTCTGCTTGGGTATAATACTTTAGCCCTTGTGGATTTGCTGATGACGGTTAAAGAAAATCCTTTTGAAAGATTTGCCCTAAATCTCGCACAAATAAGGCTTTTGTTGTGAATGGGCAGTGCTGTGCCTCAGAAGATAGGACAAGTATTCAAATATTCCGAGACAAACAGGACAAATATAACCCTTACAATGTGCCACGTATCTTGAGCCACATAATAATTGGCGTTTGACATTGTTTCCCTAGACAGCTGACTATTTTAGTCACTTTTGACTTTTCAATGACCATAGTGTACGGCAAGCCTTGGCTTGATTCTCTGCAAAATTATGCATAATAAGGGATATGGTCAGTACATGGCTCGCAGCCGTTGATGAGGATACGACAGGACCATGGGTGTAGTACGCCCCATCGATACATAAAACAGGGTAGAGACCTGTTGGCTGTTTGTGGATAGTTGTCGTTGGGTTTACTACCTCCCTTTTTTGTGTGGACCATAAGAAAGGGGCTCGGATCTTGGGGTGAGGTAATAGTAATTGGTTTTTGCCTTCCGATTTTCCGGTTTTCTACCCACCCTTCTTTCTCAATTTCTCTTGTAACTCTATACCAGGCCTCAAAATTTCCACTCGCCTGCTCGCATTTGGCGAGTGGAATTTACATGAGGGCGAGTGGGAATGCAGACGCAGGCAGGGCAGGATAGGGGTTAGGTGGGGCAACTAGTAGCGAGTAACTCTTAAGGCCTGGCTAGTATCTTGGGACTTGAAATTTTGAGCCCTGCTCTATACCATGATGTGCTACATTCCATAAGCCATTATCAGTCAACATTCCTTTTTTAGTCTTCAATAAACTTCTCCATTCCTCTGCTTTCTACCGAGAAGTTTAAATTTCATAACATAACATTCCTTTTACCTGCTCTGACTTCAACTAACTTGCGTGGAGTCATCCATCCCACATGGTTACTCTGTTCATTACACATTCCTGATTGTTAGCTCTTTTTGAAGCCTACCACCCAACTCACTGACGCAACCATCAATCACTCTCACCTTACAGTCCTCTCCTCCTGTTTCCAACCCCAACCCTCCCAGATTGTGAGTTCCTACGGGAATAGGGCCCTCATCTCCTCCTGTACTGTTTGTCAAATGTTGTTCAATGTATTGTAACCCTGTCTATACTGTGTTTATTGTACAGCGCTGCGGAATATGCTGGCGCTTTATAAATAAAGAATAATAATAATAATAATTTCCTGATCAATTTAAACAATGCACGTAGTTTATCAATAGTCAGAAGTGAAGATAGACCTGTACCTATCGTGTCTTGCTACCAGGGATGTCTAGCCTGCATACCCTGTCCGTCTTGTCAGAACGGAGTTATTGAGGGCACAACAGAGATTCAAGTTCTATGCAGACCGTCATCGAAGACCTGCCCCTGTGTATCAAGAAGTAGATAAGGTATGGCTCTCTGCCCGTAATATTAACCTGCTTTGTCCTTCTCACAAACTAGGTCCCCGTTTCCTCGGTCCTTTCACCATCGACAGAGTATTGTCTCCTGTGGTTGTACGATTACGTCTACCGTCGACATTGAAGATACATCCTGTATTTCATGTCGCTCTACTGAAATCTACGACCCCTGACCCATTTCCTAATCGAGTTCTGGTGGCTCCTGGACCTGTGACTTCAGTGTCAGATAACGAATATGAAGTGGAGACCATATTGGATTCTCGATGGCGGCGACGTCGCTTTGAATACCTAATACATTGGAAGGGCTATGGCACGGAGGAAGACTCCTGGGTGTCGTATAGCGAGGTACATGCTCCTGCTCTGGTTCGACGTTTTCACATGGCCCATCCCGATCGCCCCCAGAGGGGTCGCCTTGGTGGGGGGCCCTGTCAGGATCGCCCCCTGGTGCCGCCTGGTACCCGCCGGACCCGACCCTGATGCTGTCCGTCCCATCATCGGCGGACCGCAACCGGCCTCTGTGTTTGCCGCAACTCTATCCTCCTCCCGCGCCTTATCCCCTAGACAGCGGCCGGCACGCGCGTTATATCAGTGAGGACCCCGGCGAGGGATTAGGTGTCCTCAGCGCCGGGAGATGACGTCAGATGCCAGGTTACGGCGGGAATCAGTTTAAAAGAGGCTACAGAACTGTGAGTAAACGCCCAATTATTAAGTGTGATTCCTAGTATATGGACTGTGTATTATTGTCTCCAAGTCATACAGTGGCCGCACTTCAGCCTTACAGCTGTCTCGCCGAACCTCAGACCTCCAGCCTGCTGCAGCATATCCAGCACCTCAATCCGCTTTAGCACTTCAGCCTTTACAGCTGTCTCTCCAAGCCTCAGACCTTCAGCCTGCTGCAACATATCCAGCACTCCAAACCGCTTCTGGCACTCCAGCCCTTACAGCCATCTCACCAAAGTCTTAGAACTCCAGCCTGCTGCAATATATCGAACACCTCAATCCGCTTCGGCACTCAAGCCTTTCCAGCCTCCTTATCAACCTCAGGCCACCGACTTGCCGCAGTACTTCACAGCTCTGAGGTTACCTCTCCAAACAGTGTACAGCAGTATCCTACGTTCCCTCTGTGCCTTGATATGGGATAGTACTCACGGTAGACAATAGGTATATGGGCCTGTTACTGTACTACTGTGTTTTCATATACTAAGTACTGCTCGTCGTGTCAAGCCTCCAGTACCCCCGTGCCTATACCTCTACACCCATCAACACCTGACGTATCGGCCACTGTCACGAAAAGGGTTGTACAGTTCCATCTCACCCTTCGTGTAGTGGCTCTCACGATCTGGTATACTCTGCCTCTTGGGTTCCCACCGTTCTGGTATCGCAGTTTTCCCGTGATAAACCGTGACAGAAAACAGGCTGTTGCCCAACATTCTATTTGTCATTAATATTGTGAAATTGCAGACTTATGTTTATATTTAAGAAAAATAAACATCAGTTTATCGGTTTGTCCCCTTAGCTGTCAATGGCGTTGTTACAGGACGTTCCAAGATGCTCCAAAATATTCTCTTCTTGATACTAGGAAAAAGAAGCTACATGTGCTACAAAACAATCGGCTAAGATAGCGTGTTAAACAATAATATGCATTTGATTCTTATAAAAACAGTTTAATTAATGTCTGCTCTTAAAGACATACTAACTTCTTAAATCCGGATTAACCACTTAAACTACTTAAACTACTTAAATGAGCATTTTTCTAAGCCTTTGAATATTATTAAAGCGGATACATATTCTTGTCCATAACAATCTGTTGCTCTGACCACCTTAACCGGACAGTTTGCTATATGCCGAGTGCCTGTGTTAGGCATGTGGTTGACAGAGTTGATGGATTAATGGGAGGGGGCTGGAGATGACCCAGCTGTCATGGTCCATATTGGTACCAATGATAAAGTAAGAGAAAGATGGGAGGACCTAAAGAATGAGTTCAGGGAACTAAGAAGTAAACTGAAGAAGTCCTCCAAGGTAGATTTTCTGAGATACTACCTGTGCCACGCACTACAGTGGAAAGGCAGCGGGAGATCAGGGAGGTCAATGTGTTGCTTAAGTCTTGGTTCATGAAGGAGGGCTTTCGGTTTTTAGAGCACTGGGCTCATTTTGCAATGGGGTACAATCTGTATAGTCGTGATGGATTGCACCTGAATGGAAGAGGGTCTGCTGTGCTGGGGACAGGATGGTTAAAAGGTTGGAGGAGACTTTAAACTAGTGTAAGGGGGGAGTGATACAGAAGCTTACAAAATGGAGACAGAACAGGTAGCGGATGGGTTTCAGCTCAGACTATGGTGGTGGAGCCGGGGGGATGGGTAATGTCAGAACAGTGGAGGCATGCAATGAAAAGTCACATTCAGCACGTGTGGGTAGAGACAATATTAAATGTATGCTTGTTAATCTCAATAACAAGATGGGGGAACTAGAGGCAATAGCATACACTAAGCAATACGACATAATAGGTACAACTGAAACGTGGTGGGATGAAACGCATGACTGGCCTGTAAACTTACATTGTTATGCATTGTTTAGGAGGGACAGGAAACATAAGAAAGGGGGTGGAGTATGTTTGCATGTAAATCAGGATTTAAAGCCAAATAGTACACATATGGTAAGCAAAGAGGGAAATGTGGAATCCTTATGGGTAAATATTTTGTTGGGGAATAAACAGGGAAGACAACTATTGGTTGGCATATGCTATAAACCACCTAACATAGATAATGAGGAAGAACAACTGTTAGAGCAAATTAGGAATGCTGCACAGCGGGGTAGCACTTTAATTATTGTAGATTTTAATAATCTGGACATTAATTGGGATAGTGGGACTAGTAATTCAGCGAAGGGAATCCAGTTTCTGAACCTGTTAAATCAGGGTTCAGCAACCTTGGCTCCCTGATGTTTTGGGAACTACATTTCCCATGTGGCTCAGTCAGCCTAATGGGTGACTGAGCATCATGGAAGATGTAGTTCCCAAAACATCAGGGAGCCAAGGTTGCTGACCCCTGTGTTAAATGATACCTTCATGACACAACTGGTAGAAACACCAACTAGAGAGGATAACTGTCTGGATCTGGTTATAACAAATAATGCAGATCTTTTCTCAAATATTCATGTAAGGGAGCAGTTGGGAAACAGTGACCATAATATGGTGTGTTTTGAAATAAACTCAAAAAAACAGTCATAGGGGGCATGCTAAAACATATAAATTAAAAAAGCCAACTTCATTAAAATAAAGGAAGCTCTCAATGTCATTGACTGGCAGAAACTCTTTCACGGGAAAAACACTGAGGATAAGTGGAATATCTTTAAACTAACACTAGAAAAGTACATGTCACAATATATTCCACTGGGTAATAAATATAAAAGAAACAGACTGAAACCAATGTGGCTTAGTAGGAAGGTAACCAAGGAAATGAAAAATAAAAAGGCATTTAAAGCTTTTAAATCTGATACATATGCTTTATAGGATGCCTCCGATTTAACAGATCTCTGTGCCCGGACAGGGTCACATCTGCCAAATGCTGCTTCCTCGCTGGACACCCAGTTTCTCCTCGTGACGCTCACACCTTTCTCTAGTACCGTAGCTGCAGCTTAAGGCCAGTTGCATGTAGAGCCTGGCTAGCACCTCCAGAAATAAGCCGTAGCTGTAGACCTGGAGCCTTTCCTTGGCACAGAGGGCAGAAGATTCCTGATACCCCAAATCGTGAGTCGTGACGTCAAGCTTGGTCAGAATAGAACTGGTTTAATTAAATTGACAAGCACAGATTTTTATAGGGGCAGACAGAAGTCATTTACATATAAACAATCACAACTTCTTCTAGGAGGATCTAATCACAACTGATACAGATACATGCACAAACATTGTCGTCTTGAAATAAGAAATCTAATTACATTAGGTAGACGGTATAGTAAACATTACATAACCTTTCTTAACCTAAGACAATGGGTGCCAGCAGATTACAATCTATTCAAACACACAGATAACATTGTAGAAACTCTATTCTGTCTCCAGCCATTTAAACACATATTTTTCCAGAGGGAAACAGTCACTGTCTGGCAAGAAATTATACGTTTAAATCAGCAGGGCTAATATGAAAAAGTAGCCCATAATAGTTCCAGACACGCAGCTACCAAAAGCTGCGTTCACCTTGTTCAGATGAACCGGCGACCGCAGAAATACTTCACACTGTGTGCCATGCGTCTGATGGTTGCAGGAGATGGCAAACAGACCCAAAATCTCCCATTTAACTGCTGGGCCATAATCTGTAGCCAAGAGGCAAGCCCACAGCCCCCTCCAAGTCGCACAGTGACAGCGTGTTCTGTCACAGCATATAAAGCAGCCAATAAAGCATGTAAAAAAGCAATTTGATGGGCTAAACTAGAAAATTATAAAAGAAATAGCCAAAGAGAGCAAGGCCGACCCTAAAAGATTCTTTAGGTACATAAATTCTAAAAACCCAAGAGTGAAAATGTAGGTTCACTAAAGTCTGAGTCAGGCGTATTGTTAACTGAAGATCGAGATATGGCAGAAATTTTGAATGATTATTTTTCTTCAGTATTTATCAAAGAGAAACCTATAACAGCAGACATGCAATTCATTGATAAAAACCTACGAATAAAAAGTGACTGGTTGACTCAGGACCAAGTTTTGCAGCAATTAAACAATGTGAATATGAATAAAGCCCCAGGGCCGGATGAAATTCACCCGCGAGTACTGAGAGAGCTATGTGTTGAAATATGTAAACCTCTGTTCTTAATCTTTCAAGATTCTTTTCTTTCAGGAATCGTACCAGAGGATTGGAGTAAAGCTAACGTGGTCCCTATATTTAAGAAAGGTTTATAATTTGTGCCTGGGATTTATAGACATGTGAGCTTAACATCTGTGGCTGGGAAAGTATTTGAGGGGTTACTAAGGGATAATATTCAGGAATTTATTGGGAGGTATAATGCAATTAGCAAAAATCAGCATTATGAAACACAGATCATGTCAGACTAACCTAATTGTGTTCTATGAGGAAATAAGTAGAAGTATAGATCAGGGGGTAACAATGGATGTGATTTACCTGGATTTTGCCAAAGCTTTCGACACAGTTCCACACAATAGGTTACTATTTAAATTAAGAAAAATTGGTCAAGATGAAAATACTTGTTCATGAAAACTGGCCAAAAGATAGGGTACAGAGAGTGGTCATAAATGGTACATTTTTTTTTTTGAATGTAAAAGTTTTTTATTGGAGGAGTTCACACATATAATGATACAGCATTGCAGAAATGATGAAACTTCGGAGATCAAAAACATAGATTCCTATCATTAACAATAGGCAATGCAAATGAAGCATCAGTGTTATCTGATATAAGGTCATTAGTGCGGTCTCCATTTTCCACAAACAGATATAATCCTAAACTAACATAAAACACTAAACACGGCAGCACTACAGTCGTACACAGTGAAATATCCTATATCAAGGTTCCTGACTCGACAAACACCCTCCACCCCTCCCATGTATCATCAAACTGGCACATTGAGTTATTCGCAATGTGGAACATTTCTTCATATTTACAAACACTTTCAAGGGCCATCATAACTTCTTTCATAGATGGGCAGAATGAGGAACGCCAATGTCTTGCAATGACCGTTTTTGCTGTCCCCAGTACCATAGAGATAAACCTCCTATGACGGATCTGAATAGTAATGGGTATAATATGTAGGAGATACATTTTTGGGCATAGTGGGAGTCTAAGTAAAGTGCAGTGAGAAATTAGTCTACTGATTTTAACCCAATAACCCCCCAATGCGGGGCATAACCAAAAGGTATGTAGTAAGGAACCGAGGCCTGTAAGGCATCTCCAACAGAACCCGGTAGTCCCCGAGATATGGGCCAAACGGGTTGGTGTTAAATACCATCTACACAGTAATTTAATATGGGCCTCACGGAGATTGGTGCTTCTAGAATATTTGTATATTGTGTCCATGGCGTATGACCAGTCATCTACGGAGAGCGTGAAAGCTAAATCTTTTTCCCATTTAACCATATAGGGTAATTTTTTAGGTGGGTTCGGGGTTAAGAGACTATTGTAACAGAGAGATAGCGGTTTCGTTTGACATTTCTTCCCTATACACAGTTTGTGAAAAGCTGAAAGGTTCGTAGGTGTAAAAGAGGTTAGGCCCTTCTGGTGTAGAGCGTGCTTCACACGTAGGTAAGAAAAACAGTCACTCAATGGGATGGCAAACTCCTGTACCAAGTCGGGAAAGGGTTTCAGGGAGTGGGGTGTAAAGAGCTGCCACACATGCGTCAAGCCGCGCAAAAAACAAGAATCTAAGTTTAAGTCTGGAATATAGCGGCACAGCACTCTGAGCGGGCGAGATATAATAAGTCATAAGGCCGTACCAACGGGCAACCCCACTGACGCCAGGACGTGAGGGAAAGCAGCGAGGCAGGTAGTAGACCCATGGTGCTATTTCTAGGAAGGAGTGGAAGCCACAACAGGTCATGAAGTTTGTATGGGAAAATCATGGCATTCTCCAACTGTAACCATAGAGGTGTTTCTTTGAGATGCATCGACGACAACAGTTGGGCTAGTAAGGCTGCTTTATAATACGATTGTAAATCCACAAAACCCAACCATCCGGTACGTCGTGGCGCAGTGACTGTAGAGGCCGATACTCGAGGGGGCTTCCCTTTCCAAATATGCACATGCAGCAGTTTTTGCAGCCGGAGCAATAAATGCGCCGGTATGAAAACTGGAATGTTTCTGAAATAATATAAAATGTGGGGTAAGATACTCATCTTTATGGCCGCCATACGTCCCAGCCAGGAGGATTCGTTTGTGCTCCATGTAGAGAGCTGCTTCTTCATGGAGTTCAAAAGTGGCATGAAGTTTTCCTTTAGGATGGTGCCTCGCGATTTAGTAAGGGAGATTCCAAGGTATTTTAAAAAGGTAGAGCGCCAATCAAAAGGGTACGTGCTACGCAAGGAGCTAAGGGATGAAGCAGCAACATTTATGGGGAGAGCTTGTGTTTTACTCACATTATTTTTATAGTAAGATAACGCTCCAAATCTGTCAAGGAGGCCAAACAGGGGAGGGAGCGATATCTCCGGGGTGGTCAAAAAGAGCAATATGTCATCTGCGAAAAGTGCCAATTTGTGCTCCCCTTGTGGGGGTCGGCATACCTTTGATTGTCTGGGAGCTTTTAATCTGCAGCGCTAAGGGTTCTAGGGCCAGAATAAATATTAGCGGGGATAACGGACATCCCTGTCGGGTGCCATTGGTTATGTGGAAAGAGGAGGATAGAAATCCCGATGCCAAAACTTTCGCCGATGGAGCGGAGTAGAGGGCCATAATACTGTGTACAAATTGTGCTGGTAGACCAAACTTTAGTAGCACCAGCCGCATATACCCCCAGTGTAGGCGATCGAACGCCTTTTCGCCGTCCAATGCCAGCAGGAGTCCGGAGGTATTAGTCCTATGGGCCAAATCAATTATATCATAAAATCGTCGGGTATTGTCACACATCTGGCGGCCTGGGACAAAGCCGGTCTGTTCAGTCGCGATCAATGATGGAAGTAGGGGGCCCAGCCTAGTAGCTAGTAGTTTAGCATACAATTTGGCGTCTACGTTCAACAGGGATATAGGGCGGAAGTTGGCACAATGTGTCGGGGCTTTACCAGGCTTGGGCAGGGTTACTACCGTTGCTTGCAACATCTCCGGAGGGATGATGCCAGTGTTCTTAATGTCAATAAAAAAACAGGGTAAGAGTCGGAACTAGTGAGGATGCAAATACCTGATAATACAGATTCGTAAAACCGTCGGGGCCAGGAGCTTTATTTTTTGGAAGTGCCTTAATAGCCTTAAGCACCTCCTCCTCTGTAAATGCAGCAAGCAAATCTGTAGCCTGAGAGGGAGAGAGGGAGGGAAGGTGCGCCTCTTGGAGAAAGAGATCTATGTCAGCCTGGGTAGGGGACGGTACGGTGTGATCCAATCCTAGGTTGTACAGGGAGGCATAATAACGTGCAAATTCATCAGTAATGAGGGCCGGATTATAAATTTTGACATTATTAGCATCCAATAGGTACGGTATGTTGGTTTGCATTCTGTTCCCTTTCAATTTAGACGCCAGCAATTTCCCCGATTTATTCCCTTGGGTATAATGAGCATAGTTAAGCCGTCTAATTGAGCATGCCATGACCTGGAGCATCAGGTGGTCCAACTCACGGCGCTGCGCAGTCAATTGAGCGGTAATATGAGGGGTGGGCGAGGCTTTATTCTGGGTTTCTAGGTCAGTAATGCGTCGTGTAAGAGTAGTCATCTGAGCATTTAGGCATCTTTTACGCTGCGCTCCTTTCTGTATAAAATGTCCTCGCATCACTGCTTTGTGGGCCAGCCAAACCGACGCTGTTGCAACGTCCCCAGTTACATTCATCATGAAATACTCCTGGAGGAGTTGTAACGTTGTTTGCACGTCCTCTCTGTCTACAATGAGTGAGTCGTTAAGTCTCCAATTCCCCATCCCCCTCGGTGGAAAAGCAGCCTCAAAAGTGATCGTAAGCAGAGCATGGTCAGACCACGTAATGATGCCAATGGTCGCCTCCAAGAGACGAGACAAGGCTGAGCTATGTATCAAACACAAGTCAATTCTACTATATGAGGAGTGGACATGAGAGAAATAGGTGTAGTCACGTGTGTTGGGGTGGCATATCCTCCAAGTATCATATAGGTCAAATGAGTGCATGAATTCCCGTAGTTGTTTACTAGAGGGCGGGGGGGAGCAGGAATGGGGGCGGGGTTGGCTCGTCTGAGTATCAACTTCGGGGTCAGGAGTGCAATTAAAATCCCCACATAAGAACATCGTACCACTAGACATTTTTTTCACTCTACAAAAAGCTTTCCGCAGATAAGAAACCGGGTTATCATTAGGGAGGTATAAATTAGCAATAGTGACTGGTAACTCATTCAGCGTACCCACAAGAATCACAAGGCGGCCCAACGGATCAACATACTGAGCCGAACACACAAAGGTCCAATCTCTATGAAACATAATCGAGACACCTTTGGACTTTGTCGGAGCAGTGGAATGGTAGGCATCAGTGTACATACGCGATTTCAAAAATGGAGGACGCCTCTTACAAAAATGAGTCTCTTGCAAACAAACAATAGCCGGTTGAGATTTATGCAGGTCACGAAATAAAGCATGGCGTTTGTACGGAGTGTTCAAACCCCTGACATTTAAGGAATAAATCTGGAATTGGGGTTTACTCATTTGTGGTTACGCCCAGTCCTCTAGATCTCACAGCGGACAGTGAAGACAACCTCCTCGGGAGAATTGGGGGATTCCCCTGCACAAAATAGCACCTGTAACCGTGTAACATAGTGCATGCCAAACAATACATACATTACATACATAGGTCGAACCAAAAGGAAACAAAAAGAAAAAATAAAAGAAAGAAAATGAGAAAAATAAAAAAAACGACCAAACTTCAGAGAAAAAAAACTGCACTCCATGAGCGCAGCTGAATGGAGTCAATCAACACAGCAGATTGGTATAAGTAGAAAACAAAACTGTCAAGAAAACTCCAGTAGGGGAAACAACAGTCCCAACTCTACCTGAGAAGGACCGTGCCAATTCACAGGCCATTGGAAGGCCTCGGGGCTTGCCGATTAAGAGACCAGAACAGGCCCCCATAAGCGCCCAGTTGAGGTAGATCAGAAAAAAAAAAAAAAAAAAAGGGTCAGTCCAGCATCCGTGGAAGAGTTCTGACACCCAAGGAGACGGGAAGCAGCATGGCAAGATGGTAGAAGCACGCCCCAGTGTTGGATCGCACAAGGCCAGAGCCTCATTTTGGTCGAACCCGATGCCACTCCGGAGAAACCTTCAGCGGCGAAGATGATTCCTCCCGGGGGAGGGGGGGGGGGGAGTAAACTCAGACACTACTTTCCAATCCGTCAACAGACGCATGCCAGTGAGGGGGTCAGGGATAACGTGCAAGACTCCCTCCCGCCATAACAAGATCTTTGTGGGAAATCCCCAGCGATACGCCATGTTGTGATCACGTAGAATTTTCGTGAAAGATGAAAATTCCCTTCTTTTAGACATGGTAGCAGTTGACAGGTCAGCGTAAAAAGAAATTTCAGCATACGGGGATGGCAGAGGCATAGATTTCCGTGATGCTCTCATTAACGCTTCCTTAACATGGAAAAAATGCACCCGGACTAGAACATCTCTAGAAGCTGAGGGCGGCAGGTTCTTAGCGCGTGGTAATCTGTGTGCCCTATCCATCAGGAAATCCTGTGACGAGTACGTTGGGACTAGGATCTGGAAAAGTTCCAATATATAGGGCTGAAGGTCAGCAGGGTTTACTGCTTCTGGAATACCCCGGATCCTTACATTGTTACGCCGCGAACGATCCTCCAAATCGGCCAATTTTGTTGCCATGGCGTCATGTGCAGTCTGCAAAGCAATATGACGGTCCACTAGATCGTTATGGGCCAAACATAGGTCGTCTGTCTTAGCCTCCAAAGAGTCTGTCCTCTCACCCAGATCTTGTACATCACGCCTCAGCTCCTGCAGCGCCTCTTTAAGATCCATTTGAATAGTAGCTCTAAGTTCTTGCAGCATGGCATGGAGTCTGCTTTCTGAAGGTGGTAAGATGTCAGACATGCAGGGTGGGCCTGCTACGGCCGCTTCCATGGTGAAGGAGGAAACAGAGGAAGGAGATCCGCCATCTTGGGCCTCACGAACCCGGTCTTTTTTTGCCGATTTTGCCGGCTCCAACGCTCGTTGCGCCTTAGGGGGCACCATCTGGAGGCTAGGAGATGTCACCCAGCTGTGGGTGAAGTTTCAGCCCCGGGGTTGCTGTAAATTAGCCGCAGGAGTTAAAAGTTTAGCGCCGGTCACAGGAGCTCTCCTCACATGCGACCGCGCGCTGCAAATGGTACATTTTTAAGGTGGACATCAGTGGTAAGTGGTGTCTCTCAGGGGTCTGTTATAGGACCAATTCTATTCAACTTATTTATAAATGACCTTGAAATAGGCATCGAAAGTCATGTATCAGTGTTTGCAGATGGCACAAAACTAGTAAAAGTAATACAATAAGAACAGGATGTTACTTCGCTGCAGAGGGATTTAAGATTGGGGGGACTGGGCACTTAAATGGCAGATGAAATTTAATGTAGATAAATGCAAAGTTATGCACTTTGGAGTAAAGAACACGCAAGCAACTTATACCCTAAATGGTACTGAGTTAGGGAAATCAAAGCAGGAGAAGGATTTGGGAATAATCATAGACTTCAAACTAAGTAACAATGCCCAATGTCAAACAGCAGCAGCCAAGGCCAGCAATGTATTGGCATGCATTAAAAGGGGAATTCACTCTCGGGATGAAAACATAATTTTGCTTCTTTATAAATCAATGGTAAGACCGCACCTTGAATATGCCGTGCAATTTTGGGCACCTGTCTTAAGAAAGGATATTATAGCGCTAGGAAAAGTGCAGAGACGGGCGACTAAATTAATAAGGGTATGGAAGGTTTACGTTATGAGGAAAGGCTATCAAGTTTAAACCTTTTTTAGTTTAGAGAAACGGTGCCTTAGAGTGGATCTGATAACCTTATATAAAACATATACGTGGCAATTATAAACAATTGTCTGGAAAACTATTCATTAACAGAACTATACACAGGGCACAATGTCACCCATTTAGACTGGAAGAAAGGAAATTCAACCTAAAGAATAGGAAGGGTTATTTTACGGTGAGAACAATAAAGCTGTGAAATTCTCTGCCTGTTGAAGTGGTTGGGTCAGAGACTGTACAGACTTTTAAAAACCGACTGGATGACTTTCGGCAGACACAGAATATTAAGGGTCATAATATATAATATGTGGGTAAGCTACTTGATCCAAGGAGAAATCTGACTGCCATTCTGGGATCAAGAAGGAATTTTTCCCCAGAGTGTTGCATATTGGCGATCGCTTCAGACTGGTTTTTTTTTGCCTTCTTTTGGATCAAAAGCTCAGTCTTTGGGTAGAAAATGCACAATGTGGAAAAGGTATACTATTTCCTTTTAACCGAGCCGCACAATATACACCATGGCAGTTTGGATGAATATCACACAATGTACACAGTGGCACATATAAAAGATACGTTGTTTTTTTTCCTAACAGCTGTCTGAGGTTTCCTACCAACACCGGACATATCCTATAAAAAGTGTAAAGCAACATCCGTTGCACAGCAAATAATAATATTATACAGAAGTAGAAAATGTTTCTGGAGGAATCATACTCAATCTGTATTGAGCTCCCTTGAAAGGAGAAGCTCAGTGAAGCAACCTTTACCTCCTCTAGATACCACCTATAGCTCCATTCCCAATCCTCTGCATCAAACCAGAGAGCAATGGATTATCTTGACTATTCACCATGTGAGTCGATTTCCATTTTATCTATGCTGCTGCCTTATTATCATGTGCACACATTTTTGGTTCCTGTCTCTCTATATGTACTGCTTAGGAAACACAATCATATATATTAACACGACTCTCCTTACACATACACATACACACACAGAACTCTTCACACTCGCACCTATCCCAATGGATCTAGCAATAGGGAGCCACTTACTAAATAACGCAGTTTGAGATGTTAACTGTTAGAATCTCCCTATTTGTAGCCTCTTTATGACTGAACTGGCATTGCCACTGGTAGAATCCACTTATTGTATTGTCCCCTCTATCCCTCACTGTACTGCCCCCTCTCTTTACTGAACAGTGGAGGCTCATCTATAGGGGCACTTGGGGCAGTGTCCTACCTTTATTGTGCAATAAAATAAAAATGATTCTTTTTTCTGTTGTTTTTTTGTCATTCAACATATGTCTGATATGTCCCTTTAATTATTAGTACAGCAGCTTCACTTTTTATCTCCTCTACTGTTGCTAGGCATAGTAAAAACAAACAAACAAAAACACCTGATCAACTCTTTGGATTCAGTCCAGAAATCTGATAAGGATTCTATGGGAGGTGCTGTAATTCACCGTCCTAAACTGTGGCAGCCCTTTGCAGCTTGCCAATGGAGCTCCATATGACCACCTTAAGCCCATATGTTGCCCTCACATCTGTATTACCTGGATCTTAGATACCTCACTAATGAATGAATGCAAACATACCTTGCGCCTTTGGTTTCAGAGGCTTATGGAATTCCAGACTCTTGTCCACCTGTCAGACCATAGACCAGATATCTTAGATGGAAATGCATTTTCTGGAATTGAAGTTCTCAAAAGCCTTCCAGGACTTCTGATTATGCAAGGGATATGTATGTATACTATCTCCCACATGATCACAATGCTTTCTTTCTCGACCACCTACCACTGGGTCATGGTGGGTGGAAATATTCCCTGCCTGTCACTATATAGTTTTCCACTGTCTTAAGATCTGATCACAGGCTATATTTTATGTTATAGCTATGAGTCACATGGAGAACTCAGCCAGTACGTGTCAGGAATGGCACCGGGGTGGCACCGCAGGTTCAGGGAGTCTAAGCCCAGGATGCAGGGATGCTCTGAAGGTACCTTGGTTAGGCTGATGTTATGTGATCCGAGGCGTGGTACAATGGGGGTTATCCAGGAGAATTGTCAGCAGGCGATCCTAGGTCGAGGGACTGGTACAGCGGGATATTCGTTGAAGCAAGCAGGGGTCTGATACACAGTAAGTCTTTAACAATAGTTCAGCTATGTTTGCAGGATAGACTTGCAATGCAAAGCCATGGTAGAAAGGTGGGAGTGTCTCTTTATTTGCAAGCAGGAGGGTGTGTTGTGTTTGGTGCTTGTGCTTTTACTGTTTAACCCCTCTCCTTGCTGGATTGGAACGGGGGCAGCACTTTACATGTGCTGCCTGAGCAAGGAATGTGATCCTGGGGTGGTCAGCGATGGGGATCCTGACATAGCCCCTCCCTCAAGGCCGAACCCTGTGCGGCCCAGATATGCTTGTAGGCTGGGTTCAGCTGCAGGAGACACATAGGAAAATATTCCCTGCACACAATAAGAATCTTGATCTTTAGTAGAGTTTCTGGACTGTGCATCACAAGGTATAGGACCACTCTGATAGGTGTCGGAAGCGAGGAGGATCGCCCCGCAGCAGGCAGAATTCTGGGCACAGGGGGCAGCATTAGCTTGGAGATGATTCTTTCTCTGACGCCTCCTTGCCCTTGATTTGGAGGATTTGGCCAGGATGGTTGCACACAAGGAAGGAACCGGAGCCACACTTGGACCAATCTCCTCCATGATGGGTATCTCTTCCTCTTTGCTGGATGTCATAGACGTGGTGAGGGTAGTCCCTAGGAATGCCCCTTCTTGGTCACTCCATAGGCTGCAGGGAAGCGCACATGGATTCCTCAGGCTGCAGGGAAGCGCACTGGGGTTCATCAGCTTCCTCAGTTATCATGAAAGGAGCCAGGCCAGCATTGTCTGTGGGAGCAACATAGGGATACAGAGAATCTTGATGCAGCGGGGTGTTCACCGTGGTATATATGGCACTTCTGGTGATCGCGTCTGGTAGTACAAAGTCAAGGAGTTGATCTTTCTCCATGTCAGCCCGGCTGGGGTCAGCAGAGATCCTTGATCTTTCTTTTAATCACCAATGTCCTCTCATAGGTGTCAATGTTGGCTTTTTCGACCACAAAACCATTGGAAGCAACAGTGTACTCTGTATGTTTGAAAGGAGTGGTACCGCTTGGGTAGGTAGCAGGATATGAAGCGGTAGTGCTAATATACCTGGCATAGCCACAAGGAGACCCTCGGGAGCACCGTGCGGTCTGTAGCGGATTCGTTGGAAGGCACAGAAGGTCTTGGGCTGCCAACCCCTCACTGTCTGACTCCAGGGACTCCCACTCGCCATCAGACTCTGAGTCCTGTCGAGAGAGACACGGTGAAGGCGGTGGTAGGTCTTCCCATGGCATGTGGTACTTCCTGGCAGAAGTGGGCATAGCTGGCTCTCTTCTTGCAGACTGTCCGAGGACTGGAGTAGGGGAGGAGATGCAACGATCTGCAAGGGTGATGGGAGTTGCAGTCAATATGTGAATAGAGTCCACGATTTGTTTTGCAGCTTTCCTCATCATTAATGCTTCTTCAAATACTTTTAAGTCCTCTCTGCAAACCCTGGTTCCGTTAGAGGCATATATATGACTGGGAGGACCTGGATCTGGAGCACCTGTGGTTGAAGCAGTAGTTTTCATGCATGCAGGTTCCAGGGTGGAAGGAACGCACGCCATGATACAAGGTCTGGAGGTTGTAGGTGTCACCACCCAGGGTATGGTGCTGGCGATGTCCATGGGGGTTTCCAGGTCGCTCTCTGTGGTTACCTCCATTTCCACAGGGGTGACAGGGTCTTCCTCCGCTCTACACCTGGCAGCTTGAAATTCTATGCTCCCAGGTTTAGCAAGTAAAGAGGGCAGATCTCCTCTGGGTCTAGACTTGGACCAGGATTCAGCTTTGGGAACCGGATTACTTCTGTTCTCATGCTTGGGCTGGGGGTTCCACCTTGGGGGCAGGAGCCCTTCTAGTTACATGCTTGTGCTGGGGTTCTGCCTTGGAAGCAGGAGCCCCTCTAGTTCCACGCTTGGGCTGGGGTTCCGCCTTGGGAGCAGGAGCCCTTCTGGTGTCATACATGGGCTGGGGTTCCCTGGAAGGGCTTGCCACCGGGATTTGCTGTCTGATGGGCCTTTCTGGGCATTCAGAGACCCAGTGATTTGGAGAGGCACAGTACCAGCAGAGATTCTGGGTCTGTCTTCTGAATCGCTCCTCAGGAGTTAGTGGGCCTTTGACCTTTTTCACAGGAGGAACACACACCTTATTATTGCAGTTTTTGAGGGAGTCCTTCAGTTCCCATAATTCCTCCAACACCCCACACAGCTGATAGTCCATACGGTCCAGGGCTTGCAGTATCCCCGCGGGCTTAGTTGTAGGGCTTCGCATTTTGTCAGGAATGGCACCGGGGTGGCACCGCAGGTTCAGGGAGTCTAAGCCCAGGATGCAGGGATGCTCTGAAGGTACCTTGGTTAGGCTGATGTTATGTGATCCGAGGCGTGGTACAATGGGGGTTATCCAGGAGAATTGTCAGCAGGCGATCCTAGGTCGAGGGACTGGTACAGCGGGATAGTCGTTGAAGCAAGCAGGGGTCTGATACACAGTAAGTCTTTAACAATAGTTCAGCTATGTTTGCAGGATAGACTTGCAATGCGAAGCCATGGTAGAAAGGTGGGAGTGTCTCTTTATTTGCAAGCAGGAGGGTGTGTTGTGTTTGGTGCTTGTGCTTTTACTGTTTAACCCCTCTCCTTGCTGGATTGGAACGGGGGCAGCACTTTACATGTGCTGCCTGAGCAAGGAATGTGATCCTGGGGTGGTCAGCGATGGGGATCCTGACAGTACGTGAAGTGGGTCAGTATATGAAGGGGGTTAGTATGTGAAGGGGGTCAGTGTCTGTGTGTATAACTGTGTGGGGGTGACAGGATCTTTGTTTATCAACGTCTGTGTCTTCTATGGAAATGTAGAAAGTGTCAGTGTTATGTGCGTCTAGAAAAGAGTCTTCATTAGAACAAGCTGAACAGCAATGTTTTAGTCTACAATGGGCTTTAAGCAACACAGTCAGGGTTATTCAAAAGAGATCCGAATTGTGGCCGAAAGGTAACTGAACAGTGAAATTCAGCGTACGGCTACCTTTCCTGGCTATTCGGCTATCCAGAGAGCAGGCAGTTTGCCAAATGTTGGCAAATTCCCTGCACATACGGTGCCTGTTCGTTGCCTGTTTGAGGGCAGTGAAATCCCCATAGAGAAGCAATGCTTCGTCTATTCAGAGAACAAAAACCAGCAGTGAAAAGTTGCCGAAATACCCTGCTTTTTGGTGGTTTCATTCAACAGGTTTATTCAGGCGAATCCCATAGGCTTCAATGTTAAAAATATTCCCGTTTTAATTCAATATCTAATAAACTGTTGATTATAATATTCTGCAGTGAAAAGTCTATTTATGGATTTTTTAGGATCTTTTAGGCATTTTTCCGGAATTTTTTTTGTAAAAATCATTTTTTTCTGTAACAGCTCTTTTTATTATCATTCATTGGATCGTATGTGTAAATTTCAGACATTTTCGTTCAGTAGTTTCTTTGCAATCAGCGTTTCACTTTTCAAACATTGAAGCGTACATTTTTTTTTTCACTCCATTCGTCTGCGGCGTCGGGTTTTTCCGGTGGCTGCTCTGCGCTGTGATCGGCAGATGCTCGGGTTTCTCTGGAATGTTCAGTGGGGTTAATCCAGATGTTTTTGCGGGTGTCAGTGTGCATTTGCCAGGTTTTGCGGTGAGTGTTCGTCGGGTTTGCGGCAGCTTTTTCCTGCACTACGATGGCCCTGTGGTGCTTGCTGAATACACCGCAGGGTCACCGAAATGGGATCGCCGAATTGCACCGAATTGAAGAGAAAGAAAAACCACCAAACGTGCGGTGACTTTTCGATTCTCTTTGAATAACCCTGAGTGGGTTTTCATAAAAGCTCCTGTAGGCTGAAATATTGCTGTTTGTCATTTTTCTAATAAAGTACCTTTTCTGGATGTGCGTAAATTAGAATTGCTCGTAAATATTTAGAATTGAATTTCTAACGCCGATATTTCCATTAAAAAGTATAGCTTTTAAAGCCAATATTTGAGTCAAATTTTTATTAGGTATCTCCTAAACCAAAAAAATTAACAAAATGCTGCTTAAAAAAGGTATCGATTTATTGATTTCAGCTACTGGGCTGAATTAAATTGAAACCATATCTCTTTATTATTTTTTTTAAACATATTTTTTATTCATCTTGGATCAACATACAGAAAAACAGAGAGACATCTTAATATACATCATTATCAGATATTCAACTCGTACAAAAACATGGCATCCAGCGGTTGAAGAAGTTATCATACACCTCCTCTTAGAACCAAAGAAGACTATTCCCAAAGGTAAGTGGGTCGGTTAAGTGTGGGCATCCACAGGGTCTGAGGGGGAGGAAGCTAGAAAACGGGATAAGGAGTGATCAGGGGGATCTTGCGGGATGGGTGGGGTACCTCGCAGCATCTGTAGGGAGTACCAAGGGGTGCAGAAAAAGGTATGACGTAAGGAGTCCTTAGTTTCGCATGGCAGGGTGCGAATAAGGGGGGTCCAATTTGTAAAGAAGGACTGAGTCTTCTTTTCTTGCTGCATCGCAGCCTCGATCCAGTCTGCCAAAAATATGGCGTAGATTCTATCGTAAACCATGCGAAAGGAAGGAGGGGCAGCTGAGATCCATTGCGACAAGATCGCTTTATTGCCCGTTGCCGCTAACAGGGTGAGCCAAAATTGATGGCACTTATCAAAATGTCTGGGGGTGAGGGGGGGGGGGTCGGACGATTAAAGATGGCCCATTCCTTGGTAAAAGGAATTTCTAGACGAAGAACCTGTGAACCAAATCGTCGTATTGTGTCCCAAAATAGTTTAATAAAGTGACATGACCATAAGCAATGCCGTAAATAAGCATTAGCACCTTGACATTTTAAACAGTTTGCGGTTGATGACAATCCCACGCGAGCTATTCTGTCGGGCGCCATATACGCTCGATGGAGTATTCTATAAAACATGTCCAAGTAGTTAGCAGAGGGAAGGGAGCGTCTGGATAGTAAGGTGGCCCCAATCAAATCCTGCGTGGAAAGCTCGGGAAAGATTGTGGTCCATCTAGTTATTGCTGCCCAGGGGAGTTTGGTGGGTAGCGAAGATTGTAGAAGTGCGTATATAGTAGAGGTAGAGGGAGGGGACAAAGGGAGGGCAAACAGGAGCGTGTCAAGTGAATTGGCTAGGTCATTAGGAGACAGTGTGTTCAATTGGGTAAGCAGAAATTGCTTTAATTGCAAGTAATATACCGGGTGTATGTGAATAAAGCCCCAGGGCCAGATGGAATTCACCCGCGAGTACTGAGAGAGCTATGTGTTGAAATATGTAAACCTCTGTTCTTAATCTTTCAAGATTCTTTTCTTTCAGGAATAGTACCAGAGGATTGGAGAAAAGCTGACGTGGTCCCTATATTTAAGAAAGGTTTAAAATTTGTGCCTGGGAATTATAGACCTGTGAGCTTAACATCTGTGGCTGGCAAAGTATTTGAGGGGTTACTAAGGGATAATATTCAGGAATTTATTGGGAGGTATAATGTAATTGGCAAAAATCAGCATGGTTTCATGAAACACAGATCATGTCAGACTAACCTAATTACGTTCTATGAGGAAGTAAGTAGAAGTATAGATCAGGGGGTCGCAGTGGATGTGATTTACTTAGATTTTGCCAAAGCTTTCGACACAGTTCCACACAAAAGGTTACTATTTAAATTGAGAAAAATTGGTCTAGATGAAAATACTTGTTCTTGGATAGAAAACTGGCTAAAAGATAGGGTACAGAGAGTGGTCATAAATGGTACATTTTCAAGATGGACACCAGTGGTAAGCGGTGTCCCTCAGGGGTCTGTTATAGGACCAATACTATTCAATTTATTTATAAATGACCTTGAGATAGGCATTGAAAGTCATGTATCAGTGTTTGCAGATGACACAAAACTAGGAAAAGTAATACAATGTGAGCAGGATGTTACTTCGCTGCAGAGGGATTTAGATAAATTGGGGGACTGGGCACTTAAATGGCAGATGAGATTTAATCTAGATAAATGCAAAGTTATGCACTTTGGAGTGAAGAACACACAAGTAATTTATACCCTAAATGGTACGGAGTTAGGGAAATCCAAGCAGGAGAAGGATTTGGGAATAATCATAGACTTCAAAGTAAGTAACAATGCCCAATGTCAAACAGCAGCCGCCAAGGCCAGCAAAGTATTGGCATGCATTAAAAGGGGAGTTCACTCACGGGATGAAAACATAATTTTGCCTCTGTATAAATCAATCGTCAGGCCGCACCTTGAATATGCCGTGCAATTTTGGGCACCTGTCTTAAAAAAAGATATTATAGCGCTAGAAAAAGTGCAGAGACGGGCAACTAAATTAATAAGGGGAATGGAAGGGTTAAGTTATGAGGAAAGACTAACAAGCTTAAACCTGTTTAGTTTAGAGAAACGGCGCCTTAGAGGGGATCTGATAACCTTATATAAATATATACGGGGCCATTATCAACCATTGTCTGATAACCTATTCATTAACAGGTCTATACATAGGACAAGAGGTCATCCATTTAGACTGGAAGAAAGAAAATTTAGCTTAAAGCATAGGAAGGGTTATTTTACGGTGAGAACAATAAAGCTGTGGAATTCTCTGCCTGTTGAGGTGGTTGGGTCAGAGTCTGTACAGACTTTTAAAAAACGACTGGATGACTTCCTGCAGACACAGAATATTAAGGGTTATAATATTTAATATGTGGGTAAAAGCTTCTTGATCCAAGGAGAAATCTGACTGCCATTCTGGGGTCAAGAAGGAATTTTTTCCCGGTATGTTGCATATTTCAGACTGGGTTTTTTGCCTTCTTTTGGATCAACAGCAGTAGGTTATGTGGGAGAGGCTGAACCCCATGGACGCATGTCTTTTTTCAGCCTATATAACTATGTAACTATGTACTATGTAACTATGTAGTGGTGCAGCTGAGTAAAACCGCGGTGGGCCAGCGTATGAAAAATCGGAGCAGGGGAGGCATTTTGAAAGTGGGGATTGTGAAGAATAGGTGACCACAGAGTCGTTCTCCAGGTGAGTTGAAGGTGCCTGCGAATCTTGATCCAGGCCAATTTCGTGGAGGATAATAGTGGGTTAGAACGTAGACTAGGGGGGACAATGGGTGAGCTTTGATGGAGGAACGCCGATAAGGAAGAGGAGGGAAGCAACGCCTGCTCAAGCTGCAAGGGCACGAAGTGTGAAGTACCGTTCAGCCAGTCAGCAGCATAACGGTAAAGGGCCGCTAAATTGTTGTCAACTATATTTGGAAAATTAATACCTCCCCTAGTTAACGACTGTTGGAGCGCAGGAAGTGGAATACGTGCTCGTTTACCTTGCCAAATGAATGCCACATATAGTCTATTTAATATACGGAGATCTGTGGGCTTCAATAGTAGAGGCAAAACCTGTAAGGGATAGAGAAATTTGGGGAATAAAGTCATTTTAATAAGTGCGGCCCTTCCCAGATAGGATAAAGGGAGAGAACTCCATGCTTCCAGGAGTAACTTAGTTTGGCTGAAATGGGGGTCAATATTGAGGCTGTATAATTGAGAGAGGTCCGCCGGCAGGATGATTCCTAGGTATTTAATGAAAGGTGTAGAGGCCCAAGACAAGGGGAACTGTCTGAGCCAATCATCTTGTGGCTTTGCTCCCAGGGGCAGAGCGACCGACTTAACGTAATTAATTTGGAAACCAGAGGCTGTGTGAAATGAATCAAA
Source organism: Leptobrachium leishanense (assembly GCA_009667805.1). Lineage (NCBI taxonomy): Eukaryota > Metazoa > Chordata > Amphibia > Anura > Megophryidae > Leptobrachium > Leptobrachium leishanense. The sequence goes on along the minus strand of CM019072.1, from coordinate 85,608,748 downwards.
TAAGGCCAACAATGGTGGAATAGCAGAGGCTGGGTTCGAAAGAAACAATAGCAGATCGTCTGCAAAAGCCACCACTTTTAGTGTCACCAAGGAGGACAAACGAATACCCGTAATTACCGGGCACGTCTCTATAATGCGAAGGAGGGGTTCCAGGGCAAGGTTAAACAGTAATGGTGATAAGGAACACCCCTGTCTGGTTCCTCTCTCTAGTACGAAGGGGGCACTGTGATTACTGTGGAAGGGTTGTGGTAAAGCGCACGAAATAGGGACAGGAATACCTTTCCAAAGTGGTGGAACTTAATAAATCTCTCTAAATAGGCCCAGGATATCCTTTTGAATGCCTTATCAGCGTCGCAACTCAATAGAAGATTTGATGCTTGTGGTGTAAGGGAGGAGGACCATATGGCCGCTATAGCCTTGCGAATGTTTGTGGCAGAGTGACGGCCAGCAAGGAAACCCGTTTGTTGGTGGCCCACCAGACAAGCCATCGGTCTCTGTAGGCGGCCGGCCATGATGGTGGATAGCAGTTTCAGGTCAGTGTTTAACAGTGCAATAGGCCGATAGGAGGTGACCAGGGTAGAATCCTTTCCAGGCTTGGGGATAACCACCACCCTGGCCTCGTTAAAAGTTGGAGGAGGTTCCTCCCCTTGTAGAATGTTATTATAAAGTGAGACCAAGTGTGGGACCACCGAGCCTCAAAGGAACTTGTAATATTAGCTCTTTATTTTAGTGACTTTATTAAGATTGTGTTGTTCAGGTAAGCTACTCAAATTTTATAAGTTGTACATTCCTTACATTTATATATTATCTAAACTATTGGCAAATTGTTGAGGTTTTACTTTCCTGGAGCATTAATGTTTTTTGTCTCTTATATTTCTATTGAGTTAGATTGTATGGATTCATTGAAGAAGAGTTCCTTAGGGCTCTATATTGGCAATGATGTTCCTTGTAGGACAATTTCCCTGATCTCTTTCAATCAAACATTATAAATAGAAATCAAGGAGATGCCCTAGGGTATTGCCTTATGGTGCACCATGATTTTCCAGCTTAGGTAGCTTGCATACTGGTGGAAATGAACTAAATATATTTTTGCACACAATAACAGTTCTATTCGGAAGAAAGTTGAAAATCAAGAGAACTGTCAGGAGAAGAGAACAATCTAGACCAAATAACCGATTTGGAAAGTGAGATATATGGGAGAATTTTTCTGGTTTGGTTATTTTGACCTAGAATTTTCACTTCTCCAGTCATTTTCCTGAGTTTCACCTTTCTTTGACTAGACCTGCATTATAGGGCCGTATTATCTGGATCTGGCGGCTGCCGCAGTATGTGAGTGTATGGCAGGCCGGCCAGCGGCTTGTCTCTGCTGGGCTGCTGTGGGCCTATTTTCAGTAGGCGCCTGGAGCGGCCGCTCCATCCGCCCCTACATTAATCTGGCCCTACCTGCATATGATTTGAAACTAATGATGACCATAGCTTTATCAATTTTCATTTTTGAGAAAGAAGGGCAAGCAGATCATCATAACATATAATTAAAAATTATGGCACCGAAATTGTATAAGAAAATATATACATAAATAGACTTTATGATGCAAAGATAAAAGTTGGTAGAGAAAGACACTCACACAGAGAAATAAATATTAACAGGTCAGTCAGAAATCATATACTCATAAGTGCTGGCTGGGTGGAGTAGAGGTAACATCGCTGCTCTATAGCTGTGGAGAGAGACTGTGGAGACACAGGTTCGATCCTGGCAAGAGCACCTCTCCAGTAAGTGTCCTTGGGCAAGACACCTACCGGTACATACTCGCCACCCAGGACATAGTTGAAAATGAGAGAAATCTCAATGTATCCTTCCTGGTAATAATCCTTTCTCAAAATCTGCCAACAAATTAGAATATTAAATTGTAAACATTTTTAGATTTATAGGCAGAGAGCACGTCTTTAGGAATAAATAAAATATCATATACTGTGGTAGACCAGGTAAGATAGATTGCTTCAGTACTAAAACTCTCTGAAGGAATTGAATTCTTGAGGTCTGAGAAGCTATTGGAGAAACATTTGAGAAGAGATCAAGTCAAGTGGGAACACCTTGGAATTACATTCTACCACTGTTTTTGCATAGGGAACAGAAGGATCACATTTTGCTTACAAATTGTAAACATTTTGATGTCATTCAGCTTCTCCCACTCCTTATGAAGCCAGACTTCACTTACATAGTGAGTAGGGCAAGCACTAAAGGGGTTATTCAAATTTCGGTGCGCTTTCATTCAGTGCACTCCGGCAAGCTGAATTTGCTGACCCTGCATCGAATTCAGCATTCATGGCAGGGTCCTCGAAGTGTGCCGAATGGATCCGTCGAATGCAACCGATAAACTAGCTGAACGCATTTGATAAACTGCGAAACGCCGGCAATAAACTGCCGAACACCGCTGATAAACTGGCAAACAGGTGTAAATCACCTGTTTGAACCTGTCAAACAAAAGCAACGAAAATCTGGTCATTTTGCCAACTTTTCGCTGCTGTTTGGTATTCTCTGAATAGATTCAGAATAGCCGCCGAATTGCACCGTGTTTTGCTGGCAATTCGCAAATATTTATCAAATTGGCAGCTTTCTGAATAACTGAATTGCCACGAAATTGCACAGTACGGGGAAATTCACCATTCGGTGCAAATCCATGGCCAATTTAACTCTCTTTGAATAACCCCTTCGGCTAATGTCAGATGAACGCATTCTGAGCACACTATGCGTCCGTGAAACAACTGACGTACTTTCTGACTGATGATACTGTAGACACCACATGGTCCGGTTTTTTTGACTGACTTTTTTTTGACTGATGTAGATGGGAAATAAAATTAATATGCAAAATGAAAAAATTGATACATGATATGAAAAACCATTTGGTCCGTCAAAAATGCTGGATGTCAAAAATGCAGTCCATCTGACTACGCTCCATCACTCACACACAAAGCTACACGGACGTGGCGCACTATGTGCATCCGTCCTATCGGTTTGACGTTCTTGCCTAAGTTGCGTCTGGTGCCACGTGTGTTGTGCGTGCACACTTCTGTGCGGATGTTCTTAGTGTGTGGGTCTCTATTGATCATAATTTTATGCTACGACGGACGTTAAAATGTGCGACAACAGAGACGTGATAACTGCGTTCGTCTGACACGGGCCTCAAGAGTTAAGTTCAGTCAGGCAATGCAACCCCACAGTAATTTTTCAAGTATAGAAGTGATATCTGCTTTGTCATGAAATGTTCATCTTTCCAGTAGACCACCGATAATATATAATTTTATATTGGGTCTTTGGATTAATTTATGGCAAAGACATGCGTTTATTACATCGTTATATTGCAATGCAAAGTTATGATCTCTTTATCACAGATCTCCATACCAGTTCTCCAAGATATTAAATGAGAAGTTAAATGTAGTGGTGATTTCAGCAACATCTAAATAATTTTATCAGCCCATTATAATATATACTAAATACATACATATGTTAAATTTTGTAAAAATGCAATTTAAGAGGTGCAGAAAGTGAAAATAAATTGAATTGTTAATTTGCTTGAAGATGTTACTGTCTAAAACAACATTAGATCTCAAACGTACAAAAAAATGTCAGGCTGAAGAGACACTTGGATTGATCCAGTAGTAAATTAAACATAATTGCCCAGGCACAGTGGTCTAGTCACTTTAAACCTAGTACCAAGGGCATGACTTTGCACTTAAGGCTCTGAGAGACCCTTAAGGCAAGGCCTGACCCCATCATATGCTCTTATGATTATGAATGACAAGCAGGCAGCCATCATTTATTAATATAGGAAAACTCGCCAACCCTTTGTCCCTACACCATTGTGCTCTTATAGCATACTATTCACAACAAAAGAAAACAGATTTACACACATTTAAAGTGCAAAATGATCAATTGCAAATGTTCTTCCTTAAAATAGTAGCATGTTGTTTTTATGGCAGCAAACCATTAGGTATAAAAACAGTATGTAAACTAAATTCAGTTTTTTGTGATTTGAAATTGCTGTATTTATATTTTTAGAAGGTTTTTCTTCAATCATCCTTTTCTTAAGAAATGTTTTTATTTGATGCAGAATGTACAGTAAGTTTATATATACCTAATACTGGCAGCAAGGTGGTGTATTACATACAAGTATTAAACTGTTAGAAAGTCTGCAAATCAAAGAAAATACAATGGCCAAGATTCTCTATGGTTCGTTTTGGGAAGGTGTGGCTAAAATTAAGAGGCTCAAGGCATAACATTGCAGTACCCTACCGGCAAATTACCATTGACCATAACTGCCAGGAAAGGAGCTGGCAATGATAATATTAATTCACTTGTATGTTCTTACACACATTTTATTTTGTGACTTTAGCAGCTTGCGAGTCAAAAAGTGACATGAATGATATGCAATGGTCAAATAAAATTTTGGTTTTGAACTCGGCTCTGTTTTGGAGTGGCACATAAATGAACTTGCAAGAGCAAGGGTAATTATAATAGTTAGGATATTGTGGTGGTTCTGCTGTGCTGCTACACTTCATGGTGACTTTCAAGTTTTTCTAGCAGAGGTTTAATTGTGGAAGCCCGCTGATCTATCATCACTACAATTTCACTTAGTGATTCTTGTCCAGAGACTCAGTGCAGGAATGTGCTAGGTAAGTAAATCTGCAAGAACAAAAAAAAATTCCTCTCTCAAATATAAAAAAAATAGATCACAGCTGAATGGCTAATAAATGGGTAGTAGTAGTGCTGTTTACTTTCCAATAGACACTATATAGACAGAGGAGAGATGTTATAGACCATGGGAGGAATAGCAATGGAAATTCTTAGCTCTAGTAAATAGAGATTGAGATAAGGTTTCAATGCTGTAGGCTTAATCAGGTCAAATCCCAACTAAAACTTTAGAGACCCAGTCTATAAAAGAGACTATGCAAGATAAAAACACGACAAAGACTAATGGGAGTATAAACTAAGTAATCCTCAGAAAGAAGGTCAAAAGAAACCAATGGCAAAGCAACCAGACCAAAACAAACCACAAAAGACTGGAAGAACACACCATGGATTGATATCACATATACTTTACTGAAGAAAAAAGCAGCCTGAGAAACGTAGTCATCTCTGAAGAACAAAGAAGACATGTGGCCCCCAGGTGAGTAATATGCATGAAAAGAAAGGATATTCCTTGACTATCAGGGTTATTCAGAGAGCGTGAAAAGCAGGAGAATGACTGGAGAATGAAAAATTCTAGGTCAAAATAGCCAAACCAGAAAAATTCTCCCTTTCATCTCACTTTCCAAATCGGCTATTTAGACCTAGAATTTTTCATTCTCCAGTCATTCTCCTGCTTTTCACCTCTCTCTGAATAACCCTGTATGTGTATAATTTTATTTATATAATTCACGCAAATATTCTCATATTTGCAGTCACCATTTTATATGATATACACATTTTACCCTAAATGTATGGTTTAGAAAAAAAGATCTGAGGCCGTTATACATTTTCAGACATTGCTGGCATTTCTGATGCAATTTAGCTCCCTAGACAATTTAATTCCAGGGTATAAAACTCAGTTCAATCACAGTTATGCTTTACTCCTTGTAACAGTGGTTAATGTTAGGGCATGCTTTACAATTTCTGATTCTTTTTGATTAGGTTTATTATGAGGATTAGAGTCATTGTTTGGGCTATAGTTTCTACTTATTTTATGATTAGTGTTAGGAAAAAGGTTTACGGTTTCTGCTTCTTTTATGATTAGGTTTAAGGTTGCTGTTATGGTAACTGTTTCTGCTTGTTTTATGAATAGGTTAGGCCTAGGGTTAGCGTTAAGGTTCGATTTAAGTTTAGACTGTTTCTGCTTGTTTTTGTCAGGAATCTAGCCCTAAATTCTGTCAAAAGGCAAGAACTGTTGAGCTGATCCAGGCCGGTTCTTGCCTGACCTTCCAGTTGCATCCAGTCTGAGACTTCCCTGCAGCCTTCTGCCAGATTACACCTGGCCCAGAGACCACTTACTACTATTTAAGAGTGTGACTCCCATAAGGTATTGCCCTGTCATTGAGTCAACTACCTGAATGTAATATGCCCTGCCCCAGAGTTCCTTGTATTACCTTGGATCTACTGTAGCCATGAGTCCACTGCCTATATCACCTGTGCTGACTGTCCACCTGAACCAACGTTTACATGAGTTCTCTGGCTAGTCATTGTTGCTGTCACTCCACTGCCTATTCCAGCCTTGCTGTGTCCACCACCTTACTAGCGCGTGACGTGACACCACTTCCTGCTCCTGACTTGCTTTTTCCCCTGCCTTACCAGCTTGTGTCATGACACCACCATCTGTACAAGCATGTGCTGCGTGTTCTCTAACCGAGTGCTGTATCAGCTTGTACAATGTGTCCTCTACCAGTGTGTCATATCAGTTTGCTTGGGGAGTCCTGTACCAGCCTGTGTCACCAGCTGATGTTTTCTTCTGCAAGAGCTTGCTGCCGTGATCATCACCGCCAAGAGCCACCTGCCCTGACTTCGCTGCCAGAGCCACTCGTGTTTATATCCAGTACTTAGAAACACCAGGTTCACACAGATCCAACACTGGATGGAATAATCGAAAAATAAAAATAAATTATTTTATTCAAACAATACAAGTAGAAACAACACAAGTGGAACAAAAAGACAAATACACAGGACAAGTGCTCGAGACCTAACAGCAAACTTGATAAAATGATAAAAAGAGATTAATTTATTAAAAAAAAATTGTATCAGTGACATCCAGGTGACAAAATACACTTTACGCTTGTTAAAAATACACACAATGGACCTTAATATCCAAAAAGGGGGCTAAGTAGGTCAAAATACACCCCTACCTGTAGATATTAAAGTTACAATTTGCATATTGCCGATTGTGAAATGGAACAATAGGCACATGCAGTAACTAGAAAACAGTAATAGAAGTCCTTATCAGCACTTATCATATGCAAAGCCCAATCACCCTCATCCAGTACCAATGTACTGCAGTATAAAGATCTCAGTCAAAGAAAGCATATTATTCCTTCGTAAAGGAGCTATTTATCAATAGTACACATCAAGCATATCCTTAGGTATCAAATATGGATAAATATTAGGGTATATCCTATCAACGCAAATATGTTAGGCAGTCAAAAGAGGGGAGGAAGCAACCTAATACGTCCGATGAGCGTATCGCATGGGTCTGCTCATCAGGGACGCAAAGATACAATGTGTCAGATCTCATTATATATATATATAACAGCCTTACACAAGGCGGTTACATGGGGAAATTCAACCAATGAGGTAGGATCACTTCAATAGGATCCCCAGGTCATATGGTTTATACTGGCCAATAAGTAAACTGCATTGTAAGGTTGCCGAGTAACACAGTAAAACAGAACAAATCAAAAACAAATGATTTACTCCATGCCGTACTGTCTGAATTTCATGGATCTTACCATCCTGGAAATGTAAAGAGCCCAGAGGGCCACTCATGCTAAGAAGGGGACGAGACAGATCTTGTCATTTGATGGGAGGAGAGAACGCCGTACATAATGTATAATGACTCGATCAGTGCTACAGATGATCAATCCCTCTCCAGTAGGGATGTGGAACGATTTTTTTTTTCGGTTTGTTTCGGGTCGGCTTTTTAAACTCTTCGTTTCAGATCGTTTTGGCCGATTTTCGTTTCAGCTCGTTTCGTTTTGTTTTTTTGTATCGACTTTTTTATTGCGATATCGGAAACTTTTGGTCTTTTCGGATCGTCTGTGCTCTTTGTTTCAAAGGGTCTGTTCATTTTGACTTAGGCTGCTGTCAGACGAGCGTAGTGTTCACGTCCGTGATTGCGCCTTAAAAGTACGTCCGTGATAGCATGAAAGAAAGTCCATTGGAGCCTGACACATGAAGTACGTCCGCACTGAACTGCGGACGCATGACGGATGCTGCAAACGGACGCAGGTTAGGCAAGAACGTAATACTGCTAGAACGGACGTGCGGAGTGCGCCACGTCCACAACGTCTGCATAGCTTTGTGTGTGAGTGATGGAGCGAGGTCAGACGGACTGCATTTACACGTCCAGCATTTTTGACGGACAGAATGTTTTTTCATTGTAATTTATTTTTCCCTCCTACATCCGTCAAAAATAACTTCAGTGAAAAAACGGACTGTGTGACCACTACTGCGTCATCCGTACTGACGACGTCCGTACTGCACGGACGTACAGTCCGTAGAAATCACGCTCGTCTGACCCTAGCCTAAGACGAATGGTATTTCGGTCGATATGGTAATTCTGCCGATTCTATCTTTTTTTATGAAAGATCCTGTTTTCTTATGAATATGCATTGCACAACTTTATTTAATCATATTAAAATGGTATGAAAAGGAAAATAAATTAACAAAACGATTTAAAAAAACGCAAAAATACTGACCAAAATGGTCTGACTTTAAAAATAAGAACCAGAAGAAAATGTTTTAAAACGGAAAAAAAGCTGAACAAAATTATCTGAAACGAAAAAAAAAAAAACAGAACAAAATAAATGATTTAAAACGGAAAAAATAAATAAATAAATAATGCAGCATATGAATCCACACACTGCCGGGCAGCACCTCCACAGTATAATTATTGTAGCATATGAATACTCACCTGCCGGGCTGCACCTCTACAGTATAATAATGCAGCATATGATTCCGCACACTGCCGGGCAGCACCTCGAGGAAAGTTAAAAAAAAAATTAAAAAATGCTTAAAAAAATAAATAAAAATAAAGAGACTCTTTACTGCAGAATATTATAAGCAACAGATTATTAGATATTTAATTAAAAACGGGAATATTTTTAACATTGAAGTTGCTCATTTCAGTTCCTAAAATGCTTCTTTTAGGCTAGGGTCAGACTGAGGCAGTGCGAACGCGCGTGCAGGCGCACTTAATCACGGCCGCACTAGCAGCAAATGACAGGCAATGACGGGCAATATACGATGTACGGTCGCACAAAAGTCCGGCTGCGCAACGCAAGTGGAAAATGAACGCATTTTTTCGAGAACGTTAAACCACTAGTACTGACGTACAGAGTGCGCTGCGTCGGCTAGAGGCGTGTGTGCGTGATTAGGAGATGTCAGACGCTGCTAATGTCCGGCCAACATAACGTCCAGACCCAAAAAGGGTTTTATTGATGATCCGTACAAAATCACGGATGAAACTGCGCATCGTATGACCGCTATCGCGTACTCCGTGAAAAAATATGTCCATTCTTCGAACGCACATTTTCACGGACAACGTGAAAAATGCGTTAGTCTGACCCTAGCCTTACCAGACTGGATTAACTAATGGTTAACTTAAAATCCACCAGAAGAAGCATTTAAATACAAAGAGGATCTGCAGATAAAAATCAATCAAAGTGAAGGCCATGTAATACATAGGACATAGTTATTCAAGGTAAAAGGTAAGTAAATATTTTCAGCTGCTAAAGTGCTTCTTGTACCAGGCAGGATTCATTAAGGGTTATTTTAAAATTCACCAGAATGACCCTTTAAATACAAAGATCTGCAGCTAAAATCAATGCAAAGTGAACGCAGTGTAATATACATAGGACCTGCATCTTCAAGGTAAAAATGAATTAAATATTTTCAGTTGCTAAATTGCTTCTTTTACTAAACTGAATAAATGAAGGGTTAGCTTAAAAGCCACCGGAATGACCCTTTAAATACAGAGGAACTAACAATAAAAATCAATGCTAAGTTTTAATACACAGGTTTAATACACAGGACATGTTTCTTCAAGGTAAAAATAAGTAAATAGCTTCAGTTGATAAAATACGTCTTTTACCAAGTGGGATTCATTAGGGATTACTTTAAAATCCACTAGAATGACCTTTTACATACGAAGATCTGCAGATAAAATTAATGCAAAGTAAAGGTGGTGTAATACACAGGATATAGTTCTTCAATGTAAGTAGATATTTTCACTTGCTGAAATGCTTCTTTTACCAGGCGGGATTCATTAAAGGTTATTTTAAAACTCACCAGAATGACGATTTAGGCTAGGGTCAGATGAAAGCATTTTTCCCCGCGAACGTGAAAAAGTGCGTCCGAACGCATTGACGTATTTTTTCACGGAATGAGCAAAAACGGTCAGACGATGCTCATTTTCGGGCGTGATTTTGATCGTCAATAAAACTCTTTTTGCTTCTGGACGTTATGTAGGCCGGACATTAGCAGCGTCTGACATCTCCTAATCACGCAAACACGCCGCTATGCCGCAGCTGCGCACTCAGTACGTCAGTACTAGCGGTTCAGCGTTCTCAGAAAAATGCATTCAAATTCCACTTGCGTTGCACGGCCGGACTTTTGTGCGGCCGTACATCGTATATTGGCCGTCATTGCCCGTCATCTGCTGCTAGTGCGGCCGTAATTATGTGCGCCAGAACGCACGTTAAAAGTGCGCTGGTCTGACCCAGCCTTAAATACAAAGAAGATCTGCAGTTAAAATCAATGCAAACTGAAGGCGGTGTGCGGAATCATATGCTTCATTATTATACTGTAGAGGTGCTGCCCGGCAGTGTGAGGATTCATATTGCTGCAATAATTATACTGTAGAGTTGCTGCCCGGCAGTGTGAGGATTCATATGCTGCATTAATTATACTGTAGAGGTGCTGCCAGGCAGTGTGAGGATTCATATGCTGCATTAATTATACTGTAGAGGTGCTGCCAGGCAGTGTGAGGATTCATATGCTGCATTAATTATACTGTAGAGGTGCTGCCAGGCAGTGTGAGGATTCATATGCTGCATTAATTATACTGTAGAGGTGCTGCCCGGCAGTGTGAGGATTCACATGCTGCAACTGTCGAATTTGAAATGAACTATCAAATGGATAGAGTAACTATCGAATTTGAAATGAACGATACGAAATTCCGGAATCAGCAATGGAAACGAACTATACGATGTCCGAAATGGAACCGAAATCAGGAATGAAACGAAAATGACTTGCGATTTTACAAATTTCACGTTCATACGAAATAACAAAATTATTTTGTTTCGTATCGGAAATTATTTCCGGAGTGCCAATCCGATTCGGAACATCGGACGAATTTGAAGCACCGAATCTCCCCGATTCGTGTAAAAAACAAATCGGTCCGAATCGAAACGCACATCCCTACTCTCCATTAAGCATGCCGCAGTTGAAGATATCCCCAGATGTGTAGTATAGAGCGAACATGCATTATCAGATATACAATTTATAATAACACGACCATCCATGGGGTAATCATATGGGGAATTAGGCCAGTACAGCAGCCTAGAAGGCGGACAACTACACTTCATTTTTACAGACCTTAATCCCGCTTTCCAAGTCTCTATCTCATGTCATCCCCCTATTAGTAATCTGATTGCTTGATATGGATCAAGCGTGGGTCCGTGGATATTTGCTTTCCTACCTTAAAAACTATATGATCTGTGGGTCCGCCACATTCATATCTGGTGGGGGACTTTGGGATTGTTATTGTGACTGTAGTAATGAGACGGACCGTATGCAGGATGTCAGCTTAATGTGACAGTGCGCTATGGCGCTACCCTGGAGTAGCGTTATTTGGATTCTTTTGGACAGATTACTAAAACACAGACAGCAAGAAAGGCTATAATACCTTGATTCCCAAACCAGGGAGGTACTACAAAATCTTGATTACCACCTCAGCGCCAAATGGTTTCATGACCAAGAGGTCGCTGAGTGAAAGCACATTAACTCTCTGTGCACTGATACAAAGACTCAAGACATAAACATAACGTGATACATGAACAACATAGACAAGATACGTTTTCAGTTACTAAATATCAATGGGCGTGATACATGAAACACATAAAACAGCGGAAAAACACCTTTTACTTTTGTTTAGAACAGAGTAGGAACTCGCTAGTTCAGTAGCCTGCAGGGCAGGCCTTCAGTCAATGACTGGATTCTGTATAGCGACTAGCAATACCCAGATAATATAGTAACAAAAGGCAGGACAGAACTTCAGTCTTGAAACTAGGAATACACAGAAGCAACAAACATTACAGGATTTGAAACTTGACACTAGAAGTACACAGATATTAGACAGATGATATATTCACCAAGAAGCAGGACAGGACTTCAATCTTGAAACTAGGAATACACAGACAGGACTCTGATCTTGAAACAAGGAACACACAGATACTTGCAAGGTAGATGAGTTGTGCAGACTGCAGGGCAGTTACACAATAAACTTGGAGTTTAAGGCTGCAAGCAGGAGGTAAATACGCCAAGGCAATATGAGCAAAGATATTGGTTTATAGAACTGACAGACACAACTGGACACCTTGTGATGATGAGGACTCACAACCAGTTAAACAAACAACAGCCATGAACCATACGGAAAAGCCTAAACATGAAAACCAAAATGCTCAGGCAAAAGTACAGTAGGAGGTATCAAGAGAATGGTCAATAGGGATAGCTGGGTCACAATGTATACAGGGTCGTCATACAAAAGCAGGTCAGTAACTGGTAATCAATAACAGAGAATTGCACCTATCCATAATAGTGGTGACAGTACTTTGGTATCCAACTACCGTCCGATATCATTGCTCCCTGTAATGTCAAAATTTTTCAAAAAATGTGTCTGCACACAATTACGTGATTATTACCAATATTGGAACTACTTAACCACGGATCAATCCGGCTTTCGTCCAAATCACTCAACTACAACCGCCCTTTTAAAAGTCTGCAATGATAATCAACCAGGGATGGAACAAGGAAACCTAACTGGAGCCATCTTCCTTGATTTTGCCAAAGCCTTTGACACAGTAGACCATGGCATCTTGTTGTAAAATGTAAAGACTCTGGTATTGGTGACCGCACGCTAACCTGGTTTCAATCATATGTATCCGACCGATGGCAATATGTGTCCATTTCTGGCAGCTCCTCCCTCCCCCTCCCAGTCACTTGCGGTGTACCCCAAGGCTCAATACTCGGCCCCCTGCTATTTACAATATTCATAAATGATCTGCCTAACATCTGCAAAGCCTCAACTGAGCACATGTACGCAGACGACACCGTAATCTATACCAGCAAACCAAAACTCCCACAACTGGAGGCCATGCTGCAAAAACAATTCAGAGGTAGAAAAGTGGATCAAACACAACAAACTTTTTTAAAATACTGACAAAATGGTAACGATGCTCTTTGGAACAGCACCTAAACTACATAAATTGCAAAATCTCCATCTATGTGTGGGGACAAAATCAAATGGCACGCTGACCACAGTCACTTCTCTCAAATATCTAGGTATGTGGTTAGACCCAAATCTATCCTTTGGCCCCCACATCGAAAAACTCTCATCTATAATTTACCCCAAACTAGGTGCCCTGTACAGAAACAAATCCTGCCTGAATCCCACGGTAAGAAAGCAAATTGTACAACAAATGCTTATGCCAGCTATTGATCACGGAGATGAAGTGTATGCAGCAGCACCGCAAACACACCTTCAGAAACTTACCACATTGTATAACTCATGCTGCCGCTTTGCGCTACAATGTAACTACATGACCCACCATTGTGACATGTTAAAAGAGCTAAAATGGCCGTCGCTGGAGACTAAACGCAGCCTTCACCTCTCCAACCTGGTGTTTAAGAGCTTTTCTGGAAAGCTGCCACCCTATTATTATTATTATTATTATTATTATTATTATTATTATTATTTATTTATAAAGCGCCAGCATATTCCGCAGCGCTGTACAATAAGCACAGTATAGACAGGGTTACAATACATTGAACAACATTTGACAAACAGTACAGGAGGAGATGAGGGCCCTATTACCGTAGGAACTCACAATCTGGGAGGGTTGGGGTTGGAAACAGGAGGAGAGGACTGTAAGGTGAGAGTGATTGATGGTTGCGTTAGTGAGTTGTGTGGTAGGCTTCCCTAAATAGGAATGTTTTAAGGGAGCGTTTGAAGGAAGAGAAGTTAGGGGCAGTCTGACAGTACGAGGGAGAGCGTTCCAGAGAGTGGGGGCTGCGCGTGAGAAATCCTGCAGTCTATCATGGGAAGAGGTGATGCGGGGAGAAGCTAGGCGCAGGTCACTGTTTGACCTTAGGGAGCGGGCTGGGGTGTATTTGGTGATTAGTGAGGACAGGTAGTGGGGAGCTGAGTTAGTGAGGGTTTTGTAGGTAAGGATAAGGATTTTGAACTTAATTCTGCAGTGGATGGGGAGCCAGTGAAGGGACTCGCAGAGGGAGCGGCAGAGACAGAGCGGCGGGTGAGGTGAATTAGCCTGGCGGAGGCGTTCAGGATGGATTGTAGGGGGGAGAGGCGGGACAGAGGGAGGCAAGATAAGAGATTATTGCAATAGTCGAGTCGGGAGATTACCAGGGTGTGTATGAGTTGTTTTGTGGTGACAGCGGTAAGAAATGGCCGAATTCTGGAAATATTACGCAGTTGGTATCGGCAGGAGGAGGAAAGAGACTTGATGTGGGGGATGAAGGAAAGAGCAGAGTCAAGTGTAACTCCAAGACAGCGAACTTGGTTTGATGGGGAGATGGTGATACCCTCTACCTTGATAGGGTTCCTCCCCACCTCCTGATTTCTCTATCTGAATAGATTACTTCCTCAAGCAATTCCCTCGTCCTATAACCTCCGATCTAGGACCAGCACATTACATGCAATACAACAATACAAAAAGACAGTGGCTCGGTCCTCATTTTCCTACAGAGCAACGCAGTTACGGAATAACCTCCCAAACGCCATAAAATCTTCTCCCAGTCTAAAGTCACTCAAGAACTCCCTATTAACAAACCTCAATACGGAATGCACCTGTAAACATGTAACATACAGGGTTTTCAAAGGGAATCGAAAAGTCACCGCACGTTCGGTGACTTTTCGTTCACTTCAATTCGGGCCGATTCGGCAATCCCATTTCAGGGACCCTGCGGTGTATTCAGCAAGCACCACAGGGCTGTCGAAGCGCAGGGAAAAGCTGCCGCAAACCCGACGAAAAGTCACTACAAAAAAACCCAGCGAATGCACGCCGAAACACGCAAAAACATCTACCGAAGATGCCGGAAAAACCCGAGCAGAAACCGATCACAGGCAGTGCAGCCTCCAGAAAAAGCCGACACCGCAGACGAGTGAAGTGAATAAATTAGCAAAACAGTTTGCATGAATGTTTGAAAAGTGAAACGCTGTTTGCAAAGAAACTACTGAGCGAAAATGTCTGAAATTTACATATGAGGTCTAGGGATGAGCCGAACACCCCCCGAGTTCGGTTCGGTCCCGAACCCGAGCTTCCCATTTGTTCGGGACCGAACCCGAACCCCCATGCAAGTCAATGGGGCTGAAAATTCGGTTTTTTAGAGTGCCCTCCAAGAAGGCATATATGCTACATATTTGCCATAAAAGGTGTATGGGGGTCCAGGTAGTGCCCTGGGGGAAAGGAAACAAGGACAAAAAGTTTTAAAAAAACGTTTTTAAAGGGACAGTGAGTTTTCCATGAAATAAGGGTTAAAAATAAAAACGAAAAAATCCTTCAAATATCGTGCCTAGGAGGTCCCCATAACCTGCCCGTGAAGTGGCGGATTTCTAGGATGTATAGAAACACTTAAAAACAAATAAATGATGTTTCATATGAAGGTAAATGCTTTTCCTTTAATCTATCCATAAAAAACTGCTTGGGGCGGCAGCCAGTATGAAAAGACATTTTAGGATGCGCAGAAAAAGTTTAGTGTTTTTTTGGGCTAAATTATTGTGAAACTTATGCAGGCTTTGGATGAAAGTAACAATAGGTGCTTTAAAATTGGGCTTTTAGCGTCGGCAACAGTGCCGTCACACCATAACCCCTCTGAGGATATGAATCTGATACAGGCGTCAATGGCAGTGCACCCAGATATTGTGCCTTTAGTGCCAGGCATGCAAGTACTATCATACAGTAACCCCTCTGTAGTATTGTGGAAGAGTTCAGGGGTGGACCATGTGGTTGGTCCTATATTGAAATATTTTTTTTTTATCTGGTAATGGGCGTCAGTGCACCCAGATATTGTGCCTTTGGTGCAAGACTGCCAGGCCAGCAAGTATCATCATACAGTAACCCCTCTGTGGTATTGTGGAAGAGTGCAGGGTTGGACCCTGCTGTTCAAAAAATTAAAATGATATAAATCTGGCATAGGCGTCAGTGCAGCCAAATATTGTGCCTTTCATGGCAGCAAGTGCATTCACACCGTAACCCTTTTGTGGTATTGTGGAAGAGTTCAGTGCTGGAGGTTTTGTGCATGCAGAAGAGGACATCCCCGATCTATTCCATTACTTCAGCATCAGGGGATTGATAGCTGCTGATCCAGGACTGATTCATTTTTATAAATGTCAGCCGGTCTACAGAGTCGGTGGACAGACGCACTCTTTTGTCTGTGACAAAACCTCCAGCGGCACTGAATGTCCTTTTGGAAAGCACGCTAGATGAAGGGCAACCTAGTAGCTGCATAGCATATTGGCTAAATTCTGGCCAGTGATCCAATCTCAACACCCAGTAAGCCAGTGGATCATCTGCTGGAAAGGTATCCAGGTCCGCCCTTGCCCCTAGGTAGTCCTGCACCATATGGTGAAGACGCTGGCAATGGGTGCCTACATTTGACGTCCCTGGCCGTCGAGGACTAAAAAAATTTAAAAATGCATCAGTCAAGCGGCCCTGGCCTTCACCGCTATTCCTCTGATCACCTGCAGCCTCAGAAGCACGTGTGTCAGCAGTAGCACTTGGTAATCTAACAGTGCCTGGAAAGGTGTTACACAAGTTTCGCTTTAGAGCGTCCTCAAGTTTTGTCATCCTGTGCTCGCTCTGTGCGGGCAGGATGAGCTCTGCAACTTTCCCCTTGTATCGTGGATCAAGAAGGGTTGCCAACCAGTAATGATCCCTCTCCTTGATAGAATGAATCCTGGGGTCCTTTAGCAGGCTTTGCATCATTAGGGAGCCCATGCAGCGTAGGTTGGAGGTGGCATTAGCTGCCGAGTCTTCCTGGTCAATGAGGATGACCGTATCGTCCACTTCCTCCTCCCTACCACGCACAAGCCCTTCTGTTTCTGGGCACACAAAACCCTGCCTTGAGGAATCCCCACCTTCAATGCCCCCACTACTTAAATAGTCCTCCTCCTCCTCCTCCTGTCTGATCTGAGTAGGACCCTCTGGAATGCTGTCTGCGGAAAGACTGGGGCCTTGAGAGCTAGGGAAGGCCTCCTCTTCCTCCCGCTGCTCTGCCTCTGGAGCCACATCTATAATTCCCCGCAGAGTGTGCTCAAGCAGGAACACTAAAGGAATTGTGTCACTGATGCATGCACTGTCCCTGCTCACCATCCTCGTTGCCTCCTCAAATGGTGACAGTACAGTGCATGCATCCTTGATCATCAGCCACTGTGGGGGGGGGGAAAACAAGTTGACCTGAATCTGTCCTTGTGCCATACTCACACAGGTACTCGTTGATGGCCCTCTGCTGCTTGTGCAGACGCTGCAGCATTGCTAATGTCGAGTTCCACCTGGTGGGCATGTCACAGATCAGACGGTTTGTGGGAAGGTGGAACTCTCTTTGAACTTCTGCCACGCGAACGCTTGCTGGGAATGACCGTCTGAAGTGGCTGCAGACTTTTCTGGCCTGGATGAGAAGCTCTGGCAGCCCTGGGTACTTGGTTAGGAAACGCTGTACCACCAGTTTTAGGACGTGTGCTAGGCATGGTACATTCGTCAATTTACCCTTGCGTAGGGCGGAGAGAGGTTGCTGCCATTATCGCAGATGATCATTCCCAGCTCAAGCTGGCGTGGTGTTAACCATCTCTGCACCTGCCCCTGCAGAGCTGACAAAATTTCTGACCCGGTGTGGCTCCTGTCCCCTAAACAAACCAGCTCAAGCACAGTATGGCATCTTTTTGCTTGAGCCATTGCGTACACCCTGTCAGTCGTGGGTTTAACTGCCACTTCGCCAGAGACAGAGGAGGAGGAAGAGGTGGTGGTGGTGGTGGAGCAGACAGACCTCATACAAGCAGCTTTCTGGAGGCGTGGTGGATGAACAAGCTCCAGCACAGAGCCCCGTCTTGGATCCCTCCCAGCTGCAATCAGAGTTACCCAGTGTGCCGTGAAGGAAATGTAACGACCCTGTCCAGGCTTGCTGGACCACGTGTCTAAAGTGACATGCACCTTGCTGCTGACTGCCTTTCCCAATGACTGGATAACATTGTCTTCCACGTGCTGGTATAGTGCTGGAATGGCCTTGCGTGAAAAGTAATGGCGTTTTGGAACCTGCCACAGTGGTACAGCGCATTCAGCAAATTCACGGAAGGGAGCAGAGTCCACCAGCTGGAAAGGCAGCAGCTGCAATGCGAGTAATTTTGCTAAGCTGGCAATTAGACGCTGTGCTTGGGGATGGTTGGGACTATATTTTTTCTTTCGCTACAGCAGCTGCGGCAACGTAATCTGCATGCGTAAATCTTCAGCTACTGGGATGATGTCACATTGTGAGGAAGGACCTGCTGGTACATCCATTACTGTAGCATCATCTCTGTCGGTGGAGGTTGTAGGCAATTGCATGGCAGGACATACAGTGTGGGTAGAGACAGATGAGGAGGAGGAGGACCTACGCAAAGTTTTGCCCCAACGGGATGTGTGGCACTTGTTCATATGTCGCATCAAGCACGTGGTACCCAAGTGTCCGGTGTTTATCCCACGCTTCAGCCTCCTCTGACATAGATTACAAATAGCAACGGTGGGGTCTGCTGCACAGTTCTTAAAGAACTCCCAGACAGCAGATTTCCTGCATGTGTTCTTTGAGACAACAGCGCTCTCCACCGGAGCAGCTCTGACATGTGATGCCTTGGACTGGCTAGTGCTCCGGTTGTTCACAGAGGATGTTGTGCCTCGTGTTTGCTGTGCCTCCCCCTCCTCCTCACTTGATTCCTCAGTTCGATCTGGCACCCAGGTGGAGTCAGTGACCTCATCATCATCAATGTCATCTTCACCCCCTATCTCCTCGCCCTTTCTCCTCGTCACTGGAGCCAACTTGGCAGCATGCTGCAGCTGCTGGGGCAACATGAGTGCCAGTTATTTGTGTGTCATCACTGGCACCCCCTTCCTCTAGGTTGATTATACTCCCTTGCTCAACCTCAGAGATTGAATCAGAGCACTGTACTTGCTGCGCATCCTCAAGCAGCATGTCACTGTCATTGTAGTCAAACAATTCAGCTGACTCCTCCATGTGTGATAGCGAGGCTACGGCAGGAGTAGCTGTGGACATGGCTGCATTAGATGCTTTGGCAGCTGAGGTGGACTGTAAAGCACTAGAAGCCTGGCTGGCAGAGGACTCAGAGGATGAGGATGGCCTGGTTAGCCAATCCACAAAGTCCTCTGTATGTTGCTGCTGCTTAAGACTGCCAGCACCAGTTAGAAAGGACAAACGTGCCCCTGCAGAGGATGCACCACGTCCACCACGACCAGAGACACAGCCTCCCGACACAGGGGCTGCTTGCCCTCTTATCTGTGGCTGGGAGCGTCTGCCTGCCCTTTTTGTTCTTTCAGACATGGTGAGTGATATATAGATTAATATATACAGAACTCTGATTCCACTCTGGTATAAAGATTTAAATAACTCTGGTATAACTCAGTGAGACACACTGATAGATCACCTTAATTCACAAATGTTTTAAATAAATTAGTGAGCCCCAAAATACAGCGTGGTACTGTATGTATGACGAGACACAGATTACCTTAATTCACAAGTGTTTTAAAGAAATTAGTGAGCCCCAAAATACAGCGTGGTACTGTATGTATGACGAGACACAGATCACCTTAATTCCCAAGTGTTTTAAAGAAATTAGTGAGCCCCAAAAAGATTTGCTGGCACAGTGACAAGACCCAGAAAATCACCTCAATTCACAAATGTTTTAAATAAAGTTGTAAACCCCAAACAAACTTGCTGGCACAGTGACAAGACACACATCACCTAAATTCCCTGATATTTGGTCGAAATGAGACCCCCCCCCAGACCCCCCCAGTAGCGTGGCAGACCGGCAGTAACAACACACACAACTATCTTCTTTGAAATCTCCTCTGAAATGCGTGCAGAATCGGCGCATTGAAACCTTATATAGTGTGCTGCGGGACTTAGCTCTGTGAGCCCATGATTGAGCGGTGATTGGCATAGTGTTCAACCAGTCTTGCACCAGACCTGTGGTCAGGTGCAAGGCTGTAGCCAATTACGAGCTTCAGGCAGTGGGAAAATGCATTGTGGTCCATTTCGTGGTCGAACATGCGGCGAACACCCGGAAATGTTCGGTGTTCGCGATCCGCCCGAACAGGCTAAGTTCGGGTCGAACCCCGAACCGTCCGAACCCGAACAGCTCATCCCTAATGAGGTCCAATAAATGATAATAAAGAGGGCTGTTACAGAAAAAAATAAGAAAACTTAAAAAAAAAAAAGAAAACCTTTTTTTAAAAACAAATCCAGAAAAATGCTTAAATATCCTAAAAAAATCTATAAATAAAGAGACCCTTTACTACAGAATTTTAGAATGAATGTTTTATTAGATATTGAATTAAAATAGGAATATTTTTAACATTGAAGCCTATGGGATTCTCCTGAATAAACCTGTCGAATGAAACCAGCGAATGGCAGGGCAATTCGGGAACCTTTCACTGCTGGTTTCTGTTCTCTGAATAGTGCTTTTTTTATGGGAATTTCACTGCCCTCGAACAGGCACCGAATGTGCAGGCAATTCGTCAGTATTTGGCATATTGCCTGCTCTCTGGATAGCTGAATGGCCAAGAAAGGTAACCGAATGCTGATTTTCAGCATTCGGTTACCTTTCTCCAGCCACTCGGATCTCTTTGAATAACCCTGATAATGACTATTTCCTACTAGGCTTGTGCACCGATTTATTTATTTATTTATTTATTTATTTATTTATTTTTTCAGTTCGTTCGGATTTTGTAAATTTTTGTTTCGACTCGTTTCAGCCGATTTTCGTTTCGGTTCATTTCGGTTCATTTTTCGTATCGACTTTTTTTTCGTGATTTCGATAATTTTCGTGTTTTTCGGAACGTCTGTTCTCCTCGTTTCAAAGTGTCTATTTGTTTTGACGTAAACTAATGTTTTTTTCGGATACGATAATTATACGATACGATAATTCTGCCGATACGATAATTCTGCCATTGAGATTTCTCATGTTTTACAAGAAGGATACATTGAGATTTCTCTGGTTTTCCAGGAAGGAAACATTGAGATGGGAATGATACAAAATTTAATTACAGAATCAGCGATATAAATACGATGTCCGAAATTACTGAAATGGAACCGAAATCAGGAATGGAGCCGAAATCACGAATGGAACGAAAATGAATTTTGATTTTACACATTTCTAGTCCATTTGAAAATTCCGAAACGTTTTCATTTCGGCACGAAAATTTGTTCGGATCTGCCGTCTTCGGATCTGAAAATTTTCGGAAAATCGGTCGAATCCAAATGCACGAATCGGGAAATTTCGTGAAAATTCCGAAATTCTGAAACCCGAAACGCACATCCCTATTTCCTACATATTTATTTTCTGTTAATCTGTATATTTTTATTAATTTTTTTTAATATCTTGCATTGTATTACTTTGTATTTCTGTAACAACTGTAACATTTTAATGTTCTTGAACCCAGGACGTACTTGAAAACTAGAGAAATCTCAATGTATCCTTCCTGGTAAAATACTTTATAAATAAATAAATATATAAAATGCAGGAACTCTATTCCACTTTACTCCACATCAATGATTATTTTGTTGGATGCGCCACCACTTTGATTGCCAAGCTAGGAAATGACATGCAATCAGAGAGGCCTCATGCAAGTCAGGCCCCCCCAATGGTGCAAAGTCCCTGTATCAGACAGGAATTCAGTTTTAGATCAGTGCCTGTCAGTGTCATTACTAAACTTCTCCGTAAGCAAAAAATGAAATACCAGTCTGGACCTGATCAAATACCAGCAATGCTGCTGAAAATCAGTGCGCCAGCAATTGCAAATCCTGTCGCAACCCTAATAAATGAGTCACTGGCGACTGGATACATACCCAAGCTCTGGAAGACTGCAAGAGTGGTACCTATCCATAAAAGTGGTGACAGTACTTTGGTATCCAACTACCGACCGATATCGTTGCTCTATATAATGTCAAAAGTCTTGGAAAAATGCGTCTACACACAATTACGTGATTATTATCAATATTGGAACTACTTAACCCCGGATCAATCAGGCTTTCGTCCAAATCACTCAACTACAACCGCCCTTTTAAAAGTCTGCAATGATATCCAAGCTGGGATGGAATAAGGAAACCTAACTGGAGCCATCTTCCTTGATTTTGCCAAGGCCTTTGACACGGTAGACCATGGCATCTTGATAGAAAAACTTAAAAACTCTGGCATTGGTGATCGCACGCTAACCTGGTTTCAAGCATATGTATCCGACCGATCACAATATGTGTCAATTTCTGGCAGCTCCTCCCTCCCGATCCCAGTCACTTGCGGTGTACCCCAAGGCTCAATACTAGGCCCCCTGCTATTCACAATATTCATAAATGATCTGCCCAACATCTGCAAAGTCTCAACTGTACATATGTACGCAGACGACACTGTAATCTATACCAGCAAACCAAATCTCCCGCAGCTGGAGGCCGTGCTGCAAGAACAATTCACACAGGTAGAAAAGTGGATCAAAAACAACAAACTTTTTTTAAATACTGACAAAACTGTAACAATGCTCTTTGGAACAGCACCTAAACTACACAAATTGCAAAATCCCCATCTATGTGTTGGGACAAAATCAAATGGCATGCTGACCACAGTCACTTCTCTCAAATATCTAGGTATGTGGTTGGACCCTAATCTATCCTTTGGCCCCCACATCGAAAAACTCTCATCTAAACTTTACCCCAAACTAGGTGCCCTGTACAGAAACAAATCCTGCCTGAATCCCGCGGTAAGAAAGCACATTGTACAGCAAATGCTTATGCCGGCTATTGATTACGGAGATGTAGTGTATGCAGCCGCCCCGCAAACACACCTTCATAAACTTACTACATTGTATAACTCATTCTGCCGCTTTGCGCTACAATGTAATTACATGACCCACCATTGTGACATGTTAAAAGAGCTAAACTGTCCATCGCTGGAATCCAGACCCCCCCCCCTTCACCTTTCCAGCCTGGTGTTTAAGAGCATTTCTGGGAAGCTGCCACCCTACCTGAATAGACTGCTTCCTCCAGCAGCTCCCTCATCCTATAACCTCCGATCCAGGACCAGCACCTTATTTGCAATGCCACAATACATAAAGACAGTGGCTCGGTCCTCATTTTCCTACAGAGCACCACAATTATGGAATAACCTCACAGACACCATCAAATCTTCCCCCAGTCTTAAGTCACTCAAGAGCTCCTTACTAACATACCTCAATACAGAATGCACCCGTAAACATGTAACCTAGTGACTATATTTCCTACATATTTATTTTCTGTTAATCTGTATATTTGTGGGTTTTTTTTAATATCTTGCATTGTATTACTTTGTATCTCTGTAACTGTAACACTTCAATGTTCTTGAACCCAGGACATACTTGAAAACGAGAGAAATCTCAATGTATCCTTCCTGGTAAAATCCTTTATAAATAAATAAATATCAGTGCAAAGAGCAGATCCTCTCACACTGCTTTAAAGGCTGGTGGCTCCTTGTAATTATGCTAAGCCCCGTCCCCTCAGATGCCGATCTGCCAGCTCCAAGTACTGGCAAGCTCCAAGTACTGGCAAGCGGCCAGCCAGCGATGCCACCGGGCGCCCTGAACACCCAGGAAGCGCCGTAGGGGCCGAAGACGTCACACTTAAGTATGGAGCTGACAACAAGACAACAAGTTCATGCTGAATCTGGTTGCTTTTCATACTCTTTTTGAATGATAGGACCATCTCTATCAGGGTAATTCAAAGCGAATCGAAAAGTCACTGCACGTTCAGTGACTTTTTGTTCTCTTCAATTCTGTGCCATTCGGCAATCCCATTTCGGCAAGACCTGCGGTGTATTCAGCAAGCACCACAGGGCCATCGAAGCGCAGGGAAAAGCTGCCGCAAACCCAACGAAAAGTCACCGCAAAAACCCAGCGAATGCACGCCGAAAACCCGCAAAAACATCTGGATTAACTCTTCAAAGATGCCGGAAAAACCCGAGCAGGTGCCGATCGCACGTAGCGAAGCCGCCGGAAAAAGCCGACACTGCAGAAGGCAGTGAATAAATTAGCAAAACAGTTTGCTTGAATGTTTGAAAATGAAACGCTGTTTGCAAAGAAACTACTGAGCGAAAATATCTGAAATTTACATATGAGGTCCAATGAATGATAATAAAAAGGGCTGTTACAGAAAAAAGAAGTAAACTTAAAAAAAAAAATTGGACTTTAAAAAAAAAAAAACAGAAAAATGCTTAAAATATCCTAAAAAATCTATATATAAAGAGACTCTATACTGCAGAATTTTATAATGAATGGTTTATTAGATATTGAATTAAAACGGGAATATTTTTAACATTGAAGCCTTTGGGATTCTCCTGAATAAACCTGTCGAATGAAACCACCGAATGGCAGGGCGATTCGGGAACCTTTCACTGCTGGTTTCTATTCTCCGCATAGCTAAAGCAGTGCTTTTTTATGGGAATTTCACCGCCCTCGAACAGGCACCGAATGTGCAGGCAATTCGCCAGGATTTGGCATATTGCCTGCTCTCTGGATAGCCGAATGGCCAAGAAAGGTAACCGAACGCTGATTTTCAGCATTCGGTTACCTTTTTCAAGCAATTCGGATCTCTTTGAATTACCCTGTATGTGACTGGCAATTTCTTTGGATTATTCTTCTGCACGAATTTAAGCAAGCATGGGATAGGCATAAGGCTATCCTAAACAAAAGATAAATCCAGGTTAAGTATCCATGTAATTGGGCAGACTAGATGGGCCGAAAGGTTCTTATCTGCCGACATTTTTCTATGTTTCTATGACTGATTAGTTCAAACTTAACACCTCTATTAAATCTACTATCTAATTTCCGTACCTAGCCCTGTTATTTAGCTAGGCTTGTTCACTGGATACACTTCATTATATCTGGGGACTTTATTGAACTTGTGTCCTCTTCCTAGGCTGCTATACTGGCCTAATTCCCCATATGATTACCCCATGGATGGTCGTGTTATTAATAATTGTATATCTGATTATGTATGTTCGCACTACACGTCTGGGGATTTCTTCAACTGCAGCACGATTACTGGAGAGGGATTGATCATCTGTAACGTGCATCGAGTCATTCTACATTATGTATGGCGTTCTCCCCTCCCGTCAAATGACAAGATCTGTCTCGCCCCTGTCTTAACATGAGTGGCCCTCTGGACTCTTTACATTTCATGGATGGTAAGATCCTTGAAATTCAGACAGTACGGCATGGAGTAAATCCTTTGCTTTTGATTTGTTCTGTTTTACCGTGTTACTCGGCAACCTTACGATACAGTTTACTTATTGGCCAGTATAAACCATATGACCTGGGGATCCTATTGAAGCGTGGTCCGTCTCACTAACTGCATCATTGGTTGAATTTCCCCATGTGACCGCCTTGTGTACGGTGGCTCTATGTATATAATGAGATCTGGCACATTGTATCTTTGCTTCCCTGATGAGCAGACCCATGTGAAACGCACGTCGGATGTATTAGGTTGCTTCCGCCCCTCATTTGACTGCCTAGCATATTTTCATTGATAGGGATATAGGGATATACCCTAATATTTATCCATATTTGATACCTAGGGATATGCTTGATGTGTACTATTGATAAATAGCTCCTTTACGAAGGAATAATATGCTTTTTTGACGGAGATCTTTATACTGCAGTACATTGGTACCGGATGACGGTGATTGGGCTTTGCATATGCCACTATAAGTTTTGATGAGGACTTATATTACTGTGATTCTAGTTACTGCATGTGCCTATTGTTCCATTTCACAACCGGCATATGCAAATTGTAACTTTATCATCTACGGGTAGGGGTATATTTTGACCTACTTAGCCCCCTTCTTGGATATTAAGGTCCATTGTGTGTATTTTTAACAAGCGTAAAGTGTATTTTGTCACCTGGATGTCACTGATGCAACATTTTTTTAACAAATGAATCTCTATAAGTGATCCAGGCTGATGCTTCTAGATACATGTCATTTTATCAAGTTTGCTGTTAGGTCTTGAGCACTTGTCCTGTGTATTTGTCTATTTATTGTATGTGTGATTTGTTCCACTTGTGTTGTTTCTACTTGCATTGTTTGAATAAAGTTTTTTATTTTTCGATTATTCCATCCAGTGTTGGATCTGTGTGATCCTGGTGTTTCTATATACATTCAGGGGTAAAGCCCTGCAAGTTCTTGGGTGTGGTTATTGTACGGACCCACTCACTAATTTCTTGCATTTCTCTCTTGGGCTCCCCCTTTCTCCTGGTGGGGCTCTATGTTGTGGTATATCCAGTACTTGCTCATTGGGACTTTGTCCATAACCCTTGTCTGAGGCTGTTTGCTTTCCACCCCATTCTACTCCAGAGACTTCTCAGCATATCACCATATTTATTGCCAGATATGTTTTCGTCATTTTTCATTTACTTCCACCTTGTTCACAATAAACCTTCTGTTTGCACCTCATCTTCTGTACTCCCTGCTAATTGGGCTTTTTAATCCGTTACACGGGTTCCACCTTGGCTGATGCCGGGTGCTACCCTGACAGTTGTATGGTTAGTGTTACTGTTAGAGTTAGGGTTACTGTGTCTGCTTGTTTTATAATTAGGGTTAGGTTTACCTAATTTCTTTCAATTACTTTTAGTACTCAGAATTAATACAAATAAATCTGACTTCATTTGGATCTGGGCAATTCTAATTCGATAGGTTCCGACCAATTCAGAATATTTTTATTCTGAGACAATTCGGGTTGAATATCAGTGATTTGGAATATTTTGACTGAATATCGATTTGTTCTGAGCCTGATTGCACATGTCTAATAATAAATAAAATATGATTTAGGGGGCGTGTCTGGCAGCCAACGTGGATGGTCGCGTTTGCTAGGAGCTGACCGGGCTGCGCTGTTTCGGGTTACTACGGCTCAACTGGGTGACGAATCTGCTTGATTTTGATATCTTCTGGCTCAGTGTTCCTCCGGGCACCCGATGGCTCCAACGAAAACCCCGAAACCGGCTGACCCAGCGCGCGCCAGCAAGCTGCGGGATAGGCTGCAAGATGGCGGCTCCGTGAGCCCTCGATCCCAGAGCTCTCCTAAACCCCTCCCTGAAGAAGACACCACCGCTGAGTCCTGACTGAGTCCTGAGCATCCTCCAGCCTCAGCTCCTGCTACAAGCCACCAGATCCAAGCCATGCTCCATGAGCTCCGCAGCACCATCCAGGATGATTTCCGTACGATTACAGCATCCCTGCACCAGG
Source organism: Leptobrachium leishanense (assembly GCA_009667805.1). NCBI lineage: Eukaryota > Metazoa > Chordata > Amphibia > Anura > Megophryidae > Leptobrachium > Leptobrachium leishanense. The sequence goes on along the minus strand of CM019072.1, from coordinate 85,581,245 downwards.
AAATTCGGGACATTGGTGAGCGTACTGATTTCTTGGAACACAAATCAGATAATCTGTGCCTGGCGCATAATGAGCTAGTGGATGCATATAAGGAGCTCAAAACTTCGCATGATGCTCTCCTGCTTAAGGTCACTGACTTATAGGGATTCGTGGCGTTCCTGAATCAGTGAAATCCGAAGGCCTGCCTGGGTACTTGCTTGACTTATTTCGGCTCTTACTACCTGATGTCGATAAGGCGGATTTACTGCTGGACAGCGCCCATCGTGTCCCGAAACCGCAAAACCTGGATGCCACAGTTCCGAGGGATGTTTTGACACGTGTCCACATCTACCACGTAAAAGATTCTCTGGCGGCGATGAGAAAAGCTCCGACCCTTCCTGAGATATATGCTGGACTTTCCTTTTTCCTGGATCTTTCGGCGGCCACGATGCAACGGTGGAGGGAATTCCTACCAGTTACCAAAGTGCTCCGCGATCATCATGTTCCATACTGATGGGGGTTCCCTTTGAAATTGCTGGTTACATAGTACCCCAATGTGTCCGTGTTCCACTCAACTCAAGACGGAATTGCTGCTCTCTGGGTGTGGGATCTGGCTGGTGAGGTGACCCCCTCCACACCGGGCCCCATCTTTGTCGCCGTCCAAGGTTTCACCTGAATGGCATCGGGTGCATACTAAGAAATGAACTGTGATGGGTTTAGATTTTGTGTCTTGCTTTTTTCTTTTCGGGTCCCCGGCTGGACCTCGAGAGTCCTGGACTTCTTTTCGGGCACTAACACTCACCTTTGCCTTTTTCAATGACCGAACGGCCGGTCAGTTTGATGCTGGACCTGTTTTTTGACCATTTTCTGCTGGTTCCACCCCCCACTCCCCCCATAAGATATGGGGTAGGCCTGAGTTTTGACAGTGGCCGTGGAGATCTTTTTTGTACAGGGAGCGGTGGCCTGTTGCACTGTCTACAATTTTTTTCTGTTTTGTCTTTGTTTTTTTTCTTACTTGGTTTTTCCCCCCTCATTGCACCATTCTGGTATGTCGCAGTCAGACTGTCTGGGACCTATGTATTGCTCTACATCAGGGAGTTTGCCTTATCAGGTTTTAGGTTTTTATCTGCATCATTTGAATGTTTTCCTGTACTACTGAGATGGGTATGAAGATAGTCTCTTTAAATGTTAAAGGGTTAAATATTCCTTTCAAGCGTCATGCTTTGTATGCGGACTTACGTCACGATTCCCCAGCAGTGGTAGGTCTCCAAGAGACCCATTTTAAACAAACAATCTGCTCACCCTAAGCTTTATCTACCTGCTTACCCACATCATTTTCATGCCACTGCCCCTATTAAGGCTAGAGGTGTCTCTATACTGATTCATCAAGATGTTTTGTTTACATTACATAGGTCTGTGATTGACCCACAAGGGCAATACTTATTTTTGGTCTGTGATATTGACCGTGTCACCTATACATTTGTGAATTTTTATTGTCCTAATGTTGACCAACTGTTATTTTTTAAAAATGCCCTCCTAAAATTAATGCGGGTTAGTACCGCCAGGCTGGTGGTATGTGGCGATTTTAATCAATCCCTGGATCTGCCTTCTCGACCAACTCGCATGCAACGAGCCTCTGTACAGAAGTTTTCCGCCTTTTTAGCGGAATTTCAATTGTTTGATGTATAGAGGCTTTTTCACCCAACTGAAGTGGATTACTCCTTTTACTCTGGGGCCCATAAGATGTACTCTAGAATTTATCATTTTTTTCTTAACCGTGATTCATTGTCCAGTGTTTTGGGTTGTACCCTGGGAGCCATATCCTGGTCTGATCATGCTCCGGTTGCTTTGACTCTTCGAGGCGACTCGGCAGCTAGGGGCTGCGCCCCATGGCGACTCAATGAGTCTCTTTTTTCTCACCCTGAGGTGATGGAGGAAGTGACTCAGATTATGACCGATTATTTTGATGAAAATAACTCCTCGGACGTGTCCTCCTTAACTTTGTGGCAGGCTCATAAACCTGTGATCCGAGGTGTACTTATTAAATGGGATTTCCACTTTAAAAGACTAGCCACTTCTCATAGATTAGACCTCCTACATTGTATTCATGAGGCTGTGCTCCAACATAAGCGAACCAACGACGAGGCCTCACAGGCCCTTCTCTTTAATTTGCAAACTCAATTGACCGATTTAGATAAGAATTACCTGTGGGCGGCTCGCCAGCTACAAGTCCGACACTATCTACATGGCAATAAAGCTAGCAGGTTAATGGCTAACAAACTCCGACAACGTGCAGCCAAATCTAGATTAGAGAAAATGAGGAATAAGAAGGGGGAGATTTGTTTTCATCCTCAACATATAGCTGACTGTTTTGCAGAATGCTATTGAGATTTGTACAATTTACGTGATGACGCCACTATTTCTCAACCTTCCTTGACGGATATTGTCCCTATTTTACAATGCTTACATCTCCCATCTTTAACTGATGAACAATCTGAGTCCCTGACGGCCCCGATTTCCCAACTAGAACTTTCCTCATCTATCACCTCCCTTAAACCTCGTAAAGCCTCTGGTCCCGATGGGTTCCCTGCTCTCTATTACAGGTCGTTCAAGACTCAGTTATCCCTTTTCCTCTTATCTGCCTTTCACCATATTTTTCAGTCTGGCCATGCATCAACCGACTGGCTATCCGCCACCATTGTTACTCTCCCCAAAACCTCCCCACCTGCCCCGATATGCTCTAAATACAGACCCATTTCATTGCTTAATACGGACACTAAATTTTATGCAAAAATCTTGGCGAATAGGATAGTGGACTTGTTGCCCTCCTTAAGAGCAGGCGATCAGGCCGGCTTTATTAAACATAGATAGGGGCCTGATAATACAAAGTGATCTCTTTTAATGGATCTGGTAACTCGCTCGGGATCCCCGACTTTACTATTGTCCCTTGAAGCCGAAAATGCTTTTCAATCGCCTACATTGGTTGTTTTTAAAACACACCCTCTTGAAATATAATTTCCCCAACGCCTTAATTACTGCTATCATGTCCCTATATGCAAACTCAACTCCGTCCGCATCTGTATTAAATGCTGGTTTTCTCTCTAAGCCTATGTATATCACAAATGGGACTCAACAGGGATGCCGCTTTCCCCTCTTCTCTATGCATTAGCCCTTGACCCATTGGTGCAGGCGATTAGACAAGCGGACGAGGTGGAGGGGATCCCCGTAGGCCCATCCTCATGTAAACTTAGTTTATTTGCTGACGAGATCTTAGTGACGATGACAAATCCCCTCACGTCTTTGCCAGCCTTGCAGAAGATTTTGGATACGTACAGCAGACTATTTTATCATAAACTTAATGTCACTTCCATTTGCTATCCCTAGTTCAGAGGTAGACACACTGAAACGCCTATACGCTTTTGATTGGAGATCAGACTCTCTGACATACTTGAGACTCAAAATATCCTTTTCTAAGAATACCCTTTTCGATTTAAACTATAAACCTCTCCTCTCCTTAACTAAAAATTTATGTTTTAAATGGTCCAAAGTTGAACTTTCCTGGGTGGGCAGGATCCACGCTATTAAGATGACGCTGCTCCCAAAATTATTATATGTGTTCAGAACCTTACCCTTACCGATCCCTTTAACATTTTTCACGTTCCTGCTTTCCTCTTTATCCCACTTTGTATGGCGGGGGAAACGCCCGCGTATTAAGATGGACGTTTTACATGCCCCTATTGTGCTTGGAGGTTTGGGCCTTTCTGAATATCCTGCTCTATTATAGAGCGGCGGTATTGTTGAATCTAGGTCGATTGGTTTCTCGAGACAACTTGTCACAATGGGCCTCATTGATCTTTCCCCAGTCACTCCCTTATGACTATAACATGCTAGCTTGGTTGCCTAAACTCAGACGCCCACGACTGGACCCCCTTCCGATGTTTCCTAAGCTACTTATGGATATTTGGGATAAGACGCGTTCTATTTTGTCCGCAGTGCACCCGCTCCCTATGGCATCCCCTATTTCAACCCTCTCCCACTTAATTCCTAATTTTCAGCACCGTTCATGGTTTCAGAAGGTTCTAACCCATCTCTGTTGTTTATACGACTCTCAAGGGCTCATGTCTTTCCCCACCCTTAGTCAGAAACACTCCCTAGGCCCGGTTTTCACTTATTCCTTCCTGACAGTTAGGTCTTACCTTTCGAAGTACCATATGCTGAAATTCCCTGATCAGACTGGTTTACTGACTCCTTTTGAACAATATTGTGTATCCCCTTCTTCTGACGTTCGTCCCCTGTCCCTCATATATCGCCTTTTGGTATCCTCAACTACTTCATCCAAATGGCGCTTTAAAGCTAATTGGGTGGCAGATTTGGGGACTCCAATTTCTGAATCTACTTGGGCAGATTGCTTCCTTCTGGATATGTCTAAATTCCATTGTGTATCCCTTATGGAAGCTAGGAAGAAGATCCTGTATAGATGGTATATAACCCCTGATAGGGAACATCATTTTAATCCTAAAGTTTCAGCAGTATGCTGGCGATGTGGGGAAGAATGAGGTTCTTTCTTCCATATGTGGTGGTCCTGCCGCTTGATTTCCCAGTTCTCATCCTCTGTTGCTAAATTCAGTTCTGATGTTATTGGTTCTGAGATCCCGACCCTCCCTGACCTCCTCCTCCTTCAGATTATGCCTGACTCCCTTTCCCGTATGCAAAGGCAATTCTTGGTAGGGATGTGCGTTTCGGGTTTCGGAATTTCCACGAAATTTCCCGATTCGTGTTTTCGGATGCGGCCGATTTTCCGAAAATTTTTAGATCCGAAAATGGCAGATCCGAAAAGTTTTCCGAGCCTAAACGAAATATTTTCAGAATTTTCGAATGGACTTGAAATGTGTCAAATCGAAATTTATTTTCGCTCTATTCATGATTTCGGTTCCATTCGTGATTTCGGTTCCATTTCGGTAATTCTGGACATCGTATATTTAACTATTATCGGTTATATCGCTGATTCTGTAAATTTTGTATTTGTAAATGCGTATCACTTGTTTTTTTTGTTTCCAATGATCCGATAATTCTGTCGATACGATAATTCCTTCGTAATCGGGTCGGATCCGATTCGTCCGCGGGTCGCGCATGCGCGCGCAGATGTCGTAACTTTATTGAGCCAGTTTTTTGACAACTTTTTGGACAGGCCAAAAAATATTGTTTTTATTCAATTCATCATGGCTGCAAGAGACGAGTGCCATTCAGACACCTCCTCATCGTATTGCACCCATGAAACACCACCACCCAGGAAGAAGCGGGCCAGCAACATGGCATTTGAGGAGATGCTCGAGCTGGTCCGGATCTTTGACAGACGAGATTACGACTGCCGTAAGGGCCCTTACGGCAGAAAGAATAACGCAAGAAAGGACCGTATCCTCGATAAGGTTCGCACCACCATCCTGGAGCTGTTCGGGAAGGACCGGACGAAGGACCAGCTCCGAAAACGCTGGTCCGACCTCAAGGTATGCGAGGAGGAGCAGCTGATGCACATCCGGCGTGTCATAGCCAAACGTAAGTGTCATGTTATATTGTAAAGCGCTGCGCAAACTGTTGGCGCTATATAAATCCTGTATAATAATAATAATGTGCTTGCATGTGCTAATGTGCACAGAAATACGTTGATTTATCTAGTCCTTTTTCATGCAATGTGATTGTGTATAGCTTTGCGTTTTCACGACTCGTCATACATGCATTTTTGCCATAGCTCTTCCTTTTTGTGATTTTACGTATTCGTGAAAATTGTGACATTTGATGTATGTAGATGAAGTTACAATGCTGGATTTCTTTTGGCACTGTGTGTACTGTAGTGTGTTGGGGGGGAGGTTGTTGTGATTGAGTGATGCATACGAGATGACCCGCAGCTTGCCCAATATTGGCTCCCACCTGCGCATCAATAAAAATCTCTGCGTCTCTGCTAAGTGGTAGGATGGGACATGTAGTTCTTTTGAAAGTGCATCCAAACAGAGCCGCGTTCAATACATCCTCAGCAGCTGCTGAATTGTTGCAGCGCAGCAATTCAGTTTGCTGCAGCAGTGTCATTATTGAACGCTTTAGATGCAAATTTCAAAACAAAATGGCGGATTTCTGTTGTTTCTGCAATATCCAGTTTTATTAGCAGAAACTGAAAGTGAAACTGAGGCTTAGGCCTTCTATAAAATAACTAAAAGCAGTCGCACAATGTGTTTTGTACGCACACAACACAAATAATAGTTTTTATTGAATAAACGTAATGTTTACTTCTGAAAAAAATATACAATTGAACGGTAATATATGTCTATGTGCAGGGGAAATAAATAAATATTTTGTGACTTTAGAACTATGAGATGGGAGTAGTGGTGGGTCAAGCTGGTAGTGGGGTAGTGGAGGGGTGTCGCAATACTTTCGGCAATATATTGTATAGATATACCATTTTTTCCAGTCTGCATTATTTACGTGTTATTTTTTGGATTTGGCAGAAGACAGGAAGAAGGCAGCATCTGCCCTGGAGGGCACCAGTGCCCCAGTGGAGGAGGAGGAGGAGCCACGGGCGACCACCAGTGCTGGTATATACTGTTTTATTTTGCAACGACTTTTGGTCAAAAACAGAAACATTTTTTGTTTACTGTATTTTAATTTAATTTTTTTATGTATAGCACAAGAGGAGCAGGAGGAGGAAGAGGAGGAGCATGGCGATGTTGGAGAGAGGGAGCCGGAGCCGCAGCAGGAGGCCGTGAGTCCAGGTTTTTTTTTTTACAGTTGTATTTTGCATCGACTTTTGTTCAAAAATAAATCAGTTTTGTTGTTTACTGTATTTTTTATTTCTTTAATTTCTTAGATATAGCACCAGATATGCTGACGGTGGTGGTGGAGGAGGAGGAGTCGGAGGAGGAGTCGGAGCCTCAGGAGGCCACCAGCACTGGTATATACTACTGTTATATTTTTTCAAGACTTTCAGTCAAAAATAGAAACCTGCTTTACTTACTCTATTTTCCTTCTTTCATTTATTAGATATATAGAAGGAAAAGCCAGACCGGACACATCATCCAGCATTAGGCAAATTAACCGGATGGCGATCGGCGAGCTACGCCTTGCTGTTACAACTATTGATTCCATCCAGGAACTGCTCCAGGAATTGCGGGAGCATATAAGCAATGCCGCTGACATCCTGGAGCGGCAGTGAAACCAGTGGCAGCCTCCTCCCGAAATGTAACCGGAATCTGCAGGTTCACTCAAGACTAGGCCGGACCGGACACGTGCAAGGATTGTCTGAACACGAGTCTCTTCAGGAAAGGCAAACTTTATTGTGATATCACAACAGATGCTCAAACAGGATTCAATCGCAAAGAATGAGCAGCGATTTTCACAGTGACATGAGATTTTATACTTCAAAATACATGATTAGGTACATCCCAATTAGCCCACCTCCCGGTTACGCTATCCCACCCCACGTGGGTTAGTACCTCCCTTTGGCTAATACAAAAGACATTTCATTAATTTGGCTGTAAATTGGCAAACTTCATGTTAGTTTCAGGGAATCATAATTAGTTGCTCCCACTGTTCCGGGCTGCGCCCCGTTCCCTAGCGTCTTCACTCATTTGTTACAAAAGGCACCTGGTCTGATCTCTATACTCCTTTGTATTTCTGCTGGCCCCAACGACCTTGATGTATCCTTTCTCTGTGTCGAAAACAGCAGAGACCTTTCTCAGCGCTTTGATTGTTTTTCTTCCAATCTCAGCACATTCCTAAATTTCTATGTATGCCTGCTTCTAATTTCAGCTAAAAACTGCCTAATACACAATCACATTGCATGAAAAAAGGACTAGATCAATCAACATATTTCTGTGCACATTAGCACATGCAAGCACATTATTATTATTATACAGGATTTATATAGCGCCAACAGTTTGCGCAGCGCTTTACAATATAACATAACACTTACGTTTGGCTATGACGCGACGGATGTGCCTCAGCTGCTCCTGCTCGCGTGCCTTGAGGTCGGACCAGCGTTTTTGGAGCTGGTCCTTCGTCCGGTCCTTCCCGAACAGCTCCAGGATGGTGGTGCGTAGCTTGTCAAGGATACGATCCTTGCAGGTGTTATTCTTCCTGCCGTAAGGGCCCTTACGGCAGTCATAATCTTTGTAAATCAAAGATGCGGACCAGCTCCAACATCTCCTCAAATGCCAGTAATTATCTCAAGTGAACCAATATTCTGAACAAGATGCTCGCCTGGCTTACAATGGCGGCCATCTTCCAGTCTATTTCCACTACACTATGTTTGTTTGTGCCCCTGTTGGGCAGTTTGCCATCCTTGGCATGTTCCCTTCCCTTCCCCATGTTGTAAATAAATTTTCTATTTTTTCTATATTTTCCTGTTTGTGTGCGTTGCTTTTCCTTACTTAATAAGTTAATATGTATTGCTTGGTTTCCACACTGTTAAAATTATATGTACATACATTTATTGACATTTCTATGGACCCTTTGTCATAAATTTGGCAACATATTTGTGGCCATGAATGTGACTGCACATTCTACACTTCCTGCCTGGCCAAAAAATGTCACACACTAACACAACCTTGTTGTACTGCCTTGAGATTTGATTACCGACGTGGCCTGGTTTTGTTAAGCTTAGGCGATGTCACAACAACACGGATTTTTGTCCACAGTCACATTCATTGTATAACCAAGAATTTATCAAAAAATATTGATGGCAGCACTGCATGAAGTCTTCTCCGACACAACCCAAAGATCCTCAGTGCGGCTCAGGTCTAGTTTATTTGTCCCTGTTTGCAGCTTCACGCAACACCTCCTCCCAGCTATGAGCTCACTCTCTCCCACCGCTGCCCGCTAAGACGCTGCCCGCCAACATGGTCACGTCTTTGCAGGAAGACAACAGCGTGGGGGAACGGCAGCTGCCGACAGTCCCAAGACCTTGTCACAATGACGTCAGTTCTGGAGTTAACCCCTAACTGCAACCAATGGTGGAGATAGGGGGTTCATTGGAACCCCCTATCGGTTGGTTAATGTTTGGTATCTTTGGATCGACCAGAGCATGGCCTTTCCAACAATACCAAACATGACAATGTTAAAAATTATAAAAATTTAAAATATAAAAAAAAATAAACAGGTTTTTTGTTTTGTTTTGTTAATGCAGCAATATTGTTCCCATTTCAATTATAATGTGAACAATGATGCTGCACTAAGGATTTTTGTATGGGGTGCGTTTGTTAAAAATAGTGTAATTTTCACCCAAAAAAATATAACAAGTCCCCATTTCAATTTTTTTTAACAAACGCAACTCATAAAATATAACCGCAAACACTCGCATGTTAAAATGTGAAAAAAACACTTTACACCTTGTAAAACAAACATTGAAAATTCAAATTTTATTGCATTTTTTGTTATAATATACAGACAGGACATGACGCATACATATGATAATGATATATTGTCTGGGTCATATTATAAAATAAGGCTTCAAAAAAACGCATCTAAACAAGAGGAGCAAAACTGTTAAAAATTAGCTCAGCAGTCAGCAGCAGACCGCAGTGCCGCACACAGGCGTGAAGGGAAGCCGTGAAATGCCTCAGCAGCGAAAGGGTTAATTTTTTTTGTCTGTTTTAAATAAAAAAATAAAAAAAATTTTTTTTCGTTTCAGATCATTTTGATCAACTATTTTTCCATTTTAAAACCTTTTGGTTCTGGTTTTTATTTTTAAAGTCAGACCATTTGGGTCAGTTTAGCATTTTTTAAATCGTTTTGTTCATTTTTTTTGTTCCTTGGCTTTCATACCATTTTTTAATGTGATTAAATAAAGTTGTGAAATGTATATTCATAAGAAAAAAAGGATCTTTATTTAATTAAAAAAAAAAAAAATAGAATCGCCAGAATTATCGTATCGACAGAATGAATTATCGGATCCGAAAAACAAACCAAAAATTTATTATAAAAAAATATATAAAGTATAAAAAAGTAAACCATAGTAGTTTACGTCAAAACGAATAGAGTTAGACAGCTTTGAAACGAGGAGAACAGACGTTCCAAAAAAACGAAAATTTCCGAAATCACGAAAAGTCGATACAAAAAATTAGCAAAGTGACACGAAAATATGAAAAATGGTCGATATTCCGAAAAAAAAATGTACACGAAAAACGAGTCGAGCCGAACCGAAACAGAAATCGGTTGAAACGAGCCGAATCGAAAAGTTTAAACATCCGAACAAATCGAACCGAATCGAACCGAAAAAAAAATCGGTGCACAAGCCTAATCCTTGGCTCACGTATTATCTGTTACAACCACTCTGGTGGCAGCTCGATGGAAATCCTCTTCTCTTCCCTCTGATTAAAGACATTGCCAACCGATTAGCCGCTTTGAGACTTCTTGATGGGATGGCCAGGGGTTTAGCAGGAATACCACAATCTGATAAGGATCATTGGTCTCTATGGGATAGCTATACTGTTAAACAGGTACACTGAGGTTTTAGATGTCTCTATTACCTTGCTGATGCTATATGTCTGGTTGCAATGTTGTTCCCCTTTTCCCCAGTTTTTGTATCCCTTTTTTCTTTACTCTCTTTATATTGTATATTTTAGTGATAGTGAACGAATTCTGAAAATAATTTTTTTTTATATTTAAAAATAGATTATGATTTAATGTACACTAAACTGAGGGTGCGGAAGTGGTTTGTTGCTAAACCCCTTCTGACCCCTCTGTGTGCCCTCTATTTTAACCGACAAGAGTCTATTAATACTTACTGCCATTCCAGTGATGAAATAACTCAGCACTTTTCCTAGCTGACAATTGCTGTTTCTTCATTAACAGCAGCTTCCTGAAGCTGTTAGGGGGCTGGATGCTCGCTTGAGAGTCCATCCAATCCAATGGCTCTCAATGAAAATGCATTGAAAACTTTGGATAGTCAGGAGTGTAATCCCTAAATCCCAGAAAGTCAATCAAATTACATGGTGCCTAATAATCATAAAGTGTAAATAATTAATTTTTTTCAACACACAACATTTAAATCTAGTGCCTGTCAGAAAAACATGATTCCTATTTATCCATCCTTTCAAGTTCACAAGATTCATTGCTGTATTTCAGAACAATGTAATGCTGGTCTGTCTCTCAATGGAACGATACAAAATCTTGCCCAACTTTCTCTATGAAAACATTTTTTTTCCAATGGCTGTAAATTGTGCATTTGGAAAAGGGACCACAGATAAAGGAAGCAGATAAACATCTACTGTGAAATGTCTTTGTTTTACAGAATGGTAAATTGTTCCTGAATCGGATTAGTCAACATGATCTTTGGTTTGAAGTCTCCCTGTGACTGTCCATTAGATTATGGTGATGTAAAAAAAAATGAACAAACAATAGAACTATGTCACAGGAAAGACTCTACCTTATTGGTATTGTTAAATTATGTGAATTTATCATCTTGGGTCAACAAGGAGGACAGGATTTTCCCTGCTGAATACATTCTCATCGAAGACATATTTCTTGTTTTAATTTTGGACTTAAAATGACCTGTCTCATAGAAAAAAATGAAGATCAAGAACAGGATGAGCATGTCAGATATTACTGCTACGTGTAGTTGCATAGTAATATAGGTTGAAAAAAGAGCAATGGCCATCAAGTTCATTCTTCCACATATACTTATGGTTGCTGGGGATCTGAAGTAAGGCAAAAAATCTCTCCTTGTGCATTTTTCTATTGTGCCCAAAAGGGGAAAAAAAATCCATCTTGTTTATTTACAGTAATGGCAATCTGATTTCTCTCTGGATCAATTTGTAATACTCTATAATTTCAGTTCTTATATACATTTACAGTATCTAATTTTTACCAGGAAAACTTCCCAACTTTTTTAACGGCATCATTTTAATTTAAAAAAAAAACAGGCTAAATTACATTCTCCACACTAAAATGGGGGCGCTAGGAAGGAAAAATTGTGCCTGCAGTTTTCCCCCTAGCGTCCCCGTTTTAGCGTGGAATTACAATGCAGGCGCTAAAAAAGCTGCCTGCATTGTTACCTGGGATGCTCGCAGCAGCGCTGAGCGCCGCAACGAGCATCCACTCGATTGAGTCTATAGGACTCCATTGAGACAGACGCCGGCATTCACATGACCTGCCGGATCTCGCCTCGCGAGATCTGGCCGGTCAGCATAGTGATACGCAGGGAGAGACTGAGGATTTTTTTCCCCCCAGTCTCTCTCTGCTCCCGCCGGATGGAGAAGGCAGACGGAGCCGCGGTCCTCGCCACGGGACAGGAGGTGAATATACAATCACGTCTTTTAGATGGTGTTAATGGATTCCACTTCTGCAGAATCCGTTAACACCAAGTCCTGGCTCTGGTTAACTTATTGCTAACCACAGCCGAATGTTAATCATCGCTAGTAGATTGTAATACTAACACTGATTAACACTTTGCGCTCCCCATGTTGCGTATAGGGAATGCAAAGTACAGTCACATCGTGCTGAAAAGCGCAAGGTACCAAACGCAAACGGGTTACTGCAAACGCATTTGGATTGTAATATGCGGTAGCCACAGCGGCTAACGTTAATGCTCACGCAGGTGAGCATTAACGATAGCACTTAGCACCAGGATTGTAATGTGGCCCAATATCTTTAGGAAGAGACTTCCATATTTGTTCATATTGTGCAAAAACCTTTCCTTCGAAGAGGTAAATCCGTTGAATTACAGAATAACATAAAATACTGCTGCAGCAATTAGTTAACAATGTAAATCATATTCCTGTATAATAGATATTTTATAAGCTTTTTTAATTTCCATAACAGTTGCTGACCCAAACTCCCTTCTTAGTGCCAGGCGTCTGTGTTCACTTAAGTTGGTGGAAATGGATATAATGAATATTGGGTTTGTTCTGCAGAAGAGCTAAATCAACAGTTATAGATACTGATGATGAACTTATGCAGGGAAATGGCATTGATTCGTTCCCAATTGCAGGCAAGGCTATTGATTTCACACAGCTATCTCTCTCTGTGTGGGTTTGTGGAGACAACATATTTTCTTTTAAAGTGTGCTATAAATCAAGTTGGTAGCTAAAGAAAGGCCTTAAGCATACTATTGGTAGCTCCCTACCTAAAGCCAACTCACAATTAAAGATGGTTATTGCTGGAAAATTATTACTGCAAACAATGCAAAAACTTTCTAAATAATGTTATGCAATGTTAGATTAAAAGAGCTCTTGCTGGAAATTTTTAAAAGCCTAAATATGAGAATTTGCTTGCATCGCCAGACCGTGTGAACCTGTCCCCTGTGCCAAAGGCCTAGACATTCTAAAACTGATAGTGGATGAAGAATTGGGTTATATGTTTCCACAACTAATTGTGATTGTCAATAAGAGCCGCAGCGTTTAAATAAAAGCTCCATTCTAGTATAGCAGCTGGAAGTTACAGGGACAGTCTACAGAAGCAATAAGAGACATTATGATTCTGCACATTACTCGGACATGGACTCCTCAAATTATGTCAGTGCATGCAAAACATTTCAAGGTGGATGTACAGGGGAAAGGGGAGGAAAAACGTGGAGAGGTTCTTGCTGCTATACTCAAATAAATAAGCTTAAGTGATCATGGTGACTTAAAAAAATAAATTGAAAAATGAAAAGAATTATCAAGTTGTAAAAGATTTTCACATAGAAGAAACATTATTGAAAGAGTATACTACAGTGCAAAAACACATTTTAAATCACATTAACACATTTAAAAATTAGACCTAAATTGACTCAAATGTGAGTTGAGGCCCTAACCCTAAAACAAACACAAATAGCAATTTAACCCCAGCCCTAACCCTAATTTGTAATCCCAATGCTATTTTCTAACCCTAACTCTAAACCTACTTCCTTTTTTTGTGTATTTGTTTCTAAGTGTCATTTACAGTAAACCATATAATTTATAGGGTAGGTATTATACATAGTATATGAGGTGACTAGCACACAAGATAATGAGATCTTGTCCAGCAGTTTTCCTAGTGGTACTAAAATAATAGAGGAAATAATCTTAGACACTGTAAGTAAAACCTAAATCAGGCATGGTAGTTTTGGTCAATCAGTGGGGGGGGGGAGACCCACAACAAATTGGTCAAATTGTGCCCAGGAAAGAACACAGATTCTATAGCTAACCAATGTTGCAAGCGGTGTTTATGGAAGATGTCCACAAACAAATCCAAACAGTAGGCCCAATAGTATTTTTGGATGTGAATCATGTTTAAGCCGCCATCTCTATGTTGATAGAGTAAGAGGTTGCGGGGCACTGTTGAGCCCTTATGATTCCAGACGTATTTCACTAGAGCATACTGTAGTGCAGTTAAGTAGGACCGGGGCAATCTAACAGGGAGGGCGCAAAATATATGCATAATTTTCGGTAAAAATATTCATTTTGACAGCTGCCATCCTGCCCACCCACGACACTTCCCGGGACCTCCTCTGATACAGAATAGAATGAATATCTGTTAGCAGCCAGTCATAGTTATGTTTAAACAGCCCACCCGGCTCCCTCGTTATCCTAAGACCCAAATAAACAAGGTAGTGAGACCTCCACTCGAAGTTATACTCTTCGCGGTGCAAAGTTAAGTGCTGGGGGGTATGTGTAATGAGAGTGCCTGGGTTTTGAGGAGAGTAGCCAAATAGTACGAGACTTGACCATACGCAGTAAGCTCCTCGTGCAGTGCGGGCAGAGAAGTACTGGGGTCCGTCAGTGTTAAGAGGATATCATCCACGTACAGATGAATCTTATATGTCATTGGGCCGATCGCCACACCCCTATAGATTCATTTTGATGGATGACTTGCGCCATAGGTTCCAGCACTAAGAGGGGTGAGTTCTCAGGGTCGCGTTTTTAACCTGGGCGTTTAAGTCTGTGTGCCAATAATTAGTGATGGGCCGAACACCCCCCTGTTCGGTTCGAATTCGAACTCGAAAATCCGAAAAAAGTTCAAATTCAAACACAATGAAAGTCTATGGGGCTCAAAAGTTTGAAAATTAAGGTGCCCTCCAAGAGGTTCATTCGATAGTTCATCAAATGGATATCCAAAAAAGGAGGGAGGTAGGGACAAATGGCGCTGTGGACCGTGTGTAGTAATTGTTCAATGCAGCCCAAAAATAGTGTCTGACACCAACGACACGAAAAAATGGTAGAAGAATTGAGTTATTTTAGGCGCATAGAACAAGATTTCTAGGTCTATATGGTGTTCGATATACTATTTAGTATTTGTCGATATGGTCACCTTAAATAGAAATGGTCACCTTGTTGGTAAGCATATTAGTCAACAGTTTGTATCATATGCATGGTCACCGTGTTAGAAAACCTATTGATCAACAGTGGATATCATATGCATCGTATTCAACATGTATATAGACAGAATAACATGTTCACCATAAATATGGAATGAAATGACATATATTTCTAATAATGTCCAAATAGTTGCAACCCAACTGGGTATATTGCAACATTGAAATTGCAAATGTGGGATGATCTTCTTATTAAATGTTCGAATATATATTGGAAGGCCGGTCCAGACAGATCGTTCAGATGTCAGTATGGAGAGCCCTAGTCCTGGCTCTGAGGAATATCCGCCTGTAGGGTATTTAGAAGGCAACCCTTAGCCCTCCTGTGAGTGTACACCCGGCCCGGAGCAAAGTCGGCGGTTGAAGAAAAAAACTTTGCAGAGTGTGTTAGAATGTAAAATCCAAACTGTTGGATATATTTAATGCAAAAAATAAAAATAAATAAAAGGCACTAATAGTGCACTAAAACGCGTTTCGCCTAAAATCGGCTTCATCAGTCAGTGATTGATTATACTTTTATACAATCTCTTTTTTATATACACACAATATAGAGGGAACCGCCCGCTACCAAGTGAGCGTGCGTTCCACTTTGTTCATTTCCGCGTGTCACCGGTGGCTCAGTTGCGTTCCTTTATCAACGGGTGCTGGCGGTGTCCAATTTTGTAGACAAGGTAAAAAAACTTTATATGGACATTCGAAAGTCGATATGTCCGGTATATTTTAGACTGTGTTCACTTCTTCAGTTAAGCACATGAATTTAAAAAACACATAAGTTTAAAAAATATATATAATGTGAGAGGTTTTCTAACTTAATAGAACAATGCCATACCGACGGGCACTAACAGTGTCCCACTTTACAAACCAAAAATTCTTTCAAACCAAAATACTTTATAAAGAAGCTGAGAGGTCGACGTATGCAGTGTGGATTAAACTGTATTATCAGATACGATTGGGCTTATAAAACATGAAGTTTAAGGTCTGAGGACTATTTAATAGAGCACTACTATATTATAAGTGGCTATATCATATAATTCCACTGTACATTGACAGTTTTACCATATAAGATGTTGTAATAACTGAAAATGAAACTATTGAAACTATTGTAGACCAATGTTTCAATCTTGAGGCGTTAATTCATGTCAAGCAATAGGTATATGTATGGGAGAGATCCTTCATTGCCTTCCATTTTTTATTTAATAAAAGGCTCATCGATTTTTTTAAGAAATGTATCATTTCGAAGTCAGCATTGAGACCATAGGGAGCTAGAGTGTTAAGTTCGTAGATGGATCTCATCTCTGCCATCCCTATCTTTTTCTCATAGTCCCCTCCTCTCCAATTTTTATACACTTTTTTAATTCCCATATATTTAAGACCTACTGGGTTTTTATTGTGAGTGTTTTTAAAGTGTAACGAAACACTATGATTTTCTACACCATTTTTTATATTCCTTATATGTTCTTGAATTCTTTTGTTCAAGGGACGTATTGTACGCCCTACATACCTTAAGCCACATGGACAGGTTAATACGTATATCACGTGGCTCGTAAAACACGTGATCATATCATTGATTTTATAGATCCTTTTGTTGGCCTCGAACTCTTTAATAGTATGCTTATGATTGTTGGTATTTTTACAATTCAGACAATTGCCGCAAGCATGAAACCCGTTCGGTATACCGAAAGAGTTCTTCTTTATCGCGGTTGTACTATTATTAACTAATTTCATTATCAAATTCTTTGCTCCTCGGCAAATGATAGATGGAATCTCAGGTAAAATGCTCTCTAAAGCAGGGTCCTTTCTTAAAATTGGCCAGAACTTACGGATAATTCCACGGATTTTGGGGTTTTGGGCACTGTAAGTAAATATAAAGGGTACCCCCTTGATGTGATTTACTGTTTGGGTCTTATATTTTAAAAGATCTTGTCGGTTAGTGCTAGTGATATTGTGTTTAGTCTCTAATAACTTGTTACGGTCATATCCTCTATCTTCAAAGTCTTTAGTCATTTTCGCTGTTCTTCGAAATCGGCGATCTCTGTACAATTCCTCCTTAGACGTGTGAACTGGCTTTATGGTATGTCCTCCAGCCATTGTAAAAGATGACAACTATCTTTATCAATGAAACTGTTAACGTCAACTTTTTTAAAGAAGGTTTTAGATTTTATCTTGAGATCTTCAACATAGATGGTTAAATCAAGAAAAGTTACTTCTTTCTTACTATAGTTTGTTTCTAGAACTATGTTTCTGTGATTGTCGTTTAGGTATGAAAGAAAGTTTTTGAGTCTTCTCCTCCTTTCCATATAAAAAATATGTCGTCAATATAACGCTTATAGACGATGAGATGATCTTTCCATTCAATCTGCCAGGATTTTTCCCAATCCGCCATAAATAAATTAGAGTTCCCTCTATATTGTGTGCATATAAAAAAGAGATTGTATAAAAGTATAATCACTGACTGATGAAGCCGATTTTAGGCGAAACGCGTTTTAGTGCACTATTAGTGCCTTTTATTTATTTTTATTTTTTGCATTAAATATATCCAACAGTTTGGATTTTACATTCTAACACACTTTGCAAAGTTTTTTTCTTCAACCGCCGACTTTGCTCCGGGCCGGGTGTACACTCACAGGAGGGCTAAGGGTTGCCTTCTAAATACCCTACAGGCGGATATTCCTCAGAGCCAGGACTAGGGCTCTCCATACTGACATCTGAACGATCTGTCTGGACTGGCCTTCCAATATATATTCGAACATTTAATAAGAAGATCATCCCACATTTGCAATTTCAATGTTGCAATATACCCAGTTGGGTTGCAACTATTTGGACATTATTAGAAATATATGTCATTTCATTCCATATTTATGGTGAACATGTTATTCTGTCTATATACATGTTGAATACAATGCATATGATATCCACTGTTGATCAATAGGTTTTCTAACACGGTGACCATGCATATGATACAAACTGTTGACTAATATGCTTACCAACAAGGTGACCATTTCTATTTAAGGTGACCATATCGACAAATACTAAATAGTATATCGAACACCATATAGACCTAGAAATCTTGTTCTATGCGCCTAAAATAACTCAATTCTTCTATCAAATGGATATCGACTGACTATCGAATTCAAAATGAACTATCGAATGGATATCCATTTGATTGTTCATTTCGAATTCGATAGTTAGTCAATAGCCAATCGATAGTTCATTTCAAATGTTAATAAAGGTTTGGGAAATGTTGAATCCCATAGGCTTCAATGTTAACCCTTTTGCTGCTGTGCCATTTCACACCTGTGTGCTGAGCTCATTTTTACTGGTTTCGCTCATCATGTTTAAACGCGTTTTCAAGCCATATTTTATTATATGACCCAGACATATTATATATCGTTCTTTCCGGCAGACTCATAATAGGTCATGACGCATACATATAATAATGATATATCTGAATATTATAACAAAAAATGCAATAAAATTTTAATTTTCAATAATTTACAACGTGTAAAGTGATTTTTTTCACATTTTAACATGCGAGCGTTTGCAGTTATATTTTCTATGAGTTGCGCTTGTTTAAAAAATTAGAAATGGGGACTCATTACATTTTTTTGGGGTAAAATTACGCTATTTTTAACAAACGCACCCCATACAAAAATCGTTAGTGCAGCATCATTGTTCACATTATAAATTAAATGGGAACAATATTTCTGCATTAACAAAACCAAAACAAAAAAACTGTATATATATATATATATATTTTTTTTTTTAATTTTTACTTTTAATTTTTTTTACAAAACTTTTACCATGGTCATGTTTGGTATCATTGGAAAGGCCATGCTCTGGCCGATCTAATGATACCAAATTAACCCCTAGCTGCCACGGATCGGGAGATAGGGGATTCATTGGAACCCCCTATCTCCACCATTGGTGGCAGCTAGGGGTTACTCCAAAACTGACGTCATCTCGCTATGCACGATGCCACCAGTCATCAGGGAGAGTTCCCAGAAGCTTGGCCAACATCCAAGATGTCGGCCAGCTCCGGGAGAGGATCATGATCCGGCGCTTTTCGACACCGAATTGTGATCCGGCCCCCAAGGGGTTAAAGGCAGCCACTGTTTGGAAGGGCAGGCTGTGCCCTTCCAAATGGTGCCTGCCTTTTAGCCGCTGCCCCTGGCTGATTGGGAGGGAGAGAGATCCAAAGGACCTCCCTTTCAGGCACCTTTCCCGAACTCGCAGGGGGTGCCTGAAATAGATGTCATCGCCCTAGCGTGATGACATCTATTGTGCCCGCCGGGGTCCCGGAGTGCTGGGCTGACATCAAGATGTCAGCCTGCACCGGGGGGGGCAGCAATCGGCTGGAATCCCGGCCGATTGCTGCCTCCTGTGCTAGGATGCGCTCAGCGCGTCCATAGCACAGGAGAACCACTTGACTGGAAGCGCTGAGCGCGTCCTTAGCAGCCAAGTGGTTAAAAATGGTGTGGAAAATGTTTTACCCCATATGCTTCAATGTTAAAGGTGTGGGAAATGTTTTACACCATAAGCTTCAATGTTAAAAATGGTGTGGAAAATGTTTTACCCCATAGGCTCCAATGTTAAAGGTGTGGGAAATGTTTTACACCATAAGCTTCAATGTTAAAAATGGTGTGGAAAATGGTTTACACCATAGGCTTCAATGTTAAAAATATTCCCGTTATAATTCAATATCTACCAAACCGTTGCTTATAATATTCTGCAGGTAAGAGTGTCTTTATTTTTAGATTATTTAGGATTTTTTAAACATTTTTAACAAAAAAAAATATATATTTTTTTGGTCAAACTTTTTTCAAACGGCCCAAAAAGTTTGAAGTTCGCAAACTTTCGAACAGGCGATGTTCGAATCGAACTTAGAACAGATTCGAACCGGCAGCCCATCCCTACCAATAATCAGCCGGGTTTATTCTGAAAGGCATAAAATTTGGCTCACCTCCTAGTCATGGCGCCAAAATACCTATCCGCTTCCAGATCCCTGAGGAAGCAGAGTATAGCATCCAACTCATCTGCAAGTGCTGGGGACAGGGTCAGTTTATTCCGTGAATCTAGTTCATGTAATTTAGTAAGAAGGTTCAGGCAATGCGATACATAAGCTTTGCGCAGTCTGGACGCTCACTGAATACAGTCACCCTGGATAACTGGGCTTGCCAGACCACAAAAGGGCTCAGATCCGGGGAAAGGTTTTCTGCAAAATAATCTGTCAATTTCTTCCGCAGAGGCAGGACGCAGGTACGTGTTTCAATAAGCAGTCCCCAAATCTCAAAGGCGATTTACAATAAAATTGATAGGCATCCCACAGAGTCAGCAGCAGTGGGGACTGGTCTGACCAGGTGAAGGGGAGAATAGTGCAGTCAGTGAAATGGGAGAGAAGGGTGTTAGGGACCAATAAATCATCAATCTGGGTATAACAGTTATGAGCGTCGGATCTAAAGGTAAAATCCTGTTCTGAGGGGTGCAAAAGACGCCAAGCACCGTACAGGTTGTAATGGTCAAGCAGGGACGGTAGTGTTTTGGGAGAAGTATTAGCCAACAGGGGTAGATGCGAGGCCAAGCAGTCCCTTGTTGGGTCCAAGCGATGTTGAGGTCACTGCATATAAGCAGATCCACCGAAAGGACATCTGTCACCTTACTGAGAAGTTGTGTCAGGAATAGGGATGAGCGGTTCGGGTTCGGACGGTTCGGGGTTCGACCCGAACTTAGCCTGTTCGAGTAGATCGCGAACACCGAACATTTCCGGGTGTTCGACGCATGTTCGACCACAATGGACCACAATGCATTTTCCCACTGGCCTGAAGCTCGTAATTGGCTACAGCCTTGCACCTGTCCACAGGTCAGGTGCAAGACAGGTTCAAGACTATGCCAATCACGGCTCAGAGTCCTGATTGGGCAAATTTTGCCCAATCATGGGCTCACAGAGCTAAGTCCCGCAGCACACTATATAACGTTTCCACGCGCCGATTCTGCACGCATTTCAGAGGAGGTTTCAAAAGGAGATAGTTGTGTCTTGTTACTGCTGGTCTGCCACGCTACTGGGGGGGGTCTGGGGGTCTCATTTCTACCAAATATCAGGGAATTTAGGTGATGTGTGTCTTGTCACTGTGCCAGCAAGTTTGTTTGGGGTTTACAACTTTCTTTAAAACATTTGTGAATTGAGGTGATCTTCTGGGTCTTGTCACTGTGCCAGCAAGTCTTTTAAAGGTCTCATTTCTACCAAATATCAGGGAATTTAGGTGATGTGTGTCTTGTCACTGTGCCAGCAAGTTTTTTTGGGGCTCACTAATTTCTTTAAAACATTTGTGAATTGAGGTGATCTTCTGGGTCTTGTCACTGTGCCAGTAAATATTTTTGGGGCTCACTAATTTCTTTAAAACATTTGTGAATTGAGGTGATCTGTGTCTCGTCACACTTCCAGTACCACGCATTATTTTGGGGCTCACTAATTTCTACAAAACATTTGTGAATTGAGGTGATCTGTGTCTCGTCACACATCCAGTACCACGCAGTATTTTGGGGCTCACTAATTTCTACAAAACATTTGTGAATTGAGGTGATCTGTGTCTCGTCACTGGCTGCCAGCTATCAGTGTGTCTCACTGAGTTATACCAGAGTTCTTTAAATCTTTATACCAGAGTTGAATCAGAGTTCTGTATATATTAATCTATATATCACTCACCATGTCTGAAAGAACAAAATGGACAGGCAGACGCTCCCAGCCACAGATAAGAGGGCAAGCAGCCCCTGTGTCGGGAGGCTGTGCCTCTGGTCGTAGTGGACGTGGTGCATCCTCTGCAGGGGCACGCTTGTCCTTTCTAACTGGTGCCAGTCTTAAGCAGCAGCAACATACAGAGGACTTGGTGGATTTGCTAACCAGGCCATCCTCATCCTCCGTGTCCTCTGCCAGCCAGGCTTCTAGTGCTTTACAGTCCACCTCAGCTGCCAAAGCATCTAATGCAGCCTCCATGTCCACAGCTACTCCTGCCGTAGCCTCGCTATCACACACGGAGGAGTCAGCTGAATTGTTTGACTACAATGAGAGTGACATGCTGCTTGAGGATGCGCAGCAAGTACAGTGCTCTGATTCAATCTCTGAGGTTGAGCAAGGGAGTATAATCAACCTAGAGGAAGGGGGTGCCAGTGATGACACACAAATAACTGGCACTCATGTTGCCCCAGCAGCTGCAGCATACTGCCAAGTTGGCTCCAGTGACAAGGAGATAGGGGGTGAAGATGACTTTGATGAAGAGGTCACTGACTCCACCTGGGTGCCAGATCGAACTGAGGAATCAAGTGAGGAGGAGGGGGAGGAGGAGGAGGAGGCACAGCATACACGAGGCACAATATCCTCTGACCAACTGTAGCACTAGCCAGTCCAAGGTATCACATGTCAGAGCTGCTCAGGTGCAGAGCGCTGTTTTCTCAAAGAACACATGCAGGAACTCTGCTGTCTGGGAGTTCTTTTAGAAATGTGCAGCAGACCCCACCGTTGCTATTTGTAATCTATGTCAGATGAGGCTGAAGCGTGGGATAAACACCGGACACTTGGGTACCACATGCTTGAGGCGACATATGAACAAGTGCCACACATCCCGTTGGCGCAAACCTTTGCGTAGGTCCTCCTCCTCCTCATCTGTCTCTACCCACACTGTATGTCCTGCCATGTCATTGCCTACAACCTCCACCGACAGGGATGATGCTACAGTAATGGATGTACCAGGTCCTTCCTCACAATGTGACATCATCCCAGTAGCTGTAGATTTACGCAGTCAGATTACATTGCCGCAGCTGCTGCAGCGAAAGAAAAAATATAGTCACAACCATCCCCAAGCACAGCATCTAAATGCCAGCTTAGCAAAATTACTCGCATTGCAGCTGCTGCCTTTCCAGCTGGTGGACTCTGCTCCCTTCCGTGAATTTGCTGAATGTGCTGTACCACAGTGGCAGGTTCCAAAACGCCATTACTTTTCACACAAGGCCATACCAGCACTATACCAGCACGTGGAAGACAATGTTATCCAGTCATTGGGAAAGGCAGTCAGCAGCAAGGTGCATGTGACTTTAGATACGTGGTCCAGCAAGCATGGACAGGGTCGTTACATTTCCTTCACGGCACACTGGGTAACTCTGATTGCAGCTGGGAGGGATCCAAGACGGGGCTCTGTGCTGGAGCTTGTTCATCCACCACGCCTCCAGAAAGCTGCTTGTATGAGGTCTGTCTGCTCCACCACCACCACCTCTTCCTCCTCCTCCTTCTCCTCTATCTCTGGTGAA
The DNA here is from genome assembly GCA_009667805.1 of Leptobrachium leishanense. NCBI lineage: Eukaryota > Metazoa > Chordata > Amphibia > Anura > Megophryidae > Leptobrachium > Leptobrachium leishanense. The sequence continues at coordinate 85,557,655 of CM019072.1, read as the reverse complement.
GTGGCAGTTAAACCGACGCCTGACAGGGTCTACGCAATGGCTCAAGCAAAAAAATGCCATACTGTGCTTGAGCTGGTTTGTTTAGGGGACAGGAGCCACACCGGGTCAGAAATTTTGTCAGCTCTGCAGGGGCAGGTGCAGAGATGGTTAACACCACGCCAGCTTGAGCTGGGAATGATCGTCTGCAATAATAGCAGCAACCTTCTCTCCGCCCTACGCAAGGGTAAATTGACGCATGTACCATGCCTAGCACACGTCCTAAATCTGGTGGTACAGCGTTTCCTAACCAAGTACCCAGGGCTGCCAGAGCTTCTCATCCAGGCCAGAAAAGTCTGCAGCCACTTCAGATGGTCATTCCCAGCAAGCGTTCGCCTGGCAGAGATTCAAAGAGAATTCCACCTTCCCACAAACCGTCTGATCTGTGACATGCCCACCAGGTGGAACTCAACATTAGCAATGATGCAGCGTCTGCACAAGCAGCAGAGGGCCATCAACGAGTACCTGTGTGAGTATGGCACAAGGACAGGTTCAGGTCAACTTGGTTTTCCCCCCCGCAGTGGCTGATGATCAAGGATGCATGCACTGTACTGTCACCATTTGAGGAGGCAACGAGGATGGTGAGCAGGGACAGTGCATGCATCAGTGACACAATTCTTTTAGTGTTCCTGCTGGAGCACACTCTGCAGGAATTATAGATGTGGCTCTAGAGGCAGAGCAGCGGGAGGAAGAGGAGGCCTTCCCTAGCTCTCAAGGCCCCAGTCTTTCCGCAGACAGCATTCCAGCAGGTCCTACTCAGATCAGACAGGAGAAGGATGAGGAGGAGGACTATTTAAGTAGTGGGGGCATTGAAGGTGGGGATTCCTCAAGGGAGGGTTTTGTGTGCCCAGTAACAGAAGGGCTTGTGCGTGGCTGGGAGGAGGAAGTGCACGATACGGTCATCCTCATTGACCTGGAAGACTCGGAAGCTAATGCCACCTCCAACCTATGCTGCATGGGCTCCCTAATGATGCAAAGCCTGCTAAAGGACCCCAGGATTCATGCTATCAAGGAGCATGGTTGGCAACCCTTCTTGATCCACGATACAAAGGGAAAGTTGCAGAGCTCATCCTGCCTGCACAGAGGGAGCACAGGATGACAAAACTTGAGGACGCTCTAAAGCGACACTTGTGTAACACCTTTCCAGGCACTGGTAGTTTACCAAGTGCTGACACACGTGCTTCTGAGGCTGCGGGTGATCAGAGAAATAGCGGTGAAGGCCAGGGCCGCTTGACTAATGCTTTTTTAAATTGTTTTAGTCCACGACGCCCAAGGACGTCAAATGTAGGCACCCATTGCCAGCGTCTTCACCATATGGTGCAGGACTACCTAGGGGCAAGGGCAGACCTGGATACCTTTCCAGCAGATGATCCACTGGCTTACTGGGTGTTGAGATTGGATCACTGGCCAGAACTTAGCCAATATGCTATGCAGCTACTAGGTTGCCCTTCATCTAGCGTGCTTTCCGAAAGGACGTTCAGTGCAGCTGGAGGTTTTGTCACAGACAAAAGAGTGCGTCTGTCCACCGACTCTGTAGACCAGCTGACATTTATAAAAATGAATCAGTCCTGGATCAGCAGCTATCAATCCCCTGATGCTGAAGTAATGGAATAGATAGGGGATGTCCTCTTCTGCATTCACAAAACCTCCAGCACTGAACTCTTAGACAATACCACAAAAGGTTTACGGTGTGAAGGCCTTGCTGCCATGAAAGGCACAATATTTGGCTGCACTGACGCCTGTGCCATATTTATATCATTTTATTTTTTTGAACCACAGGGTCCAACCCTGCACTCTTCCACAATACCACAGAGGGGTTACTGTATGATGATACTTGCTGGCCTGGCATTAAAGGCACAATATCTGGGTGCACTGACGCCCATTACCAGATCAAAAACTTTTCAATATAGGACCACATGGTCCACCCCTGCACTCTACCACCATACCACAGAGGGGTTACTGTATGATGATACTTGCTGCCCTGGCAGTCTTGCACCAAAGGCAGAATATCTGGGTGCACTGACGCCTTAACCAGATGCATATCTTTTTAATATAGGACCGCAAGGTCCAACCCTGCACTCTTCCACCATAACACAGAGGGGTTACTGTATGATGATACTTGCTGGCCTGACATTAAAGGCACAATATCTGGGTGCACTGACGCCCATTAACAGATAAAAAAAACACTTTTCAATATAGGACCACATGGTCCACCCCTGCACTCTTCCACAATACCACAGAGGGGTTAGGCTAGGGTCAGATGAGCGCATTTTCTACGGACTGTGCGTCCGTGCAGTACGGACGTACTTACTGACGACAAGGTAGTGGCCACACAGTCTGTTTTTTTCACTGACATATTTTTTGACTGATGTAGCAGGGAAAATAAATGACAATGAAAGAACATTCTGTCCGTCAAAAATGCTGGACGTATAAATGCAGTCCGTCTGACCTTGTTGCATCACTCACACACAAAGCTATGCGGACGTTGTGGATGTGGCGCATCTGCACGTCCGTTCTAGCAGTATTACGTTCTTGCCTAACCTGCGTCCGTTTGCAGCATCCGTCAGCCCCCACACTTCTGTGCAGACGTACTTCGTGTGTGGGGCTCCATTTAACACAATTGTATGCTATCACGGACGTACTTATGTGCGGGCAACACGGACGTTAACACTGCTTTCGTCTGACTCTAGCCTTACTGTATGATGATACTTGCTGGCCTGGCAGTCTTGCACCAAAGGCACAATATCTGGGTGCACTGACGCCCATTACCAGATCAAAAACTTTTCAATATAGGACCACATGGTCCACCCCTGCACTCTTCCACAATACTACAGAGGGGTTACTGTATGATGATACTTGCTGGCCTGGCACCAAAGGCACAATATCTGTGTGCACTGACGCCTTGACCAGAATCATATCTTTTCAGTATAGGACCACATGGTCCACCCCTGCATTCTTCCACAATACCACAGAGGGGTTACTGTATGATGATACTTGCTGGCCTGGCACCAAAGGCACAATATCTGGGTGCACTGACGCCTTGACCAGAATCATATCTTTTCAATATAGGACCACATGGTCCACCCCTGCATCCTTCCACAATACTACAGAGGGGTTACTGTATGATGATACTTGCTGGCCTGGCAGTCTTGCACCAAAGGCACAATATCTGGGTGCACTGACGCCTTGACCAGAATCATATCTTTTCAATATAGGACCACATGGTCCACCCCTGCATTCTTCCACAATACTACAGAGGGGTTACTGTATGATGATACTTGCTGGCCTGGCAGTCTTGCACCAAAGGCACAATATCTGGGTGCACTGACGCTCATTACCAGATTCATATCTTTTTAATATAGGACCGCATGGTCCACCCCTGTATTCTTCCACAATACCACAGAGGGGTTACTGTATGATAGTACTTGCAGGCCTGGCACTGAAGGCACAATATCTGGGTGCACTGCCACTGACGCCTGTATCTGATTCATATCCTCAGAGGGGTTACGGTGTGACGGCACTGTTGCCGACGCTAAAAGCCCAATTTTAAAGCACCTATTGTTACTTTCATCCAAAGCCTGCATAAGTTTTACAATAATTTAGCCCAAAAAATCACTAAACTTTTTCTGCGCGTCCTAAAATGTCTTTTCATACAGGCTGCCGCCCCAAGCAGTTGTTTATGGATAGATTAAAGGAAAAGAATTTACCGTCATATGAAACATCATTTTTTGGTTTTTAAGTGTTTCTATACATCCTAGAAATCCACCACTTCACGGGCAGGTTATGGAGACCTCCTAAGCACGATATTTGAAGGAATTTTTGTTTTTTATTTTTAACCCTTATTTCATGGAAAACTCACTGTATGTAGCATATATGCCCTCTTGGAGGGCACTCTAAAAAAAATGAATTTTCAGCCCCATTGACTTGTATGGGGTTCGGGTTCGGTCCCGAACAAATGGGAAGTTCGGGTTCGGGCTCGAACCGAACTCGGGGAGTGTTCGGCTCATCCCTAGTCAGGAACTGTGGCGGAGAGATATTGGGAGCATACACCGATACCAATGTGTAGACCTTTGTGTTCATCGTACCCTTCGGGTCTTTTATGATGCAGTGAGCCTGGAATACCACCCTGTTGTGAATTAAGATTGAAACACCTCTAGATTTAGCTCTGTGAGTGGAATGATATTATGTAGCATATTGGAGGGATAACAGGGTGGTCCAGTCATTTAAAGTGGATCTCTTGCAGACATACTACGTCAGCATCATGACTATGGAGATCTTAATATAGGGAGTGACATTTGACTGGCAGGTTCAAACCTTTCACATTATAGATAAGTATCTGCATAAAGAAATGTAGAAGTGTTTTGAGTACATTCAATGGATAGCAGTGGATTTTTTAATATGCACAGTACCAAATGGGCGTGAGACACCATTTCAATAGCACTCTCGTCAATCTCAGACACCCTGATGTAAAAAGAGTGGGGGTACACAGAAAGCAAAAACACCAGCAGTGAAAGGCAGTGCAACTATGTACATTGCAGAACAGTAAATTCTAGTCCGAGGGGTTCCCAAAAATGGGAAAGCTCTTCCTTAGAAGAGGAAGAAAGGTGCTAACATGGGCCACAGCTAGATAGCGAAAAATAACATAACAGAACAGTCCATATCAACAGAACCACTTACGTACTTGAAGCACAGCATTATACATTACACATTTTCTGATGTTGCAGACCTCGCACATGTGAAGATCTAGCAGATACGCAGGAAGTCCCAGTAACTCACTGCCAAGCCCAGCCAGAGCTCTCAACGATTATGTCACTTCGAATCAAGATGCATGGGCAATCCAGGCTTTGTGTGAGCGTCATCCAGAACTCTTAGACCCCAAGCCACCAGAGTCTTGTGGCCTCCGTCCAGGGACGTGATCACTGTTGTGGTGCCATCCCTGTGGACGATGAGCATGGTGAGGTAGTCCCAGCAATAGACCAGGCCAGCAGCACAAAGTGCTATAGTGAGGGGGTGATACTGACTTCATTGTTGAAGGGTGGTCTTCGAGAGGTTGGGGAAGATAGCCAGGTGCGCATAGTCTGGGCTCAGGACCTCGAGGTTGCGCAACACTCTCAGAAAACATCCTTCCGCGTTAAAGGTAGTGGAGTTGCAGTATCACGTCTCGAGGTACCTTCGCTGGAGCGGAGGGCAGTTTGGGAATGCGGTGGATCCAATTCAGCAGGAGGGACTGACACATCAGGTAAAAGGTGAGAAAAAAGATCCACTGCGTATGCTGTCAGCTCTTGGGGTAACCAATTCAGGTATTCCTCTAATCTTCAGGTTGTGGCGGTGAGAGCAGTCCTCCAGATCCACCAGTTTGTTTGAACACTGCCGCAGTTGATCCTCGAGGGACTCAACAGAGTCGGCCATTCTGTTATGTGCCTCTGCCATCTCCAACATTTTCTTCTCCAACCTGGAGGTCCTCTCCCCGATCTCTCTTATATCCTTGCGGATGTCTGCTGCCACAGAATCCAGGCAGGATGTCAGAGTAGTCAAAAGGTCTGTAAACATACAGGGCTATTCAGAGAGAGGTGGAAACCTTGAGAATTGCCAGGAGAATGAACAAATAGCCAATTTGGAAAGTGCGATAAATGGTAGAATTTTTCTGGATTGACCATTGTGACCTAGAATTTTCAATTCTCCAGTCATTCTCAAGGTTTTCACCTCTTTCTGAATAGCCCTTATAGTCTCCATTTTGGTAGAGAAGACTGTCAGATCCCCGCTGAAGCTGCTCAAGGAAGCACCAGCTGAGGGCAGAGGGGAGCCGTTGCCATCTTGCAGATCTGCACCATCCCGATGCTTGCCAGGTTTTGGGGAGAAAAAGCCCTGTTTCACAGCCACTTTTGTTTTTGTGTTTGGTAGTAGCCATAGTGGGTGGAAGGTCTCTCTGTGAAAATTGCGCAGGTTAGGCAATGTTTGTGGTCAGATCTGCTTAAATTTGCTATATACTGCTGGAGCCACTCAATCACGCGTCTGCCATGATTGACCACTGGCCACGACCTCCCAAAGACAGCTTTTTTTTTAAATTCAACTTTTTATTTCAAAATATGTTATCAGATACATGGACAATAGAATACAATGACCATGCAGGGCCAAATCACAATGTCGTAACAGAAGTCGCCAATAGACATGTGCATTCGTTTTAGTACTAAAACGATTTAGTCCGAATTTTGGGATAATTTAGTTTTAGTATGACTCAGATATAAAACTGCTCAGTACAAAAAACGAAAGAAACTAAAATAAAATGCACTACATTTTAGTTTCAGTCCTTTTTGTGATATTACATTGATAAGTGAAAGAGACCAGTAATGAAGAGCGCAACATCACAAAGGTTTGTATGCGTAATCCTTCCCGACCTCTACCCGAAAATCTGACAGTGATAGAGCTCCAGAATACTCACTCGCAGCACAGACAGCCAGCACAGGAGAGGAAACCTTTACTTAACCCTTGCATGTCTATGAAGCAGACAAGATGATAAAAGCAGCTGGAGAAGGAAAACATTCAAATAAATCACACTGAAAGCTAATGACATAGGAGGGCTGGATAGTAAATACCCCTTTATAGCATGCAGCACTGGGAGAAGAGAGGGAATTTATAAAATGTGTGTTATCTCCCCTCTCGCTCTGCATAATAGGGGCTTAGGTCTGATACATTTTATATTATCCAGGAGCACTAGCCTCCATTCCTCATCTATAATACACGTTTTATATAAAGTCCCTCTCCTGTCCCAGTGCTGCTTGTTATAAAGTTTTTTTTGCATCTGATACATTTATTATCCAGCTCTCACAGTTACTCTGTCATTATGAGCCTTCAGTGTGATTTATTTGAATGTTTTCCCTGTATTTAAAGTGCTTTATTTTATTATAAAAATAAATTTGCACAAGTCATCTCTTCTCTGAGCTTTCAGACCGATTTACGTTGATATTTTCCATCTCCCCTGCTTTTATATTCCTGTGTCTCCCCCACAGAGATACAAAGTTTAAGTAAAAGGTCCCTCTCCTGTGCTGGATAAGCATTGCATTCTGAAGTTCTGCACCCTCCACATGCCAATGCAGTAGGATGTTCTACACAGAGGGGGGCATTAATTAATGCAGGTGGATGTTGTATACATTATACAGAGAGGGGTTTTAATTAATGCAGGAGGATGTTCTATACATTATACAGAGAGGAGCCCTTTTTTTTAGCCCTTTAAATCCAGTGGCTGTGAGCACTGAGATTGGTTGCTTGTTATATTATCTCTCAGTACAATGCATCAGGCTCAGCTGTTACAGTAACTGACTGTAACAGCGCTCAGAGTTTCAATAAAACAAGGAAATAATATTATTCTAACCTCTTATATATAAAAATATTATTTACTAGTTTTACTGGAACTCTGAGCACTGTGATGGGCAGTCAGTTACTATAACAGCTTTGCCTGACACATTGTGCTGAGTGTGAGAGATACTGTAACAAGCAGCGATCTCAGCCCTCTGAGGAGCCACTACAATAGTAATTGTATCCACTGGGTTTTGGATGAATGAAATTAGTTTTCATACTAAAGAACTGAAAACAAATTTCTTTAGCAACTAAATAAATTGCATTTTAGGACTAATCCATTAGTTCAAAACAAAATTTTGTGCTGTGCACATGTCTAGTCACCAATAACAAAAAAGAGGACACAATAAGAATCTCAAAACACGGTAGGTACAGAACATAAGGAAGGGTGGTGAGGGCATGCCAAGCTTGCCATTGGAGTTTGACCAAACCAGCAAAGAACATCAGAGAGCAACAGGAAAACCACAAAAACAAAACCCACATACAGTAAATTGAAGGGGGACATAAAATAGCTAGGGGACTGCCCGAAAAATCTGTGATGTTCCCGGCTCGCCCAAGCAACCAAAACGGGGCCCGGGAACCATGGAAGAGGCCACAAGGCCGGGAGACCTGGGGCCAAAAGGGTGGCTAGAGCCATGGTCACCACCCCAATGACTCACCCAGGTTACTACCCATTGTCCCTCACAGACATAAAAAAAATGGAGAGCAAGGAATCCTGATGCTCCAGCAGGCACAGAAAAGGAAGTCCCAGAGTATCCCAGCCAAGACCGCAGGAAAAAGCAGTAAAGACGTAACAGTGACCACAAAAAGAGCTACACCGCAATCCCAGGAAGGGGTTCTTACTGAAAAGCATGTATACAGAAGGGGGTGTACAAAAAAAAGGTGGGGGTAACAAACGTGCAACAGCACCGCTTAAAAGAGTGGGCTGAAAAAGGGGGGCAACCCAGCAGCACGGGGCAAGCCCTGGGGTTACATAGAACGGAGATCCAGCCCAACCACAACCCAGTCCAGAAAACTAAGGGGTCAGTCCGGGACAGGGGAATCCAGCATCTGAGGTGCCCCCAATGCAGACAGGAGGGACCAGCCATCCTCCGGAGCAGCGAGAGCATACTGAGCACAATTGTGGGTGACCACCAGAGAACCAGCAGCTCCCCAACAAGCCACTTGATGCAGTTACAGTCATAAGTAGTAACTTCAGCGGAGCATCCCTGGCCATCGCCAAGACATCTCAAGGTGCAGCACTCTGAGTCATTGGAGACTTCCGGAGACATGTCGCTGACCTGAAGACCTCAGGCTCATCCGGTCCTCGTTTGAGCAGGTGAGTTGCCATCCTGTTTGCGAGCCCTAAAGGGTCCTTTGAGGAGACCGATTCAGGGATACCGCGTATCATTATATTTTAGGCGGTGTCTGTGTCGTGACTACTGACTACAGGATCACCACCACCTTTGCAAGGTGCTCTACTTGGGTGCACAGAGAGTCCATATGGGTCACAAGGTGGTCCGGGGCAGCCTCCAGGCTAGTCATCCAGACTAGCACAGCGACCACCTGGGTGCAGATTCCATTCAGCTCCGCCAATATCCAAACACCAATATCAGCCTGCCAGGTGTCCTTCATGTCGGCAAGCATCTGTCACATTTTCCCCCCTCAGGAGCCAAAGGGGGGGTCCTTTGTGCTGTGTGTTTTAGTAAGCCCTTTAGGCAGGTAACAGGACAACATGTAGAGAGCAAGGAAAGGTCCTGTCTGGGGTTTATGTGTCACCCAGATTTCTCTCTTACACCTTCCAGAACCTCTAAGCCCCTGGTTTTGCACTTTGCCTCAGTGGCAATTTAGTGCAGGTGAGGCAAACAGACATCGCTCTGGAACCTGGGGAGGAGACAGTCTCTATCTGCTGGAGCACAAGGTTGGTCATGCTGGTTTGCTGAAGCCTGACAAACACTAGGTTTGCACAGGTTGTTAGTCAGGACTATTGTATGTTTAGTTAGTGCCGGGACAAGGCTAAGAATTTTCTTTGCTTTTGAAGTGTTTATTTTTGAGCAATGTACAGCGTGGTGTATAACCTGTGGGTTGCTGCAATAAATGGACCACCGTTTGAAGGAAAGTCACTGGTCTGGTCTCTGAACCTTTCAAGAGTGCTCATCCCAGAGAGCATTTGCACCCGCTACCTGTTTCCCAGCTCACAGCAGGTATGTGTCTTTCTGCATTATGCAGAACTCTGGACACAGGATACAATAGAACCAGAGGAAACAGGACAGTATACACACACAAGAGGAAAGCCAAGCACTGGGGTAAGGTCCTTGTATGGCCTTCTGTCTATACAAAGTACCAGGTGGGAAATACACACAATGAATAACAGGGGTTAACCAGAAATGACAGGAATATCTAGCAACAATGGTTCTAACTAGAAAGAGATCCTTGAGGTGGTCTCTATAGTCCAAAGCAAAAAGCTGCTGCACTAGATCCACTCATGAACCAGAATATTGATATACAGAGTCAGGGGTTAATTACCAGAAACATCAGAATACATAGTTATAAGTAGGGATGAGCCGAACACCCCCCGAGTTCGGTTCGGGCCCGAACCCGAACTTCCCATTTGTTCGGGTCCGAACCCGAACCCGAACTCGAACTCCATGCAAGTCAATGGGGCTGAAAATTCGGATTTTAGAGTGCCCTCCAAGAGGGCATATATGCTAGATATTTTCCATAAAAGGTGTATGGGGGTCCGGGTAGTGCCCTGGGGGACAGGAAACAAGGACAAAAAGTAAACAAAAAACGTTTTTAAAGGGACAGTGAGTTTTCCAAGGAAATAAGGGTTAAAAATAAAAACCAAAAATTCCTTCAAATATCGTGCCTAAAAAATGATGTTTCAAATGACGGTAAATGCTTTTCCTTTAATCTATCCATAAACAACTGCTTGGGGCGGCAGTCTGTATGAAAAGAGGAGACATTTTCGAAGACGCAGAAAAAGTTTACTGATTTTTTTGGGCTAAATTATTGTGAAACTTATGCAGGCTTTGGATGAAAGTAACAATAGGTGCTTCAAAATGGGTCCTTTAGCGTCCCCAACAGTGCCGTCACACCGTAACCCCTCTGAGGATATGAATCTGATACAGGCGTCCGTGGCAGTGCACACAAATATTGTGCTTTTGGTGCCAGGCCTGCAAGTACTATCATACAGTAACCCCTCTGTGGTATTGTGGAAGAATGCAGGGGTGAACCTTGCGGTCCTATATTAAAAAGATATGCATCTGGTTAAGGCGTCAGTGCACCCAGATATTGTGCTTTTGGTGCCAGGCCTGCAAGTGCCATCATAATACAGTAACCCCTCTGTGGTATTGTGGAAGAGTGCAGGGTTGGACCCTGCGGTTCAAAAAATTAAAATTATATAAATCTGGCACAGGCATCATTGCAGCCAAATATTGTGCCTTTCATGGCAGCAAGTGCCTTCACACCGTAACCCTTTGTGGTATTGTGGAAGAGTTCAGTGCTGGAGGTTTTGTGAATGCAGAAGAGGACATCCCCGATCTATTCAATTACTTCAGCATCAGGGGATTGATAGCTGCTGATCCAGGACTGATTCATTTTTATAAATGTCAGCCGGTCTACAGAGTCGGTGAACAGAAGCACTCTTTTGTCTGTGACAAAACCTCCAGCGGCACTGAACGTCCTTTCAGAAAGCACGCTAGATGAAGGGCAACCTAGTAGCTGCATAGCATATAGGCTAAGTTCTGGCCAGTGATCCAATCTCAACACCCAGTAAGCCAGTGGATCATCTGCTGGAAAGGTATCCAGGTCTGCCCTTGCCCCTAGGTACTCCTGCACCATATGGTGAAGACGCTGGCAATAGGTGCATACATTTGACGTCCTTGGGCGTCGAGGACTAAAAAAAATGAAAAATGCATCAGTCAAGTGGCCCTGGCCTTCACCACTATTCCTCTGATCATCCGCAGCCTCAGAAGCACGTGTGTCAGCACATGGTAATCTACCAGTGCCTGGTAAGGTGTTACACAAGTGTCGCTTTAGAGCGTCCTCAAGTTTTTTCATCCTGTGCTCCCTCTGTGCGGACAGGATGAGCTCTGCAACTTTACCCTTGTATCGTGGATCAAGAAGGGTTGCCAACCAGTAATGATCCCTCTCCTTGATAGCACGAATCCTGGGGTCCTTTAGCGGGCTTTGCATCATTAGGGAGCCCATGCAGCGTAGGTTGGAGGTGGCATTAGCTTCCGAGTCTTCCTGGTCAATGAGGATGACCGTACCATGCACTTCCTCCTCCCAGCCACGCACTAGCCCTTGTGTTTCTGGGCACACGAAACCCTCCCTTGAGGAATCCCCACCTTCAATGCCCCCACTACTTAAATATTCTGCCTCCTCCTCCTCCTTCTGTCTGATCTGAGTAGGACCCGCTGGAATGCTGTCTGCAGAAAGACTGGGGCCTTGAGAGCTAAGGAAGGCCTCCTCTTCCTCCCGCTGCTCTGCCTCTAGAGCCACATCTATAATTCCCTGCAGAGTGTGCTCCAGCAGGAACACTAAAGGATTTGTGTCACTGATGCATGCACTATCCCTGCTCACCATCCTCGTTGCCTCCTCAAATGGTGACAGTACAGTGCATGCATCCTTGATCATCAGCCACTGCGGGGGGAAAAAAAAACAAGTTGACCTGAACCTGTCCTTGTGCCATACTCACACAGGTACTCGTTGATGGCCCTCTACTGCTTCTGCAGATGCTGCAGCATTGCTAATGTTGAGTTCCACCTCGTGGGCATGTCACAGATCAGACGGTTTGTGGGAAGGTGGAATTCTCTTTGAATTTCTGCCAGGCGAACGCTTGCTGGGAATGACCGTCTGAAGTGGCTGCAGACTTTTCTGGTCTGGATGAGAAGCTCTGGCAGCCCTGGGTTCTTGGTTAGGAAATACTGTACCACTAGATTTAGGACGTGTGCTAGGCATAGTACATGCGTCAATTTACCCTTGCGTAGGGCGGAGATAAGGTTGCTGCCATTATCGCAGACGGTCATTCCCAGCTCAAGCTGGCGTGGTGTTAACCATCTCTGCACCTGCCCTGCAGAGCTGACAGAATTTCTGGCCCGGTGTGGCTCCTGTCCCCTAAACAAACCAGCTCAAGCACAGTATGGCTTCTTTTTGCTTGAGCCATTGTGTAGACCCTGTCAGGTGTCGGTTTAACTGCCACTTCACCAGAGACAGAGAAGGAGGAGGAGGAAGAGGTGGTGGTGGTGGAGCAGACAGACCTCATACAAGCAGCTTTCTGGAGGCGTGGTGGATGAACAAACTCCAGCACAGAGCCCCGTCTTGGATCCCTCCCAGCTGCAATCAGAGTTACCCAGTGTGCCGTGAAGGAAATGTAATGACCCTGTCCATGCTTGCTGGACCACGTGTCTAACGTCACATGCACCTTGTTGCTGACTGCCTTTCCCAATGACTGGATAACATTGTCTTCCACGTGCTGGTATAGTGCTGGAATGGCCTTGCGTGAAAAATAATGGCATTTTGGTACAGCACATTCAGCAAATTCACGGAAGGGAGCAGAGTCCACCAGCTGGAAAGGCAGCAGCTGCAATGCGAGTAATTTTGCTTAACTGGCATTTAGACGCTGTGCTTGGGGATAGTTGGGACTATATTTTTTCTTACGCTGCAGCAGCTGCGGCAATGTAATCTGACTGCGTAAATCTTCAGCTGCTGGGATGATGTCACATTGTGAGGAAGGACCTGGTACATCCATTACTGTAGCATCATCCCTGTCGGTGGAGGTTGTAGGCAATGACATGGAAGGACATACAGTGGGGGTAGAGACAGATGAGGAGGAGGAGGACCTATGCAAAGTTTTGCGCCAACGGGATGTGTGGCAGTTGTTCATATGTCGCCTCAAGCACGTGGTACCCAAGTGTCCGGTATCTTTTCCACGCTTAAGCCTCTTCTGACATAGATTACAAATAGCAACACTGCGCTCTACTGCACATTACTTAAAAAACTCCCAGACAACAGAGTTCCTGCATGTGTTCTTTGAGACAACAGCGCTCTGCACCGGAGCAACTCTGACATGTGATGCCTTGGACTGCCTAGTGCTATGGTTGGTCACAGAGGATGTTGTGCCTCGTGTTTGCTGTGCCTCCTCCTCCCCCTCTTCCTCATTTAATTCCTCTGTTCGATCAGGCACACAGGTGGAGTCAGTGACCTCATCATCGTTGTCATCATCACCCCCTATCTCCTCATCACTGGAGCCAACTTGGCAGTATGCTGCAGCTGCTGGGGCAACATGATTGCCAGTGATTTGTGTGTCATCACTGGCACCCCCTTCCTCTAGGTTGATTATACTCCCTTCCTCAACCTCAGAGTTTGAATCAGAGCACTGTACTTGCTGCGCATCCTCAAGCAGCATGTCACTGTCATTGTAGTCAAACAATTCAGCTGACTCCTCCGTGTGTGATAGCGAGGCTACGGCAGGAGTAGCTGTGGACATGGAAGCTGCATTAGATGTTTTGTCAGCTGAGGTGGACTGTAAAACACTACAAGCCTGGCTAGCAGAGGACTCGGAGGATGAGAATGGCCTGGTTAGCAAATCCACCAAGTCCTCTGTATGTTGCTGCTGCTTAAGACGGCCAGCACCAGTTAGAAAGGACAAGCGTGCTCCTGCAGAGGATGCACCACGTCCACCACGACCAGAGGCACAGCCTCCCGACACAGGGGCTGCTTGCCCTCTTATCTGTGTCTGGGAGCGTCTGCCTGTCCTTTTTGTTCTTTCAAACATGGTGAGTGATATATAGATTAATATATACAGAACTCTGATTCAACTTTGGTATAAAGATTTAAAGAACTCTGGTATAACTCAGTGAGACACCCTGATAGCTGGCAGCCAGTGAAAAGACACAGATTACAAGTCGCAGACACCTCCTATAAATCAGTGAAACCCCTTGATGGGTGGCAGTGAAACCTCCTATAAATCAGTGAGACCCCTTGATGGGTGGCAGCCAGTGAGAACACACTGATTATAACAATTCCCAAATGTTTTGTAGAAATTAGTGACCCCCAAAATACTGCGTGGTACTGGCTGTTTGACAAGAGACAGATCACCTCAATTCCCAAATGTTTTGTAGAAATTAGTGACCCCCAAAATACTGCGTGGTACTGGCTGTGTGACAAGAGACAGATCACCTCAATTCACAAATGTTTTAAAGAAATTTGTAACCCCCAAAAAAAACTTGCTGGCACAGTGACAAGACACACATCACCTAAATTCCCTGATATTTGGTAGAAATGAGACCCCCAGACCCCCCCAGTAGCGTGGCAGACCGGCCGTAACCACACACAACAATCTCCTCTGAAATCTCCTCTCAAAATGCGTGCTGTAGCTATGCGTGGAAACGTTATATATAGTGTGCTGCGGGACTTAGCTCTGTGAGCCCAGATGATTAAAAATTCAATTTGTATTGCATTTTTTTCATAATATACAGCCAGGACAGGATGTATACATCTAAAAATGATATATTATGAATCTGCAGAGTCTGCCGGAAAGGACGATATCTAACATGTCGGTCATTTAACAAAATGTGGCTTCAAAATCGCTTTTAAACATGATGAGCGAAAAGCGGTAAAAATGAGCTCAGCACACAGCGGTGAAATAGAGCATATTAGAAGTTTTAGGAGGGAAATTAACTCTTCTCAAATCTCAATCAGAAGCAGACACCACCCCACCCCCTCAGTATAGTCTACAATGTATCAAGTTGATTAGACCAGTCTAAAAACACCTGTTATGCCGTTTGAAAAACACAGGTCATTTAGAGTTGAGAATCTTTGCATGTACACATTAGTTTTTAATTCAATATCTAATAAACCATTGCTTATAATATTCTGCAGTAAAAAGTCTCTTTATTTCTAGATTTTTTTGTATTTTTTTAAGCATTTTCTATACCTTTTACAAAATTTCTTTTTTTGCAAACTCGAACAGAACAAACACAAAAAGTTCGAAGTTTGCGAACTTTCGAACGACCAAAGTTCGGTTCGAACTCCGAACTGATCGAACCGATCAGCTTATCCCTACCAGTAATGACACACAAATAATTGGCACTCATGTTGCCCCAGCAGCTGCAGTATACTGCCAAGTTGGCTCCAGTGACGAGGAGATAGGGGGTGATGATGACAATGATGATGAGGTCACTGACTCCACCTGGGTGCCTGATCGAACAGAGGAATTAAGTGAGGAGGGGGAGGAGGCACAGCAAACATGAGGCACAACATCCTCTGTGACCAACCGTAGCACTAGCCAGTCCAAGGCATCAGATGTCAGAGCTGCTCAGGTGCAGAGCACTGTTGTCTCAAAGCACACATCCAGGAACTCTGCTGTCTAGGAGTTCTTTAAAAAATGTGCAGCAGACCCCACCGTTGCTATTTGTAATCTATGTCACATGAGGCTCAAGCGTGGGAAAGACACCGGACGCTTGGGTACCACGTGCTTGAGGCGACATATGAACACCTGCCACACATCCCGTTGGCGAAAAAATTTGTGCAGGTCCACCTCATCTGTCTCTACCCCCACTGTATGTCCTGCCATGTCATTGCCTACAACCTCAACTGACAGGGAAATTAACACTTCTCAAATCTCAATCAGAAGCAGACACCACCCCACCCCCTCAGTATAGTCTACAATGTATCAAATTGATTAGACCAGACTAAAAACAGCTGTTATGACGTTTGAAAAACACAGGTCATTCAGAGTTGAGAATCTTTGCACGTACACATTAGTTTTTAATTTAATATCTAATAAACCGTTGCTTATAATATTCTGCAGTAAAGAGTCTCTTTATTTCTAGATTTTCTAGTATTTTTTTAAGCATTTTCTATACTTTTTTCAAAATTTCTTTTTTTTGCGAACTCGAACCGAACACACCCAAAAAGTTAGAAGTTCGCAAACTTTCGAACAACCAAAGTTCGGTTCGAACTCCGAACCGAACAGCTCATCCCTAATTACCATTCATATATATATATTTTTTAAATGTAAAGGCCCTAACACTAGCGTGATTGTTAGCGTTAGCTTACAAGAGTTGATAGTGCTGCGCCCAAATCACCTCCGATTCTCTAACGTGCTAAAAATCTGTTAGCAAATTGTAATTAGCGATTCATTCTGCGAGCTTACTGTACTTTGTGCTCCCTATACTTAAGATGGGGAGCGCAAAGTACAAGCACAGAGAAACTAATGTTCGGATCACAAGGTCCTAAAGCTAGTTGCTTATAGCTGGCGCAAACTAAAAAAGTTTACTCCAGCTCAGAGCTGTAGCTAACTTCTGCAGAATCAGTTAGCTACAGCTCAAAACCCCCCCCCAAAAATCAAATACTCACCTCTTATCCCACGGCGAGAACAACAGCCCGAACCAAATTTCCTCCATGAGGAAGGAAATGCCGCCTGCAATTTCAATGGAACAATTTATTGTTCAAAACTTTTAAATGCGTTTATTATCAAGTATCTATCCCAGGGCTTTTTGAACTTGAATGTATAGATCTTTTCATATCTTTCTCCTAGAGCATGAGTTAAGGCAACAAATATAGCACAAGAATGTCAATAATATAGCAAGGTTAGTAAACATCACAGAATTTAGCAATCACTTACAGGTCTATTCAAAGAAAGGTGAAACTCAGGAGAATGACTGGAGAAGTGAAAAATTCAGGTCAAAATAGCCAAACCAGAAAAATTCTCTCATTTATCTCACTTTCCAACTCGGCTATTTGGTCTAGATTGTTCTCTTCTCCTGCCAATTCTCCTGGTTTTCACCTTTCCTTGAATACACCTGTTTATATAATTCTTTAGACGTTTTTAGAAGTAGTAGAGCCCGTTTCCAACCTAGCCAGTAAGCTAATGGCTTGAGCCTTTGGAAAAACAGCTCCAGTTATTACCTTCAAAACTAATAATAAAGAAAAGCCCTATGGTGCTTATAAAATATTATAGGATTATTCACAGAGCACCGAAATGTCGCCAACATTTCGATGCTCTGTCGTTACCCGCACTTCAGGGAATCAATTATCCCAACCCTGCGGTCCCTGGAGTGTCCCTGGAGTGCAGGGAGAAACTGCTGAAAAGAAACCGAAAGAAAATAAAGCTGCGAAACCGCCGAAATTATCAGATCTGATAATTTTGGTGAGTCTGCACCGTTTTTAAATTTTTTTAAATGTCATCCTATAAACCACCACAAACACACCGGACGACCGACGCAAACCCACTGGAGGGCTGCCAAAAGCAGCTGACGAGCCGGCGCACATAGTGCCGACCAGCCGCAGAAAACAGTTAGCAAGCTGCCACACGGGAAAAAAAAACAATAAAACAAAACGCTTGAAAGTGTCAAAAGTGAGAGGCTGCCTGTACAAAACCTACTGAGCTAAAATATCTGGAATTAACATATAAAGTCCTATGAATGATAATAAAAAGGTCTGGATAGTATATCGGGGGTGTGGCCTGGTTGGAGAAGGAGATGGCAGCATAACACACGAGCTCCTGACCCCTTTGCCGATAACTCAGCTTCTACATGCTTTTTAGTGGCTATGGTCCGCTCATCACAGCACAAGACGACCAGACTACACCCCACAACTATCAGCGACACCCCGGGGAGAGATATCGCGGAGTATTTCTGCACTCCACAATCGCAGCCTAAGAAGAGACACACTTCTAAGATGGATGACTCAGAAAGGGCAGGTGATGCCTCCTCGACAGGAGGACAATCGGCGCTGCAATGCCTGGAAAATCTAATTGCGGATCTACCCACGCGTGCTGAGCTACCCACCCGCATGGACTATAAAGACATGCTGGACCAGCTACAAGTCTCTTTCGGGAAAGAAATAGCGGAGGTGCGTTCCGATATTGCCGCCATTACTACACGCGTGTGACACATTTGGAAGAGGGAGCGGCAGTTTTACAGGCTGAATCTCCCAGCAAGGACATGTCGGCAGATAGACAAATCTCGGATCTCCATCGCAGGCTTGACGATTTGGAGAACAGGACTCAGAGACACAATATACGGGTGAGAGGGTGGGGGAAGATATCAACGAAGTCAAGGCATTCCTCATGGAGGCCTTCGCACACATCCTGGGTGGTCCCCCCCCTCCTGCATGCCGCGATTGACAGAGCACACAGAGCTGTTCGACCCAGGGCCCCGACCCCCTCGGCGCCCCCGAGAGACATAATCTTTCATATCCCTAATTTCTCCCTCAAGGATGCTATCATGCAGAGCGCTCACACACGTGGACTGTGGAAGTTTGCGGGTGAGACATTTGAACTTTTCCAGGATTTATCTCCCCACACGCTGACAGTGAGACACGCACTACGACCCATCACCAGAATGTTGCAAGAAGCAAACTTACCTTACCGTTGGGGATTTCCATTTTCACTGAATGGAAGAAAACAAAACCTAATCCATTCCGTTCGCTACCCGACGGATGTTGCACATTTCTTATCGTTGCTTGACCTCCCAGCTACTGAGATCCCGGACTGGGAACGTACTCCCAAGCAGGCCCCTCCAGATCTGCCTCAGAATGAACCACCTCGCCCACAATGCTCACCAAGGAGGGAAAGACCGTGTGCAACAGCACCGACTACCATCCTGCAACCTATTTCATCACCTGTGGACTGAATTTCTCCCCTCTTTTATTACTGAGGTTTGTTCTATGATTATTTTTGGTCGGACAGAAGTACGTTGACTCTATACTTATACTTTGGCGTGTGTACGTTCTGGAACTGATGGCTCATCGACGGCCAGATAGAGACCCCGTTTGACGCTCAATTACTGCTCGTGAGGAATGCTGTTGAATCACACCAGTGACACTAACTGTGGATTTATGGCTCTCCTACGATAATGAAAAGCCGAGACACCGAGTTCGATGACGCCGCAGACCCAGTACAGTTCTATTGTGATTGCGCGGAGATGTTTGTTACTTGTTTATACAACGGTTATAGCAGTTCAGATAGAATTCGTTTGTTTTTTTTCTTCTTAGTTTTTGTAGACTCTGGGGATCAGTCAGTGTCCGTTGGAGGGCAGGAGGTTTCAGGAAGCCTGCTAGGAGAGAAAGGGATTGCTTTAAATAATACCTGATGATACCTTGCCACTCCCAAGTTAGTGACGGTGTATGACATTCTATCCTCCCCCATATACCCATCCTCACGTCACATGATACCCTATTCTGAAATACACAAGTAACGCTTCATAGGAATCTCTGGTCCATAGTAGCTCTAGTCGCTAAATAAACTTTTGCTTTAACTATCGGCAGTATTGGTCGGGTAGCTTGCGGGAAATGCTGAATTATATTGTGATCTATTCTGTCATCCTTTATATAAGAATCGATTAGTAGTGCTCATTTGAATTTTATTTATTTATTTTATTTATTTATTTATAAAGGATTTTACCAGGCTCATTTGAATTTTGACCAAATTGCCCACGAGGTAAAGTGCATTTTTTCTCACTAGTGGACCCCCCTCCTAGGACTTGAGCCTAGTAGCAGGAGAAGAACCCACTACGAGAGCACTTGGCGCCTCCTTATCTGTTCTCTCTTCTGATCTTTTCTTTTTCTGCCAGATCTCCTTGACAATGGGTCTCTTGGAGGAAGGCGTCGGACGTCTGTGATGAACTTCCTTTCTCATTAAATTAAACTCTTTCTCCTTCATTCCCCTTTCTTCTCTCGTTCTCTGCCCCACTACACGCATTTACTTCCCCCTCCACACCATATCTTTTCCTATTGTGTCTGTACTCCTCTATCCAGATCCTACTAAAGAAATAGAGTATTTTCAATTGCTACCTACCCCCAATGCCACGTCCGGACTCACAGTTCACTCCTCAGGAGCTGCAGATGCACTCCCTTAATGTTAGAGGCCTGAATCTCCCGTAAAAAAAGAACCCGATTACTGAGAGACCTTCGTTCATCACAGAAGTCCGACGCCTTCCTTCAAGAGACCCATTTTCGATCTAACTCAGCCCCAACATTAAGAGACTTGAATTCTCCAATGACCTTCTTTAGCAATTATTCATTGAGCAAGTCACGTGGAGTAGCGATCTTGATCTCTAAAGAGGTTCCTTTCGTGGTTGATGCAACAATGGTAGATGAAGGAGGTCATTACCTCTTTATTAGAGGGACTATACTGGACACTATGTATACATTTGCATCTGTTTATCTACAAAATAGAAAACAAAACTCCTGCCTGAATCGCATACTTCGGACTCTGGAGACATTTGAACAAGGCATCACCGTTTTAGCTGGAGACTTTAATGTGGCGATGGATCCACGTGTGGACTCGTCCACCGGGACAATGTCCACCCCACCACACGTCCTGCGTAGTGTACGGCGCTCCTTACAAAAACACTGGTTTGTGGACGTTTGGAGGGCACTTCATTCCACAGATAGAGATTATACCTATTATTCAACAGTACACGCAGTTCACACACGAATTGACTACTTCTTCATGAACTACCATGATCTGACTATCTACATCCTCAGACATAGCTGCAACTACAATGTCAGATCATGCCCCTCTCAACCTTTCACTACAGTCTCCGCTGTTTCACCCTAAGGAAAGACAGTGGCATCTTAATTTATCCATCCTGGAAGATCCCTTGATATTGGACGAATTACACACCACACTAGATAACTTTTTTGCCAAAAACCAAATAGAGGACACTGTCGAGTATAATCTCTGCACGTGAATACAACACGTTATATATATTGGACTTCTCAGCCAAGCCTCCAATATGGCAGGGATTATTATTTCATAAGAAACTTACACAAGACACAAATATCAATCGTTTACATTTCCTAGAAATTCTCCTATTTTCTTTTAATTGTCTGTGTTTTGCTTTGAAGAATACAATAATCAATAATCGGATAAAAACATATATATATTTATTACGTATACAAAAAAGTTTCAAATCTCATATCATAAACAAAGATTTATAAACCACAATCCATCAGCATATAAAAACTAGCTTCACAATATATGTATTTCCTGTTAGTAACTGCATATATGATTAATATCATTTACCTTATCAGTTAGTAACTAATACACAAATGGTTAATAAACATTTCTGCTTAATACAACATACATTTCCCAGCAAACAATGTTTAACCAGCTAGATCTTATAGAGATATATATATATATATCTCTATACTACATGGATCAACAAAAAATGAGCTAATTTAGATTGATAAGTAATAAAACTTATTTAGTGTATCCTCCCCTAATCTCGAGAATTAAATTTCTAATCTTTTGCTTTTTATTTTGTAGTTATATAATTCCTTGCTTATTAATTTCAATCACAGTAATTTCTAAATTCAATATATATATCTGTATCAATCCTACAACAGTCTCTTTTAGGATAAATCCTTATGTCCACTTCTTCATATTTCTATCTGCAGAATAGAAATATTTAGACTTTTGGAGCTACCAAGAATCTGAGAAATCTCAGTCTATATGTTGCAAGAAATCTACAAATATATATAATTTACATGAATTCCTTAATTTAAATAGCTCTCATACATTACCTCTCCAATCTGGATTTTGAAGAGTCTGCCTTGGAATTCCTTATGTAATGTTTTGGAATATGTGAAGATTATCAATATCAGATAATCAATGCATGTAAATTAGAGATTTGGTGAGAGTTTTGAGTGCATTGTCCTGGAAGTTGCATGCATTGTGGTGTGAGTCTCTGAATGTCGGAATGACTGCAACCAACATTGCCGCTTCAATTATAGTCAGTTTGACGTCACTAGC
The DNA here is from genome assembly GCA_009667805.1 of Leptobrachium leishanense. Classification (NCBI taxonomy): domain Eukaryota; kingdom Metazoa; phylum Chordata; class Amphibia; order Anura; family Megophryidae; genus Leptobrachium; species Leptobrachium leishanense. Next base: position 85,535,517 of record CM019072.1, on the reverse strand, counting down.
AATATCCTTCATTATATCAAATATAATATTTGCTATCCTCTAGAGGGCAGTGTTGCACTTCTCAATTAATTCCACCATTTGTTTTTAATATGTCTTATCTCGTGTCAAAGGTCAATCTGACTTAACAAAGACCCTCTCTCTCCCAATGTAGACATTTAGTCTCTACATATCAAAATTAGATTTATATCCTCACTAATTTCTAAATTTTACTGAGTCTTTATCAGTTGAATTCTTTTCTAGTTAACTCAACAGAATCTATTCTTCAATAATTATACTATTTACCACTTAAACTCTCTACAATATAAATTGGAGCGTCTATTTTCTACTATAAATATAATAAAATATACCTTGATTATAAACATATATTTTGTGAACCTTACGAAAATATTAACTGTTATATTCCTATACCCAAAAAAACCAAAATCTCTTTTTGTTTTAAAGACTTAAAACAGACCAATAAATTTAATTATGACAGATCTTAGCACTTAGCTCGGGCATTATATCACACAAAGACATTTAAGGTTCCTTCATGTCTGGTATTTTTAAAAAAATATATAAGATCTCACCCAGCCATGAACTCTGTAAAATCTCGGTTCATTTCTAACTAGGGAAATTTGGAAAAAGAAAAGACTGTCTTTAAAAACAAAATGGCTACAGGCATCCATTTTACCTTTTTTCCCTTCCAATATACCTGACAACACACTCGTACCGGTGTAATGGGAAGCACACAAGGCAGCAGTCAGGGTTTTTTTTATCAGAAAAGGCACTGCCCGTAAAAAAGTTTAGAAAAAAGAATACCTGTCTAGTGGTGGACATTAGGGTGCTAGAGCTGGAGCATATTGCTTCTAATGATTCCGCTGTTTATCAACAATTGCTGCAGGCATGACAAGACCTAAACAGGATTCTGAATGCGTCTATTCGCTTTCAGGCCTTACGAACCAGATCTTTTTTCACCCTGCATGAAAACAAGCCCGGTCGCCTACTGGCAAGAGTGCTACATTATAGACGTACTAAATCATATATCTCTAAGATCCGAACGGGGACAGGCTCTATTTCAACTGCTCCACAAGACATCTCTGGAGCCTTTCTTCAATACTTTCAGGATCTATACAATTTGGAAACATCTGGAACCCCATCAGCGTCCTTGGACTGTATGGATCAATATTTAGAGCGGACTGTAAAGAGTTCTCTTAGAACTTCCGAAAAAGACGCCCTGAATATGGAAATCTCATCGGAAGAAATACTGACTGCACTAAAATCTTTGAAAAATGTGAAAAGCCCTGGTCCTGACGGTTTGCCGACCGGATATTATAAGAAATGCAGAAAAGAACTACTCCCGACTCTCATCGCTTTATTTAGTGCTATACAAGATGGGGCTTCCATAAACCCCCAATCGCTGATGGCGACAGTTTCACTAATCCTGAAGCCTGGAAAAGACCACGTATCTTGTGGTAATTATAGGCCAATATCTCTATTGAATAATGATATGAAATTATTGGCCCGTATATTGGCCAACAGACTAAAATGTTTCCTACCACAACTTGTAGATCCAGATCAAGTTGGATTTGTCCTGAAGCTCGTGACGCAACCACCAGGATCTTGAATGCCTTGGCTCAATCCAAACGCACATCTAGTCCGCTATTATTACTGTCGACAGATGCTGAAAAAGCCTTTGACAGGGTCTTAAGTAGGCTTGTGCACCGATTTTTTTTTCGGTTCGATTCGATTTTTCGGATTTTTAAACTTTTTGATTCGGCTCGTTTTGACCGATTTCTGTTTCGATTCGGTTCGGCTCGACTCGTTTTTCGTGTACAATTTTTTTCGGAATTTCGACCATTTTTCGTATTTTCGTGTCACTTAGCTCGTTTTTTGTATCGACTTTTCGTATTTTCAGAAATTTTCGTTTTTTGGAATTGTAAATGGTTTCGGAATATCGACCATTTTTCGTATTTTCGTGTCACTTAGCTCGTTTTTTGTATCGACTTTTCGTATTTTCAGCGTACGGTGACAAATTTGGGGCCATTCGGCTATTCAGAGAGCAGGCAGTTCGCCTAATTTTGGCGATTTGCCTGCATGTAAAGGTGCTATTTGAGGGCAGTGAAATCTCCTATAGAGAAGCAATGGTTCATCTATTCAGAGAGCACCAAACAGCAGTAAAATGTTGCTGAAATGCCCTGCTGTTCAGTGTTTTCATTCGGCTGGTTTATTCAGGCGAATCTCCTAGGTTTCCATGTTAAAAATATTCCTGTTTTAATTCAATATCTAATAGACGGTTTATTCTTTTATTCTGCATTAAAAAGTCTCTTTATTCAGGATTTCAGGATTTTTTAGGCATTTTTGGGGATTTTTTTCTGCAAATGTTTTTGCCATTTTTTTAAAATGTTTTTTTCATTTTTCTTTAACAGACCTTTTTATTATCATTCATTGGACCTTATATGTAAATTCCAGACATTTTTGTTCAGTAGTTTTTCTGCAAACAGCGTTTCAATTTTCAAACTTTCAAGCGTATTGTTTGTTTGGTTTTTTTACCCTGTTTGTCTGCTTGTTGGCTTTTTCCGGCGGTTGCTCTGCACTGTGATCGGCTTTTGTGGTGTTTTTTTTTGTGGCGGTTTCTGCGGGTTTTTTGGTGAGTGTTCGGCGAGGGTTTGCGGCGGGTTTTCCTGCACTATGGGGACCCTGCGGTGCATGCTGAATACACCGAAGGGTGGTGAACTGTGATTCCCTGAAATGCAGGGGGGAAGCGCGGGGAACGAGAGGGAACCAAAATGTCGGTGACATTTCGGTGCTCTCTGAATGGGTGTTGTATGTTTTCTATCTCCCTATGAGGCTGATACGCTTTACTGACACGAACTGTTGCTGCTTATACTGAAAATAAGTTATTACATTGAGGCTGAACGTAAGCAACCAAATTATCTTTCTTGGTGAGGGGACATGCGAGCGCTGCACTATTGGTTTTTGTTATTATTATTTACTTACTGTAAATTAATGGCTTCTATACTTTATAAAGGAGCCTTTAATTTGCGGCTCCCTAGTGGAGAACGAGCTGATCCAACGTAGCTCATTCTCCTCTAAACACGACGGTATTCAGAAACGAATATCCATTCTTAAACTATGGTGTTAAGTAAGTTTGCTTTTATAAAATCACATAAGATCTCAATTGAACCCCAACTAATCCCTTACTTATCTTAGGTCATATGGTGGAATGGGCAACAGGATCTGTTTCCTTTCTGTGGCCACAGCAGCGGAATAGCTCCTTCAATGGCCCGTTCTTGATCCCACTCAAGTGAGCTCATGCAGAGTTCATGCAGGATCACGCTTGACTCCTTGTAGTCCTATGAACTGCAAGAGCAGATACCTGGCACACAGTGCTGCTGCTGGTATCTGCATACAGCTCTTGGTTGGAAGAAGCTCAGTAACAGGAATCAATTAAGGGAAATTGACTTGCCCCAGTTTTATCCCTTGCTGGCTCCCTGCTACTGGCTAGGCTGGAACCATGCCTGTAATTTTTAAGAAATAAATTTCATGCAAGTTCTAGAGGAAGACCACATGCCTTTCTTATAAATACATGCAGGGTTATTCAGAGAGAGGTGAAAACCAGGAGAATTACTTGAGAAGTGAAAATTCTAGGTCAAAATAGCCGATTTGGAATGTGAGAATGGGAGAATTTTTCTAGTTTGGCTATTTTGACCTAGAATTTTCACTTCTCAAGTCATTCTCCTGTTTTTCACCTCTCTCTGAATAACCCTGATAGTTTTTAAGCACATGCTCATGGGATTTTATTAACCCCTTAAGGGCCGCTGACGTACCCTGTACGTCCTGTCCTCGGGTCTCCCTTAGACCCGCGGACGTACAGGGTACGTCAGCGGCGCCTAATCCCCCTCCCGCCCGATACTCACCTCCCTCGCCGGATCCCACGGCGATCTGGCAGGGAGGAAGCCTGCCCATGTGATTTACATGGGCAGGCGAGGCTGATGACGTTGCCACGCTGCGTGGTGACATCATCAGCAGGCGTCCCCATGGATTTCAATGGAGGGGAGGGGGGCTCCTTCGGAGCCCTCTATCTCCCCAACCATTGAAGCTAGGGAGATGCTGTTTGCACCGCTGGAGAGGGGAGAGCCTCCCCTTTCCAGCGGTGTATGGCATTAACAGCGCCAATTGGCGCCAAAACGCGATTCAAACCTTGAGGGGGCTGACATCTTGGATGTCAGTCAAGCCTCCAGGTCCCCCCCACCCACTGACAACCTCACCATATGTGTGAGGATGTCAGTGGGCCAGTTAACCCTCTAGCTGCCATGTAGAGATAAGGGGATCCTAAGGATCCCTTTATCTCCCGGTCCCTGGCAGCTAGATGGTCATATTTGCCATCATTTGAAAGGCCTGATTATGGCCTTTCAAATGATACCAAACATGACCAGGTTTGGTTTTAAAAAAAAAAAAAAAAAAAAAAATTAAAGTTTTTTTTGTCTGGGGGGGGTTTAATTAAATAGGACCTAGGCTGTCATCTAAAAATAATTAGCACAAAATGGTCAGAATGAGCGCAGCGCACATAGGTGAACTGTCTCAGCAGTGAAGGGGTTAAAAAGCAAACACATGTAAAAATTGGGTATTTCTAGTCTCGGGACAAAATTTTGAACCTATTTAGCCGGGGTCGTTTTGGGTGGTTGTAGATTTTGGGGATTAAATTACGAAAAAGTGTGTTTTTACCATTTTTTCCTCATATTTCATATTTTTTTTTATAGTAAATTATTCGATATGATGGAAATAATGGTATTTCTAGAAAGTCCATTTAATGGCGGGAAAAAGGGTGTATAATATGTGTGGGTTGAATAAACGAGTAAGAGGAAAATTTTGACCTAAACACTAACAGCGCAGAAACGTAAAAACAGCAGCGGTCACTAAAAGACGGATTTGTGTAAAACCGCCCGGTCACTAAGGGGTTAAAATGTCCAATTGAGTGTACATTATATACACAATGGATTTAAAAGTCAAAAGCTGAAGATGTTAATGCTTCAAAAATTTATATCCAACAATGAATGATAATAATAATCTTTTAGGTGGTTCCCATATACAGACTCTAGTCTACTGAGCAGGTGTAAATTAGAAGTATCATCAAATGCAGACTGAGAACCTGGCAGTATCACAGCTGTGATCATTCACATGACTAATTGCAAACCTCAAACAGAATCGTTGGCTTGGTTCCCCTTCTTTTTCCCCTCTTCCTGCATATTAAAATAACAGTGATAAAGGAGGTGCAAGAATACCTCTTGAATTACCATTGGGATCATTAAGGAGCAGGAGGAAGAGATGAAAACAACGCATGGTTTATTCGGAAAATGGAGGTGTATAATGAGATGATATCCCTGGAGAGGTTTACCCATTTTAATAATACATTAAGGAGTCTAAGTAAATAGTCTGTTTGTGGAAGCCCAACACAACCTGGTACTTAGTTACCACGTAAAGGAAAACTCCCAGTGCTATGAATTTAACAAATTTGCAAAAACACTTAAAGTAAAAGCTGTTAGTGGAATTAAAAAAAGAAGCATTGTTCAGCCGAGAGCTGATTGGTCACATTTGCTTATGAAAGATGAAACATAAAGACTAGCATTTGACCTTTCTGATGCTACATTCCAGAACATAATTGAATACAAGGGAATGCTTTTATTCAGTTTATTAGTGATAATTGAAGTACAAATAAGAAAAATTTAATTTTTTATACAATAAATAGAACTACTTCCACTTCCAGTATGGAATCACCTTTTATTATTTTAATTATTTTATTATTTTAGATATTATCAGTTAGTTGTATTGGACAAGTATTAATTGCCAATTTAAGGTCATTAACTAAGAAAAAGATCTTTTTTTTTTTTGCATTCGCAAGAGCCATATCTTATAAAATCACAACAATAAAGAGCAGTTTTTTGTTATATTCCTATTATTTATAGGGTTTCAAAATCCACAGAAATAAATAAAAGCAGTGCAGAAAGGCAGTGAAGCAAATGCCACCTGTAACTGAGTGATCATATCACATGTAAACTAGGACATGCGCATTCATTTGTCAGATGAACTGCCTTTCACCTGAAGTTTGGGTAATTTGTAGGTTCATCTAAAACATAATGAAATAGGAACCATTTGTTGAACAATTTCTTGTTCATTGATGATTCAATCAATTTCATTCCTTCTCTCCTGGTGAGTGGAATGAAGAGTACTTTGCCTTAACTCCTTAGACTGGGGCTGTTGCGGGTGGCAAGCAGGCTTGAACGCCGCAAGGCGGCATAGCACGTCCCCATGACTTTCTGGCCCTCTTCTATCCCGTCTCCCTTTCCAGTGACCGATTCTCGTAATTGGCTGAGTCCCCTCGTAGCCAGTGATGGCAGTTGACCTCTGTGAAGGGAGGCGGGCTGGCGGAGGAGCAAAAAGTTGCTGAGCATGCTATGCCACCCTGTGGTGTTTAAGCCTGCATGCCCCGAGGATGGCATAGAACTCCACAAGGCATTAAAGAGATGGGCCCCTATTACACTCTTTGTGCAAATGCGCTCGCGCAGCGCAATTTTTTTGCGCACGCAAAAAAACAATTAGCGGGTGCAAATTAACGCGGTATTACGATCCGAGCGCATTTTTTCAGCCTTCAACTTTTTTCGAGCGCGAATCCGACGCGCAAAGCCGGGCGCAAATGACCGTTGCGTGCAGGAATCGGTGGGCAATCAGAATTAAGAACCATTTTCTATGTTTCGGTTTTTGCACCTGTCAAAGTCAATCTGCGTATATGTGCTGCAACAAAAATAAAAAATTAAACAATTTACTAATTTTATTGTTTGGGTATGTGTAGAATGTGTAACTGTACTGTGCTGTATTTTTATTTTTTGCAGGTTCATTTAGATTCGGCCAGAACGTTCAGATTGTAAGTTAACACCAGGTTTTCAAAGACGTTAAAATGATGCGCGCAAACGTTGTGCATTACATTTTGCGCTAAGATTGTAATACCATGCACGCATATGCGTACTAAAGCATTGGCTCTCACAATGTTAAGTATAGGATGCGCGCAGGAACTTGCGCTGGGGGTCGCACAGTGTCACTCGCGTTGGACGTTAACTCACATCGTTTGCGCGAAGGTCGTAATACGACGTTATGCGCTAATGTTTTTTTCCTCGCGCAAATGCGCTGCGCGAGGAATGTAATAGGGGCCATAATGTACAAGGAGCCTCTCCAATAATGTAGCTTGTATTTTCTGTCCAAACCTTTGGCAGGGGACAGCCTGCAAAATATATTTTCTTACATTGCCACATAAGTACCTATAACATTAAATGTTATTTTACTTAATCAAAAATAAAATATAATATAAAAATGTATATGTTACATGTATATATGTATTCAGTCTATAAATGTCATAGAAATTCAAGCAATATTGAATGCAAAGAAAACCTCCAAAATGCAAAATATGTCATAAAAAACACACAACAAGCATTCATTCAGACTGTTTTAACAAGCCAAATTTAATTTAATGAAAATTGCAAAACACTAACAGGGTTATTCAAAGAGCTGAAATTCAGCGTACGCTTACCTTTCCTGGCCACTCGGCTATCCAGAGAGCAGGCAGTTCCCCAAATTTTGGCGAATTGCCTGCACACACGGTGCCTGTTCGAGGGCAGTGAATTCCCCATAGAAAAGCAATGCTTCTTCTTTTTAGAAAACACAAACCAGCTGAGAAAGGATGCTGAACATTCGGTGGTTTCATTTGACAGGTTTAATCAGGAGAATCCCATAGGCTTCAATGTTAAAAACATTCCCGTTTTAATTCAATATCTAATAAACTGTTTATTATTTTATTCTGCAGTAAAAAGTCTCCTTATCTTTATATTTTTTTAGGCTTTTTTAGGCATTTTTCGGTATTGATTTGCAAAATATTTTTTTCCGCTTTTTTTTTTTTAAAGTCGTTCTTTCTTTTTTCTGTAACAGCCCTTTTTATTATCATTCATTGGATCTTATATGTAAATTTCAGACATTTTCATTCTGTAGTTTCTTTGCAAACAGCGTTTCACTTTTCAAACATTCAAGCGAACTGTTTGTTTTTTTCACTCCATTCGTCTGCGGTGTCTGCGCTGTCATCGGCGGCTGCTGGGGTTTCTCCAGCGTGTTCGGCGGGGTTAATCCAGATGTTTTTGCGGGGTTTCGTGTGCGTTCGCTGGGTTTTGCAGTGAGTGTTCTTCGGGTTTGCGCCGGCTTTTCCCTGCACTATGACAGCCCTGTGGTGCTTGCTGTATACACCGCAGGGTCGCCGAAATGGGATCGCCGAATCGCACCATATTGAAGAGAACAAAAAGTCACAGAACGTGCCGAATAACCATGTAAATTAAATTTGGTTTGTGCAATTTTTTTTCTCTTCAATACGGTGCGATTCGGCGATCCCATTTCGGCGACCCTGTGGAGTATTCAGTATTGCATTACATTATCCCCTCCACACTTGTTGCTGCTGTGCGAAATGAGAAGGTGAGGTAATGCAGCAATATTATTTACTTTATTATTGAAAAGTGAACAATAGGGGGCATGTCCGTCAGCCATCGTGGACGTCCGCGTTTAACAGGACCTCCTGCTGACTGACGGCTTTTACGGCCACCGCAGCTCACAACGGCAGCGAATTTTCAAAGCACCTACTTACTTTAACTTAGCAGTCCTCCAGACTCCCGATGGCACCCGCCAAGACCCCGAAACCGGCCGATCTGGCGCGATCTGGGAAGCTGCGGGATAGGCTGCAAGTTGGCGGCGTCCCAGGCCCTCGATCCCTGCGCTCTCCTAATCTCACAGAGGAGGTAATGGAATCTGATCCCCGGCATCTGCAACCACCAGCATCAGCACCAGCTACAAGTCAGCAAATCCAGGCCATGCTCTATGAACTCTGTTCCACAAATACAGGACGATTTTCGCACGATTACAGCATCCCTGCATCAAGAAATCCAGGACATAGGTGAACGTACTGATCTTTTAGAACATAAATCTGACAATTTATGCTTGGCACATAACGAATTAGTAGATGTCTATAAAGATTTAAAAACGTTGCATGGCGCTCTTCAGCTTAAAGTCACGGACTTAGAAGATCGCTCCCGCAGAAATAATATTCAAATTCGTGGCGTTCCTGAAGCAGTTAAATTCGAAGGCCTGTCTGAGTATCTGCTTGACCTGTTTCATCTCCTGTCTGATGCGGATAACTCGGCTCTGCTGCTGGATAGGGCACACCGCGCTCCAAAACCAAGTAATCTGGATGCTACAATCCCCAGAGATGTTTTAACGCGTATTCATTTTTACCACGTTAAGGATTCATTGATGGCGGCTATGCGGAAGGCTCTGATTCTTCCTGATACATATGCTGGAATTTCCTTTTTCCCCCGGACCTTTCAGTAGCTACGATGCAACGGCGCAGAGAATTCCTATTGGTCACCAAAGTGCTTCACAACCATCACATTCCATATAGATGGGGTTTCCCCTTGAAGCTGCTGGTTACCTACTGTGGAACCTTATCCGTGTTCCACACGCTGCAGGTAGGTGTCTCCGCTCTCCAGATGTGGGAACTGATGGGTGAGGTGACCCCTCCACACTGGGCTCCTCCTTTGTCGCCGTCTAAAGTTTCACCACAATGAGTGCGCCCAGAGAAATGAGGATTGGTTGAGTTTTGTTTCAGTTACTATCTTCCTTATTGTCGGGGCTACGGTTGGATCCTGGGATGCCTGGACCTGCTTTCTTATCTTTTGATTCGCTTTCCCTGGCCGGTCTGACGGTCTGTCGGTATGATGCTGTTGTGGACCTTTGTCACCCTTTTCTGGCTGCACCCCCCAACTACCCCCATGGTTCTTGGGGTAGGCCCGATTTATAACTGTGGCCATGGAGTCCTTTTTTGTACAGGGAATGGTTGCTTGTTGCACCGGCTCTATATTTTTTTCTATTTTTTTTGTGTTTTTTCCCTCCCCCATTGCAGCATTCTGGTATGATATCATGAGACTGATTGGGACATATTTTTTATTATATGACAGGAATTCTGCTAAATTGTATTTTTGGTTTATACCTCCGTCATTTAAATATTTATCTGTACACTTGAGATGGGTATGAAAATTGTTTCTTTCAATGTTAAAGGGTTAAACATTCCCTACAAACGGCACTCACTTTATGCAGATCTGCGCCATAATCCCCCAGCTGTAAGGTGACTACAGGAGACCCATTTCAAATGTTTTGTCCATCCTAAAATATACCTTCCCGCTTACCCGCATCACTTTCATGCTACTGCCCCGGTTGAAGTGAGAGGTGTGTCAGTATTAATTCATCGTGATGTCTCGTTTACACAGATCGGCGATTGACCCACAGGGCCATTTTTTGTTTTTGGTGTGTGATATTGATAGGGCTATATATACGATTGCAAATTTTTACTGCCCCAATGTTGACCAACTGACTTTTTTTAAGAATACTCTCCTAAAATTAATGCGGGTTAGTACAGGCAGACTTGTGTTGTGTGGCGACTTTAACCAAATCGCTAGATCTGCTGCCTCGACTGACTCGCCTCCATCAGACTTCGGGATAGAAGTTTGCTGCCCTCTTTGCGGAGTTCCAGTTATTTGATGTATGGCGCCTTTTTCAACCAACTGAAGTTGATTTTTCCTTTTACTCTGGGGCACACAAAACGTATTCTAGAATTGATCACTTTTTCCTAAAACGTGATTTATTGTCTAATGTCTCAGGGTGTGATCTGGGATCTATTTCCTGGTCGGATCACGCTCCTGTTTACTTAACTCTCCATGGCTCCATGACTCGGTTGCTCAGCGATGTGCCCTGTGGCGGCTTAATGAATCCCTTCTTTCCCGCCCCGAAGTGTTGGAGGAAGTGACTCAGACCATGACTAATTATTTTGCTGAAAATAACTCCCCTGACATTACCCTATTGACTCTCTGGCAGGCTCATAAGCCTGTGATCCGAGGTGTGCTTCTTAAATGGGGCTCTCATTTTAAAAAACTTGCTATTTCCTATAGACTAGACCTCCTACGCCAAATCCATGACGCTGCGCTCCAACATAAAAGCAAAAATGACGTGACCTCACAGGCCCTTCTTCAAACTCAACTGACTGACTTAGATAAGAAGGACTACTTATGGGCAGCTCGCCGCCTGCAGGCACGGCATTACCGTCATGGCAATAAAGCCAGTAGATTAATGGCCAACAAACTTCGCCAACGTGCTGCTAAATCTAAATTAGATAAAATGACTAGGGATGAGCCGGGTTCAGACGGTTCGGGATTCGACCCGAACTTGGCCTGTTCGATGAGATCGCGAACACCGAACATTTCCGGGTGTTCGCCGCATGTTCGACCACAATGCATTTTCCCACTGGCCTGAAGCTTGTAATTGGCTACAGCCTTGCACCTGACCACAGGTCTGGTGCAAGACTGGTTCAACACTATGCCAATCACTGCTCAGAGTCCTGATTGGGCAAATTTTGCCCAATCATGGGCTCACAGAGCTAAGTCCCGCAGCACACTATATAACGTTTCCACGCGCCGATTCTGCACGCATTTCAGAGGAGATTTCAAAGGATATAGTTGTGTCTTGTTACTGCCGGTCTGCCACGCTACTGGGGGGTCTAGGGGGGTCTCATTTCTACCAAATATCAGGGGATTTAGGTGGTGTGTCTTGTCACTGTGCCAGCAAGTTTTTTGGGGGTTTACAACTTTCTTTAAAACATTTGTGAATTGAGGTGATCTTCTGGGTCTTGTCACTGTGCCAGCAAATCTTTTTGGGACTCACTAATTTCTTTAAAACATTTGTGAATTGGAGCTGAGCACCACTTCCGGGGCCGCGACCGTTAAAACATCGGAGGAAGAGTTTATATTTCCCAGCCTGGAACGCAGGAGAGCTACTGCGGAGAGATTGAGACCCTCGGCTGATGTGGAGGTACCGCTGCAGGTTCGTGGGCCTACGACGTGAGGGGAGCCTGGGCCGGATAGGGCCGCAGCCGACGCCGCTCGACACTTCCGGGGATAAGTTAGCGGGGTAAGACCCGGAGCAACGGACTCTCGCTTGTCCCTCCGCTTCTCTCCGCTTCGCACGGCGCTCTCTCACTGACGCCCGGGCATACGGAGGCCTTGTGCGGCGGCCCCCGGCTGCAGCGTCCGATTGGGTCCTCTGTGGAGTGGAAAGGGGACGGGACCTCGTGCACGGCGGTCGCCCCCGGAGGACTTGAGTGACGGGGAAGCCCGGTGCCGCGGAGATCCGTCCGAACCCTCGGGTGCCGGGGGGGGGGCCTCCGGAGTCTCGTGGGCCCACGGCACGGGTGGATCCTGGGCCGAGAGCTACCGCCATCTTGCTGATCACAGCTTCCGGGGACACGGCAGCAGACCCACCCGAACAGCACCGCATAACCTCGGGGCAAGTCTCGGAACGGTGGATTGACATTTACCACCCTGCTCCGCACAGTAATCTTCCCCTGTCACCTGGACATAAGATCATTCGACATGAAAGGGGGCAAAGGATTTATAATAGACAAATATTACTATCTTTAACGAAGGGTCTCTGGTGCTAGCTGACTCAGTCTTTAATCTGATCCCGGACAGAACTGCAGACTTATCTGGCTATCCTCTGCAACATAAACAACATAATATTCAACATAAAAATCATGAATATATAAGAGGTGGAGGGGGGAGATGGACGGCGGCCACCTTGAAAAGATTTATGTAGCCTGAGCTCCGCTTCTCCGGACTGATTTCCCGCTCCAGCGGCTCACAACGGCGGAGGTGTAAACTGTAAACTGCAAAGAACCCCTACTGGCTTCGGAACCCCTTAATATCACGGAATGGCACCCAGCAAGACCCCAAAGGCGGCCGAATTATCGCGCACTGGGAAGGCCCGTGAGAGAACCCATGATGGCGCTCAAGCTACCCGTGCGTCTGGATCCCCGAAATCGACGCAATCAGAGGAGGAGGAATTTCAAGTCCAGACCCTTTCTGCATCAGCTCCTGCTTCGGGCCTTCAACTTCAGACCATGCTGCAAGATCTCAGGACCACCATACAAGAAGATTTTAAATCCATCACTGCAACTCTTCACCAAGAAGTTCGAGAACTGGGTGAGCGCACTGACGCCCTGGAGTCTAAATCTGATGAACTGTGCCTGGCTCACAATGAATTGGTTGACGCATATAAAGAATTAAAATCGGTGAATGAGACCCTTCTTCTCAAAGTGACGGATCTGGAGGATCGATCCCGCAGGAACAATATCAGAGTGCGTGGCATCCCTGAAACGGTTAAACCAGCGGAGTTAAACGTATACCTCCACAACCTGTTTCGTGCTTTGTTACCAGAAGCCTCAGAGATGGATTTACAACTGGATAGAGCACATCGTATCCCGAAACCGAGACATTTGGAGCAAGCATTATCAAGAGATGTCTTAATGAGAGTTCACTTTTTTCGGATTAAAGAAGCCCTTCTGTCCGCTATGCGAAATTCAGCTGGATTGCCTGCACCATATACTGACCTCTTATTCTTCCCTGATCTATCTGCCGCCACCATGGCCAACCGTAGGGAGTTCCTGCCAGTGACTAAGATTCTCCGTAATCACCAAATCCAATATCGCTGGGGGTTCCCCGTGAAACTGCTGGTAACTCATAATGGAGTGGTGACCACGCTGCGTGATGTCCAGGAAGGTCTTGCTACCCTGAAGTCGTGGAACCTGATAGGGGAATATACGCCACCGCATCAGACCCCGCCATCTCCGCAGAAAGTGTCGCCGGAATGGCATCGTGTAAACACCATAAAATGAGTCTGGTCACATTGTTCTGACTCTGCTGGACTTTATCGTCCTTATTCGTTTTCTGGAGTTCTTACCGGAGGGATTTTCTGATGCCGACCTTGATTGTTGCACCGCTCTTTTAGGAGTATGTGAGCGGGGGGTCTGCCTGGAGGAGGCTCGTTGTCTGTTTCTCTCCCCTCGATGTTTGGGAACTCCGCCGATTGAGCTTCGCCCCCGTTTCTCCCCCTGGTACTCCCAGGGTTGGCCCACTCATAGTGTGGCCTGGGAGTTTTGATGTACATAATTTTTGGTGCCGTTTGCACTGATCCCCGTCCTTTTAGACAGGGTTTTTTTTTCACTGTTTTTTTTCTGTTTTTTCCTTTTTTTTTTCTCTTTGTTTCTGTTTGCACCATATTACTATGTACACTTCATTCCTGTTGCCAGATACACCGTAAACTAGTGACTTATTGCCAGATTAAGGAATCTCTGACTGTAATCGTATGGCTCCTGTCTGATTTGATACCTGGGGTTGGGGTGACCTCATGTCTCAGTTTATGGCTCTCTCTGCTCTGAGTATCGTGGATATGTGTAATGTAAAATGACTGTTAAAATTGTTTCGTTGAATGTAAAAGGGTTGAACATTCCGCATAAGAGACACTCCTTATATGCAGACTTACGCCATCAGTCTCCAGATGTAGTGTGTCTCCAGGAGACACATTTCAAAACGGCTGCCCACCCTAAATTGTACCTACCAAGCTATCCCCATCACTTCCACGCTACAGCCGCAGTCAAGGCGAGAGGGGTGTCCATTCTGATTCATCAGAATGTGAGCTTCAAACTTCATAGAGTGATCACTGACCTCAACGGACGCTATCTTTTTCTTTTATGTGACATCAATCAAACAAAATACACTATAGCTAATTTTTACTGTCCCAATGAAGGCCAACTTTCGTTCCTCCGCAAAGCCATGGTTAAATTACTTGAGATCTCAATGGGGAGACTTATAGTCTGTGGGGACTTTAACCAATCTCTTGACCTGCCCAGCCGGTCTACTAAGTCTCAGCGCTCCTCAGTGCGTAATTTTGCTGCTCTGCTAGCGGAGTTTCACTTGTTTGACATATGGCGTATTCTCCACCCTAGTGATAGTGATTACTCATTTTATTCTGGAGCGCACAAAACGTACTCTAGGATAGATTTCTTTTTTGTTACTGCTGACTTACTGACCCTGATATCTGACACCGCAATTGGATCTATGTCCTGGTCTGATCATGCCCCCATTACCCTAACACTTCCTGATTCTCGACCACCATTGGGACACTCACCGTGGCGTTTAAATGACTCCCTTCTATCCAGACCTGAGGTAGCGGAAGACGTTAAAACGGCCTTAGAAAATTATTTTAAGGAGAATTTGACCCCAGAGGTTAGTCCCCTGACTGTATGGCAAGCTCACAAAGTGGTGGTGAGAGGAGTTTTAATTAAATGGGGCGCCCATTTTAAGAAACTAAACGCAGCACACAGATTGACCCTGTTACGTCAAATTCATCACGTCACTACCTTACATAAGAAACAGCTTAATCCCGCAGACAGGTCTACCCTAGTTGGACTCCAAATGCAGTTAACAGAGATGGATAAAAGAGATTATGTATGGGCAGCACGTAGGCTTCGTACTAAAATGTATTTATATAATAATAAATCGAGTAAAATGATGGCCAATAGATTGCGCAAGAAAGTGGCAAAGGCTAGAATTGAGCGTCTGGTAACGGCGGATGGGACAATTTGTCAGCATCCCCAACAAATAGCAGAATGTTTTGCTCAATATTACAGAGAACTATATAATTTAAGTCAAGATAAGAATTTGCCTCAACCCACTATCCAGGAGATTTTTCCTTTTTTACGGAGACTTAATCTCCCGACTTTAACAGAAGACGTTTCTCAACGACTGACGTTCACCCCGACCCTAGGAGAACTCCAAGCAGCCCTTTCCTCCCTTAAGGCCAATAAGGCTCCTGGTCCAGATGGATATACAGATTTATACTATAAAACCTTTTTCCCCCAATTAAATCCACATCTTCTTTCTACATTGAGTCACATATTCCTTTCTGGGGGTGCTTCCAGCGACTGGCTATCCGCGACCATAGTCACAATTCCCAAAACGATACCACCTGGGGATAACTGTACTAAATATAGGCCCATCTCCCTTCTAAATGTCGATGTCAAGCTATACGCTAAAATTTTGGCTAAAAGATTGGCGGATATTATGCCCTTACTGATTGCTGACGACCAGGTAGGGTTTATCAAATCCAGACAAGGCCCGGATAATACCATCAAGGCCATGGCCTTGATGGACCATGCTATCGACACAGCCACGCCATCATTAATTTTATCTCTAGATGCCGAGAAGGCGTTTGATCGCCTACACTGGGTATTTTTAGAACACACTCTCTTAAAATTTAACTTCCCCAGAGAATTTATTAAAGCCATTATGGCACTTTACTCAGGCCCCAATGCAAGGGTATTACATGCAGGTTTCCAATCTACAGTGATCCCCATAACAAATGGCACGCGACAGGGATGTCCTCTCTCCCCATTGTTATATGCGTTAGCGCTGGAACCATTGGCCCAAGCTATTAGACAATCTGACGGGATTGAAGGACTAATGGTAGGACCTACCGTGTGTAAATTGAGCCTCTTTGCCGACGATATTTTACTGACTCTGACTAACCCTCTCATCTCTTTGCCAGCCCTTCATTCAATACTGACGGAATATGGGAACTTGTCGTACCACAAAATTAACGTACACAAAACCCAGGCTTTGACTTATGGTATCCCTGACGCTGAACTAGCTACTCTTAAGTCCCAATATCCTTATGAATGGCGGAATAGATCATTGACGTACTTAGGTGTTAAAATGTCTTTTAACAAAACCCAAATGTATAAGCTTAACTATGCACCACTAATTCCCATGGTCTCGACCCTCTGCCAACAATGGTCAAAAGTGGAAGTGTCTTGGGCGGGTAGGATTAATGCAATTAAGATGATGCTTTTACCTAAAATACTGTATGTTTTTAGAGCTCTACCGCTACCAGCTCCTATGTCGTTCTTTAAAACGATCCTCTCACACCTTTCCAACTTCATATGGCGAGGTAAACGACCACGAATTAAAATTGCGATCTTGCACCAGCCTGTGGATAGGGGAGGCTTAGGCTTACCGAATATATTACTATATTATAGAGCAGCCCTGATGTCAAATTTGGGCCGCATATTTGCGGAGACCAGCCTCCCACAATGGACCTCACTGATCCTGCCCTGTTCGCTGCCACATGATTTTGGGGGTTTGTTATGGACTCCTAGGTCATGTAGATTGTTGAGGGACGACTTCCCGGCCTTGCCCGCGTTACTCATGCGGGTTTGGGACGCGACTCGTTCTCTCTTGACTGCGGTCCACCCCCTGTCTCTGGCCTCCCCCATCTCGATGTTCACTCATTTAATCCCAGATTTTGATCCTCGCCCATGGCGTCGTAACTCACTTAACAACTTGTCGTCCTTTTATGCATCCCATGATATCCTGCCCTTTCTCCAGCTACAGGAGAGACACTCTCTTCATCGTAATCTAGGATTTCACTTTATGAGGCTGAGGTCCTGTTTGGCGAAATATGGTTTGTTACATCTTCCTCCTAACGCGGACATACTAACTCGGTTTGAGCAGTACTGCTTAACTCCATCTCCTGACTCACGACTCCTGTCTCTGACATATCAGACATTATTAACTAGGGCTCCTATCTCAGCATGGAGATTCCAAGTGAATTGGGAAAGAGACCTGCAACATACACTCTCAGCAGACCAATGGAGGGACTGTTTTATCTTAGACTGTAAGAAATTCCGTTGCATTTCATTAGTGGAGGCTAGGAAAAAGATTTTATATCGCTGGTATATCACACCGGACAGGGAACATCATTATAATTCACAGGTGCCTAGAACCTGCTGGAGATGTGAGGAGGAGGAGGGCACCTTTTTTCATACATGGTGGACTTGCCCCAGGCTTACTCCACTATGGGATCAAATAGCCGCCCTGAGCTCGGAGATTCTAGACGTTGAGCTTGTCCCAACACCGGAGGTGTTCCTCCTGCAGCTGTTCCCTGACTCTCTTACTAAATTTCAAAAGCAGTTATTGGCCCATATTCTGTCAGCCACTACTACTCTCATTGCTGCTAAATGGAAATCGAATACCATTCCCGCAGTAGGTGCTATTACAACCAGACTGGGAGAGTTGAGATCCTTGGATGCGATGGCTAGAGCATTGATGGGACTGACTGGGGTGGGAAGGGACCACTGGTCGATCTGGGATGCGTATACGGTGAAAAGTTTAATTTAATATGTCTATATAGAGTAATAGAGATACACCTGACAATAACCTGGCGATATATAGAGCTAGGATTTACGGGTATTTGCTGTGTAGTATGGTGCTGTTTTATGTTTTAAGGTCTAAGTCCTTTATAAGTTAGGTAGTTTTTTGGAGGGGTTAGGGGGGGGGTTTTGTGGGGGGAAATTACTTTTTTGTTTTTTTTGTTTTTTTTTTGTGTGGTTTTTTTTTGTTTGTTTATGTTTTGAATTTTGATTTTGGGTTGTTGTATTTTTAAGTATCTGCGAAATGATCTTGTTTTCTATACCTGCTATTTCGGCACTACCAGTAAGATGCAATGTACATGTATACTGTTTGGTTGAAGAAATATAATAAAAAAACTTTATTTAAAAAAAAAAAAACATTTGTGAATTGAGGTGATCTGTCTCTTGTCACTGGCTGCCAGCTATCAGTGTGTCTCACTGAGTTATACAAGAGTTCTTTAAATCTTTATACCAGAGTTGAATCAGAGTTCTGTATATATTAATCTATATATCACTCACCATGTCTGAAAGAACACAAAGGACAGGCAGACGCTCCCAGACACAGATAAGAGGGCAAGCAGCCCCTGTGTCGGGAGGCTGTGCCTCTGGTCGTAGTGGACGTGGTGCATCCTCTGCAGGGGCACGCTTGTCCTTTCTAACTGGTGCCAGTCTTAAGCAGCAGCAACATACAGAGGACTTGTTGGATTTGCTAACCAGGCCATCCTCATCCTCCGTGTCCTCTGCCAGCCAGGCTTCTAGTGCTTTACAGTCCACCTCAGCTGCCAAAGCATCTAATGCAGCCTCCATGTCCACAGCTACTTCTGCCGTAGCCTCGCTATCACACACGGAGGAGTCAGCTGAATTGTTTGACTACAATGAGAGTGACATGCTGCTTGAGGATGCGCAGCAAGAACAGTGCTCTGATTCAATCTCTGAGGTTGAGCAAGGGAGTATAATCAACCTAGAGGAAGGGGGTGCCAGTGATGACACACAAATAACTGGCACTCATGTTGCCCCAGCAGCTGCAGCATACTGCCAAGTTGGCTCCAGTGACGAGGAGATAGGGGGTGATGATGACAATGATGATGAGGTCACTGACTCCACCTGGGTGCCAGATCGAACAGAGGAATTAAGTGAGGAAGAGGGGGAGGAGGAGGCACAACATCCTCTGTGACCAACAGTAGCACTAGCCAGTCAAAGGCATCACATGTCAGAGCTGCTCCGGTGCAGAGTGCTGTTGTCTCAAAGAACACATGCAGGAAGTCTGTTGTCTGGGAGGTCTTTAAGAAATGTGCAGTAGAGCGCAGCGTTGCTATTTGTAATCTATGTCAGATGAGGCTTAAACGTGGGAAAGATACCGGACACTTGGGTACCACGTGCTTGAGGCGACATATGAATAAGTACCACACATCCCGTTGGCGCAAAACTTTGCGTAGGTCCTCCTCCTCCTCCTCATCTGTCTCTACCCCCACTGTATGTCCTGCCATGTCATTGCCTACAACCTCCACTGACAGGGATGATGCTACAGTAATGGATGTAACAGGTCCTTCCTCACAATGTGACATCATTCCAGTAGCTGAAGATTTACGCAGTCAGATTACGTTGCCGCAGCTGCTGCAGCGAAAGAACAAATATAGTCCCAACCATCCCCAAGCACAGCATTTAAATGCCAGCTTAGCAAAATTACTCGCATTGCAGCTGCTGCCTTTCCAGCTGGTGGACTCTGCTTCCTTCCGTGAATTTGCTGAATGTGCTGTACCACAGTGGCAGGTTCCAAAACGCCATTACTTTTCACGCAAGGCCATTCCAGCACTATACCAGCACGTGGAAGACAATGTTATCCAGTCATTGGCAAAGGCAGTCAGCAGCAAGGTGCATGTGACTTTAGACACATGGTCCAGCAAGCATGGACAGGGTCGTTACATTTCCTTCACGGCACACTGGGTAACTCTGATTGCAGCTGGGAGGGATCCAAGACGGGGCTCTGTGCTGGAGATTGTTCATCCACCACGTCTCCAGAAAGCTACTTGTATGAGGTCTGTCTGCTCCACCACCACCACTTCCTCCTCCTCCTCCTTCTCTGTCTCTGGCGAAGTGGCAGTTAAACCAACGCCTGACAGGGTCTACGCAATGGCTCAAGCAAAAAAATGCCATACTGTGCTTGAGCTGGTTTGTTTAGGGGACAGGAGCCACACCGGTAAGAAATTTTGTCAGCTCTGCAGGGGCAGGTGCAGAGATGGTTAACACCACGCCAGCTTGATCTGGGAATGATCGCCTGCGATAATGGCAGCAACCTTCTCTCCGCCCTACTCAAGGGTAAATTGACGCATGTACCATGCCTAGCACACGTCCTAAATCTGGTGGTACAGCATTTCCTAACCAAGTACCCAGGGCTGCCAGAGCTTCTCATCAAGGCCAGAAAAGTCTGCAGCCACTTCAGACAGTCATTCCCAGCAATCGTTCACCTGGCAGAAATTCAAAGAGAATTTCCCACAAACCATCTGATCTGTGACATGCCCATCAGGTGGAACTCGACATTAGCAATGCTGCAGCGTCTGCACAAGCAGCAGAGGGCCATCAACGAGTACCTGTGTGAGTATGGCACAAGGGCATGTTCAGGTCAACTTGGTTTCCCCCCCCCGCAGAGTGGCTGATGATCAAGGATGCATGCACTGTACTGTCACCATTTGAGGAGGCAACGAGGATGGTGAGCAGGGACAGTGCATGCATCAGTGACACAATTCCTTTAGTGTTCCTGCTGGAGCACACTCTGCGGGGAATTATAGATGTGGCTCTAGAGGCAGAGCAGCGGGAGGAAGAGGAGGCCTTCCCTAGCTCTCAAGGCCCCAGTCTTTCCGCAGACAGCATTCCAGCAGGTCCTACTCAGATCAGACAGGAGAAGGATGAGGAGGAGGAGGAATTTTAAGTAGTGGGGGCATTGAAGGTGGGGATTCCTCAAGGGAGGGTTTTGTGTGCCCAGAAACAGAAGGGCTAGTGCGTGGCTGGGAGGAGGAAGTGCATGATACGGTCATCCTCATTGACCAGGAAGACTCGGAAGCTAATGCCACCTCCAACCTACGCTGCATGGGCTCCCTAATGATGCAAAGCCTGCTAAAGGACCCCAAGATTCATGCTATCAAGGAGAGGGATCATTACTGGTTGGCAACCCTTCTTGATCCACGATACAAGGGGAAAGTTGCAGAGCTCATCCTGCCCGCACAGAGGGAGCACAGGATGAAAAAAGGGTTACGGTGTGAATGCACTTGCTGCCATGAAAGGCACATTATTTGGCTGCCACATTTATATCATTTAAATTTTTTGAACAGCAGGGTCCAACCCTGCACTCTCCCACAATACCACAGAGGGGTTACTGTATGATGATACTTGCTGGCCTGGCATTAAAGGCACAATATCTAGGTGCACTGACGCCCATTACCAGATCAAAAACTTTTCAATATAGGACTGCAAGGTCCACCCCTGCATTCTTCCACAATACCACAGAGGGGTTACTGTATGATGATACTTGCTGGCCTGGCAGTCTTGCACCAAAGGCAGAATATCTGGGTGCACTGACGCCTTGACCAGAATCATATCTTTTCAATATAGGACCACATGGTCCACCCCTGCATTCTTCCACAATACCACAGAGGGGTTACTGTATGATAGTACTTGCAGGCCTGGCACCAAAAGCACAATATTTGGGTGCACTGCCATCTGTATTAGATTCATATCCTCAGAGGGGTTACGGTGTGACGGCACTGTTGGGGATGCTAAAGGACCAATTTTAAAGCACCTTTTGTTACTTTCATCCAAAGCCTGCATAAGTTTCACAATAATTTAGCCAAAAAAAATCAGTAAACTTTTTCTGCGTGTACGAAAATGTCTCCTCTTTTCATACAGACTGCCGCCCCAAGCAGTTGTTTATGGATAGATTAAAGGAAAAGCATTTACCGTCATATGAATCGTCATTTTTTTGTTTTTAAGTGTTTCTATACATCCTAGAAATCCGCCACTTCACGGGCAGGTTATGGGGACCTCCTAGGCACGATATTTGAAGGAATTTTTGTTTTTTATTTTTTACCTTTTCATGGAAAACTCACTGTCCCTTTAAAAATGTTTTTTTTTTCTACTTTTTGTTCTTGTTTCCTGTCCCCCAGGGCACTACCCGGACCCCCATACACCTTTTATGGAAAATATGTAGCATATATGCCCTCTTGGAGGGCACTCTAAAAACCGAATTTTCAGCCCCATTGACTTGCATTGGGTTCGAGTTCGGTTCGGACCCGAACAAATGGGAAGTTCGGGTTCGGGCTCGAACTGAAGTCAGGGAGTGTTCGGCTCATCCCTAAAAATGACCACCAAAAATGGGGAGACCTGTTTCCATCTGAAACGGATAGCTGATTGTTTTGCGGAATATTACTGTGATTTATATAATCTGCGTGATAATGACACTAACCCTCACTAACAGACACTGTCCCTTTTCTACAGCACTTGCATCTCCCAACTCTGTCGGACGATCAAAATCTTCACCTGACTACCCCGATATCCCAATTAGAGCTCGCCTCTTCTATTGCTTCCCTTAAACCTCATAAGGCCCCTGGCCCTGACGGGTTCACAGCGCTTTACTACCGGTCATTTCAAAACCCTGTTATCTCCCTATCTTTTATTTGCGTTTCGACATATTTTTCAGTCTGGCCAAAACTTCTCCACCGACCCCGACATGCTCTAAATATAGGCCTATTTCATTACTTAATACGGATACTAAGTTATATGCTAACATTTTGGCTACTAGGTTAGTGGATTTGTTGCCCTCACTAATTGTGGACGATCAGGTAGGTTTCATTAAACACAGACAGGGACCTGATAATACCATCAAAGTTACCACTTTAATGGATATGGTGGTCCGCACAGTGACCCCAACTTTACTTTTATCCCTTGATGCCGAAAAGGCATTTGACTGCTTGCATTGGTTATTTTTAGAACACACTCTTTTAAAATTAAATTTTCCCTGTGCGTTAATTACTGCCGTTATGGACCTATATGCAAACTTGACTCCGTCTGCGTCTGTACTTAATGCAGGTTCTCTTTCCAAACCTATGTATATCACTAATGGGACTAAACAGGGGTGTCCGCTTTTCCCCCTACTTTATTCATTAGCTCTTGAACCCCTGGCACAGGCGATTCGAAAAGCCGATGAGGTGGAGAGACTTTCTGTAGGTCCGTCTTCCTGTAAGCTTAGTTTGTTTGCAGACGATATCCTCGTTACAATGACAAATTCCCTAACGTCCCTACCTGCCCTACAGATGATTTTAGACGAATACGACAGGTTATCTTATCATAGGCTCAATATAACAGACACAAGCCCTCCTATATGCTGTTCCTGGTCCGGAGGTAGCCGTATTAAAACAACTTTACCCCTTTGACTGGAGAACATGTTCCTTGACTTATTTGGGAATTAAACTGTCCTTTTCCAGGAACTCCTTATTTGACTTAAACTATAAACCTCTCATCTCCTTGACTAAAACGTTATGCCATAGATGGTCTAAGGTTGAGCTTTCTTGGGTGGGCAGGATACATGCTATTAAAATGATGTTGCTGCCGAAACTGTAGTATGTTTTCAGAGCCCTGCCTTTACCAGCCCCTCTAATGTTTTTTAAGTCCCTGCTTTCTTCTTTATCCCATTTTGTATGGCGTGGGAAACGCCCACGTCTTAAAGCAGATATTCTGCACTCCCCAGTTGCACTTGGAGGTCTTGGCCTCTTGAATATTCTGCTTTGTTATAGAGCGGCAGTGTTATTGAATCTTGGCCGCTTGGTTTCCCGAGTCAATTTGCCTCAGTGGTCATTGCTAGTCTCTCCCCAGGTCTCTTCCTTAAGATTATACTGCTCTGGCTTGGACGCCTAACTTTCGGCAACCGCGTATTGACCCCCTCCCGATGCTTCCCCGACTGATTTTAGATACTTGGGATAAGACACGCTCTACCCTGTCCGCAACACACCCATTAGCTATGGCTTCCCCTATTTCAGTCTTTTCCCACTTAATTCCTAATTTTATTCATCGCCTGTGGTTTTTGAAAGGTATTACGCATCTGTGTTATTTATATGATTCTCAAGGGCTCCTGTCCTTTCCCGAACTGAGTCAGAAGTTCTCTTTAGGACCTTCCTTCAGTTAATCTTTCCTGCAAATTAGGTACTGCCTCTCAACATACAATATGCTGAAGTTTCCCGATCAGACCATATTATTGACTCCTTTTAACAGTACTGTGTGGTACCTCTCATGATGTTCGCCCTCTTTCCCTATTATACCGCCTTCTGGTATCTTCAGTTAAATCACCCAAGTGACGTTTTAAGTCGAATTGGGAGAGAGACCTGTGGACCCAAATATCTGACTCCACTTGAGCGGATTGCTTCCTTGATGCCTCTAAATTTCATTGTATATCCCTGACGGAGTCCAGGAAGAAACTGCTATATAGATGGTATATTACTCCTGATAGGGAACATCATTTTAACCCCAAGGTTTCGGCAGTGTGCTGGAGATGTGGAGAGGAAACAGGCTCGTTCTTCCATGTTTGGTGGACTTGTCGCTTGATAACCCAGTTTTGGATCTTTGTGGCTCGATTAAGTTCTGAGATTGTGGGCACGGAGATTCAAGCACTCCCTGAGATTCTCCTCCTCCAGATTATGCCTGATTCCCTCTCCTGCTTACAGAAGCAATCCTTAGCCCACGTGCTATCTGTGGCGATGACCTTGTGGCTAGATGGAAGTCTTCCAATCTTACCACACTTAAAGATATTACCGACCGTTTGAGTGTACTGAGACTTCTGGATGGAATGACTAGAGATCTAGCGGGGATACCGCAAACGAGGAGGGACCATTAGTCTGTATGGGACATATACACTGTTAAGCTGGTAAAGTGAACAATACGTATGTCCTTCTCGAATAATTTGTTCCATGACTGGTTGCTATTTTCCCCTGTTCTCTATCCCTATTTTCTTTCTGTATCCCTATTCCCTTCTGTTTATATTTTGTAAGTGCAACATAATAATATTTTATATTTAAAAAAAAAAAAAGTGAACAATACTGACAGTTTTGGAGAAAAATAAAAGGATTTTTATTTATTATTACCCAATACCTGGTCATATGTGGTATCATTGGAAAGGCCAGTACCTATGATAAGTGCTTTTGCCTCTTTTTTGTAGAATAACCAGAAAAAACTATTTTTTTTAAAAAAACTTTCTGATCTTTGCATCTCTTGTATTGGGATTCCCCTGCCAGGCATGCGCGCCAACTGCTGGGCGGGACATAGGAGGCCCATTTAAGTCAGCGGGGTGTACCAGTAGAAGCAGGACGTCTTCAAGGCCCATCTGACGCAAGGACGGCATAGTACGCCCTGCGGCAGGAAAGGGGTAACATATCATACAGTCCTAACCTTATGACACATTTATCATTCCAGACTTCTGAAATTAGGGGTGCCTGACATTTATACTCATATCTACACCACACACATATAATAAACGTTCAAGGAGAAAGGCTCTGAAGGGGCCGAAATGTTGGTTCTTGGACACAACATTTTTCAATGGTTTAATAAAGCATCGTGTCTTATCTTTTGAATTAAGTCCCTGAGTGTGTCCATTCACTCTATTCATACAATTTTCTGGACAGTGCATCTCAGCATCCTTTTTTCTGGTTGTGGTTTTGCAGGTGTGCAGTTGATATATATATATATATATAAGTTACGGGTAAAGCCAGGAGTGCGGTTAATCCTAGGATCACCCGGGTAATCCTGACATCACCCAAAACCGCTGGGTAAAGCTGCAAAAGAAATGAAAATTTCGGACTTTACCCGGGTAATTTTAGGACTAACCAACTGCCCTTGGGTAACAGTCTGGAAGAACTGAAACATTCGCACTTTACTCGGATAATGAGGACTATCCACAGCTTCACATGGGTAATCTGCAGAGCATCCAACCCCGCTTGGGTAACAGTGGATTTTACTAATATTATTATGTGTCATATGTGCTTATATATCATTTATAAAACATAATAACTATCAGGTTACTCTTTATGTAATGTCTGAAAATGAATTTATGAAGATAAAGATAATTAATGCACAGAGTAAACTTATGGTTAATTAGTGTGGTTTGTGACTGTGGTTACAATTTCATTAAAAATAACCAAAAACACAATTTTGTTATCGGTCAGATGACAGTTTGCAGCTTTATCCGGGTAATCCTCGGAATTCAGTCAACTGTAACCTGCTGAAAACCTAAGAAAAGCGGAGTACCCAGAGGCGTTTGGATACTTTGCAGATTACCCAGATAAAGTCTGATGTTTCGTTGCACATGACACTTCATCCAACAACACTAGGGTAATGTGCGAATTACCCGGTTAAAATAGAGCAGAAAAGCAGGGTACCCAGAGGCCTCTGGATACTTTGCAGATTACCCAGGTAAAGTCCGAAATTTCATTTCACTTCGGACTTTTGCTAATGTCAGGATTACCCAGGTAATCCTAGGATTAACCGCACTCCTGGCTTTACCCGTAACATATATACATATATATATACACATACATACATACATACACACCGCATTATATACAGTTGTGTTCAAAATTATTCAACCCCCACTGAAATTGAGTGTTTTGGCCAGTTTGACATTGATTTTGATCATTCAGTCATCTTGCTTACAATTAAATCAAAGAGGCACGTGTAGGTCAGACAAATATAACATAACATTTATAATGAAATAACCACAAATGTCTTTTCTGTGCTCACATTATCAGTTTTATTCAACCCCCAAGTGACATTCAATCTTAATACTTAGTACAACATCCTTTTACAGTTATAACAGCTTTTAAACGTGAAGCATAGCTTGACACAAGTGTCTTGCAGCGATCTACGGGTATCTTCGCCCATTCGTCATGGGCAAAAGCCTCCAGTTCAGTCACATTCTTAGGCTTGCGCACTGCAACTGCTTTCTTTAAATCCCACCAGAGGTTCTCAATCGGATTTAAGTCAGGTGACTGCGATGGCCACTCCAAAATGTTCCAGCCTTTAATCTGCAACCATGCTCTAGTGGACTTGGAGGTATGCTTGGGATCATTGTCCTGTTGAAAGGTCCAACGTCTCCCAAGCCTCAGGTTTGTGACGGGCTGCATCACATTGTCATCCAATATCTCCTGGTACTGAAGAGAATTCATGGTACCTTGCACACGCTGAAGCTTCCCTGTACCTGCAGAAGCAAAACAGCCCCAAAGCCTGATTGACCCCCCGCCATGCTTTACAGTAGGCAAGGTGTTCTTTTCTTCATAGGCCTTGTTCTTCCTCCTCCAAACATAGCGTTGATCCATGGGCCCAAACAGTTCTAATTTTGTTTCATCAGTCCACAGAACACTATCCCAAAACTTCTGTGGTTTGACCACATGACTTTTGGCATACTGCAATCGACTCTTCTTATTCTTTGGAGACAGCAAGGGGGTGCGCCTGGGAGTTCTGGCATGGAGGCCTTCATTACGCAGTGTGCGCCGTATTGTCTGAGCTGAAACTTCAGTACCCACATCTGACAAATCTTTTCTCAGTTCCTCAGCAGTCACACGGGGACTTTTCGCCACTCTACGCTTCAGGTAGCGCACAGCAGTCGAAGTCAGCATCTTCTTTCTGCCAGGACCAGGTAGCGTTTCAACAGTGCCCTTTGCCTTGAATTTGCGAATGATGCTTCCTATGGTCTCTCTTGGTATGTTTAACATCTTTGCAATCTTCTTATAGCCATTGCCCTTCCTGTGAAGAGTAATCACCTCTTCTCTTGTCTTCCTGGACCATTCTCTTGACTTCACCATGTTTGTAACCACACCAGTAAATGTCTAGAAGGAGCTGCCTAATTGGTGCTTATTATGCTTTATTGCTGCTCCGTGACATCCACAGGTGTTTTCAATACCTGATTGAAAACACTTGAATGAACCTCTGTTCTTCAGAGTGGTAGTCTTTAAGGGGTTGAATAATTGTGTCAATGAAGAATTCACAAAAGAAACATTTACTACTGTATTACAAAACCAATTGATGTCATTTTAGTTGCATATGGTTCTTTAAAAAGTCCTTGTAGGATTTCATTCTGAATACAATTACAAATGTACACTAAATTCCCTAAAACCCTTTACAGCATTGGGGGTTGAATAATTTTGAACACAACTGTATATATATATATATATATATATATATATATATATATATATAATGCTGTGTGTGTGTGTGTATATATATATATAAATATATATATATATATATGTTACGGGTAAAGCCAGGAGTGCGGTTAATCCTAGGATTATGTTTATTATTGCAGAGGTCACTTATAATAAACCTTATTGTTTATTGTGTGGAGGCTTTTCATCTCAATTTTTGTCCCCCACCACAACCCAAGCAAGTACTATCAGGGTTACTCAAAGAGATCCGAATTGCTGGAGAAAAGTAATCGAACTCTGAAAATCAGCGTTCAGTTACCTTTCTTGTCCATTCGGCTATCCAGAGAGCAGGCAATTCGTCAAATCCTGGCGAATTGCCTGCACATTCGGTGCCTGTTCGACGGCAGTGAAATCCCCATAGAGAAGCACTGCTTCGGCTATTCAGAGAACACAAACCAGCAGTGAAAGGTTCCCGAAATGCCCTGCCATTCGGTGGTTTAATTCGGCAAGTTTATTCAGGAGAATCCCATAGACTTCAATGTTAAAAATATTACCGTTTTAATTCAATATCTAATAAACCGTTCATTATAAAATTATGCGGTAAAGAGTCTCTTTATTTCTAGATCTTTTAGGATATTTTAAGCATTTTTCTGGATTTTTTTTTTTAAAAAAAAATATCTAATTTTCTTTTAACTTTACTTATTTTTTCTGTAACAGCCCTTTTTATTATCATTCCCTGGACCTCATATGTAAATTTCAGACATTGTCGCTCAGTAGTTTCTTTGCAAACAGCGTTCAACTTTTCTAACATTCAAAAAACAGTTTTGCCAATTTATTCACCTCCTTCATCGGCGGTGTCGGCGTTTTCCAGCAGCTGCTCTGCGTATGATCGGCTCCTGCTCGGGTTTTCCCGGCGTCTTCGACGGGTTAATCCAGATGTTTTTGTGGGTTTTCGGCATGCATTCGCCGGGTTTTCGGTAGCTTTTCCCTGCACTTCGACAGCCCTGTGGTGCTTGCTGAATACACCGCAGGGTCGCCGAAATGGGAAAGCCGATTTGCACCGATTTGAAGAGAACGAAAAGTCACAGAACATGCGGTGACTTTTCGAATCTCTTTGAATTACCCTGTGAGATTACATACATACATACATACATGATACATACACAAAACCATGGAGAGAGCACTCCAGACAAACACATTCAAAAACCTGCAACAACAGCTCCATGCATGGGTGCATAATGCCAGCTTTTACCACATGGCCGTTCATTGCGAGCCAAATTTCCACCATTTTATTCAGCAAAGCTCAGAGTTAAGAAATTTTCACCATGTGGTAAAAGCTGGCATTATGCACCCATGCATGGAGCTGTTGTTGCAGGTTTTTGAATGCGTTTGTCTGGAGTGCTCTCTCCGTGTTTTTTTTTTGTAATTTATTTTGAGACGCACCAGCACTGAATGCTTAGTTAAGGCTGAGTGCAACCCCCCCCATGTGTAATATATATATATATATATATATATATACATACACACATATACATACAGTACTGTGCAAAAATTTTAGGCAGGTGTGAAAAAATGCTGTAAGCAAAGAATGCTTTCAGAAATATAAATAATGATTGTTTATATTTGTCAATTTTCAACATGCAAAGTGAGCGAACAAAAGAAAAATCGAAATCAAATCGATATTTGGTATTACTACCTTTTGCCTTCAAACCAGCATCAATTCTCATAGATACACTTGCACAAAGTCAGGGATTTTGTAGGATTATAGTCAGGTGTATGATCAACCAATTATACCAAACAGGTGCTAATGATCATCAATGTCACACGTAGGTTGAAACCCAGTCATGAACTGAAACAGAAACAGCTGTGTAGGAGGCTTAAAACTGGGTGAGGAAAAGCCAAACTCTGCTACCAAGGTGAGGTTGTGAAAGACCGTTTCATGTCATGGCAAGATTGAGCACAGCGACAAGACACAAGATAGTTATACTGCATCAACAAGGTCTCTCCCAGACAAAGATTTCAAAGCAGACTGGGGTTACAAGATGTGCTGTTCAAGCTCTTTTGAAGAAGCACAAAGAAACGGGCAAAGTTGAGGATCGTAGACGCAGTGGTCGCCAAGGAAATTTAGTGCAGCAGATGAAAGACACATCAAGTTTATTGCCCTGCGAAATCGGAAGATTTCCAGCAGTGCCTTCAGCTCAGAACTGGCAGAAACCAGTGGGACCCAGGTACACCCATCTACTGACTGGAGAAGTCTGGACAAAGCCAAAAAGCCATGCCTCCGACGTGGGAACAAGGCCAAGCGAGTTAAGTATGCACGAAAACATAGGAACTGGGGTGCAGAACAATGACAGCAGGTGATTTGGACGGAAGAGTCAAAATTTTAAATATTTGGCTGTAGCAGAAGGCAGTTTGTTCATCGACGGGCTGGAGAGTGGTACAATAATGAGTGTCTGCAGGCAACAGTGAAGCATGGTGGAGGTTCCTTGAACGTTTGGGGCTGCATTTCTGCAAATGGAGTTGGAAATTTTGTCAGGATTAATGATGTTCTCAATGCTGGGAAATACAGGCAGATACTTATCCATCATGCAATACCATCAGGAAGGCGTATGGTTGGCCCCAAATTTATTCTGCAGCAGGACAATGACCCCAAACATACAGCCAAAGTCATTAAGAACTATCTTCAGCGTAAAGAAGAACAAGAAGTACTGGAAGTGATGGCATGGCCCCCACAGAGCCCTGATCTCCACATCATTGAGTGTGTCTGGGATTACATGAAGAGACAGAAGTAGGGATGTGCGTTTCGGGTTTCGGAATTTCGGAATTTTCACGAAATTTCCCGATTCGTGTTTTCGGATGCGGCCGATTTTCCGAACATTTTTAGATCCGAAAATGGCAGATCCGAAAAGTTTTCCGAGCCGAAACAAAATATTTTCGGAATTTTCGAATGTACTTGAAATGTGTCAAATCGAAATTTATTGCTTTGAAACGAGGAGAACAGACGTTCCGAAAAAACGAAAATTTCCGAAAGCTCGTTTTTTGTATCGACTTTTCGTATTTTCGGAAATTTTCGTTTTTCGGAATGGTAAATGGTTTCAGAATATCGACCATTTTTCGTATTTTCGTGTCACTTAGCTCGTTTTTTGTATCGACTTTTCGTATTAAGTGACACGAAAATACGAAAAATGGTCGATATTCTGAAACCATTTACCATTCCGAAAAACGAAAATTTCCGAAAATACGAAAAGTCGATACAAACAACGAGCTAAGTGACACGAAAATACGAAAAATGGTCGAAATTCCGAAAAAATTTACACGAAAAACGAGTCGAGCCGAACCGAATCGAAACAGAAATCGGTCGAAACGAGCCGAATCGAAAAGTTTAAATATCCGAAAAATCGAATCGAACCGAAAAAAAAATGGTGCACAAGCCTAGACAGAAGGATGTGAGAAAGCGTACATCCACAGAAGATCTGTGGTTCTCCAAGATGTTTGGAGCAACCTACCAGCCGAATTCCTTTAAAAACTGTGTGCAAGTGTACCTAGAAGAATTGCTGCCGTTTTGAAGGCAAAAGGTGGTTACACCAAATATTGATTTGATTTAGATTTCTATTTTGTTCATTCACTGCATTTTGTTCATTTATGAACATAAATGTGTAATACTTCCATTTGTGAAAGCATTCTTTTGTTTACAGCAATTTTTTTACACCTGCCTAAAACTTTTGCACAGTACGGTATATAATCCAACAGGTGCCTGGCATTCAACCCTTAACAAGAAAGTTTATGTGCTCCAGCGCTGCTATACCATATAGGTAGAAATCATGATGGGTGAATATCGCACTCGAGAGACTTAGTATCGATAAAAAAATAAAATTTATTATTGCGAGTCGACGTTTTAGTCCATGCTGGACTTTTCTCAAGACATAACACACACAAACAAAAAAGCACATATAAATAGTATACATCATTAGACAAACTCAACTCAGACTTGGAATTAAAACAATCAATTGCATTAGGGATGAGCTGTTCGGTTCGATCTGTTCGGAGTTTGCATCGAACATCAGCCGTTCGACAGTTCGCGAACTTAGAACTTTTTGGGACGTTCGCCAAAAGTTTAAAAAAAATAAAAAAATTTGGTAAAAGTATAAAAAAATGCTTAAAGAAAAATACTAAAAAATCTAGAAATAAGAGACTCTTTACTGCAGAATATTATAACCAAAGGTTTATTAGATATTGAATTAAAACGGGAATATTTTTAACATTGAAGCCTATGGAATAAAACATTCTTGTTACTAAAACATCAGGCAGACACGGCCCTCTAATCAGGCACTGTAGAGGGCAGCCTGCAGGGGCCCCCCAAGGATCCCCTTGATGAGCATTGAGGAGCATGCAGCCGCCAGATGACAGAGTTGCGACTGTGCAGACTAGCCGCCCGGGTGCATGTGGGAAAGACAGGCAGCACAGGGAGCCACTGCACCCGTGGCAACGGCAGACCCCCCCCTACAACCAGGATCCAGGGAGCCCCCACTGACCACCAGGCTAAGGTAAGGCGACACATTTCTAAAAATAATAAAATCCGAGGACATTTTTAAATTTCTCCGGGAAGATAAAATATTTTTTTTTCCTTTCTCTACCTGGCTGAATGTATCTAATCAATATAATTAAATACATTCAGCCAGGTAGAGGGGGGTGGCATGTGGGCTGCACGGGGTCTCAGGCAGTGGTTTGTTTTTTCGTGTGTATATTTTTAGAAAATTTATAGGGGAAGGTAAGGGCAGGTACGATATAAAAATCTATCTATCCATACAGACTTGTATTACACACACATTTTGGCAACTAATTGCCCCCCCCATTTGGCTGATGCCTCCAGAAGAAATGTTGAACCCAATAGAGCAGAAAATAATATATATATTCTCTGCTCTGACGGGTTCAACATTTCTTCTGGAGGGATCAGCCAAATTGGGGGGGGGGGCGCATTTAGTTGAGATTGTCCACATGCCACCCCCCATGTGCGTATGTGTATATATGGTCTGAGGTCTGTGGGGGGGTGTATAATATATATATATATATCTGCGTGTTGATATATACGTATAAATAGGTCTGCGTGTTGATATATACATATATGTCTGTGTGTGGTATCAATGCATCCCTACTCTATACACAGCGCTCCGTGTCCCTATAATAAATATATGATCAGGGGGTTACCTTTTTTTTAATATTATTCCTATTAAATTAACAGTAATTTGATGTATTTTATTCAGTAGAAACTTTTTTTGCCTATATAACATGTGCTTTGTGAAAATAAAACGGTTTTGTGTGTACATTTTAATTTAGTTGGTGGATTCCTGTCCAGTGCGGTGAGAAGCAAACGTAACGTAGTGTAGACACGCTTCGATGCGGAGCGGAGTGAAGTCAAGCGTGCAAAATGTTTGCTTCTCTTCGCTTCGCTACGCTGTGCATCACTACACGCTCAGTGTGTCTCAGTCTTTATTCCCGCATTGCTAGCTTACTGAATCAGTTTGTATACTTGTTACTGACCCTGCTTGTTCTGAGGACCCGATCTGTTGCCGACTTTGCCTGCCATTTGACTATTCTCTCTGTGTATTCCCTGCCTGTTCTGTTGGCTTCCTGTTGCTACTAGTGTGCGCCAATTCTCACCATATACAGTAGCGCAGTACAAGTGCCTAAGCATTGCTGACCCGGTTTTGTTATAGCTGCTGATGTAACTGAATAGATCGGGGGATCTCTTCTGCATTACCAAAACCTCCACCACTGCACTCTTCAACAATACCACAGAGGGGTTACGGTGTGACGGCACTGTTGCCGACACTAAAGGCCCAATTTTAAAGCACCTATTGTTACTTTCATCCAAAGCCTGCATAAGTTTCACCATAATTTAGCCACAATAAAAAAATAAAAATCACTGAACTTGTTCTGCGTCTCCTAAAATGTCTCCTCTTTTCATACAGACTGCCGTCCCAAGCAATTGTTTATGAATAGATTAAAAGGAAAACCATTTACCGTCATTTTTTTTTTTTAAATGTTTCTATACATCCTACAAATCCACCACTTCACGGGCAGGTTATGAGGACCTCCTAGGCACGATATTTGAAAGGAATCTTTCATTTTTATTCTTAACCTTTATTTCATGGAAAACTCACTGTTCCTTTAAAAATGTTTTTTTTTTTTAAAACTTTTTGTCCTTGTTTCCTGTCCCCCAGGGCACTGCCCGGACCCCTATACACCTATTATGGCAAATATCTTGCAAATATGCACTCTTGGAGGGCACTCTAAAATTCGAACTTTCGAGTCCCATTGACTTGCATTGAGTTTGGTTCGTGTTCTAACTCGAACTTTTGAAACACGGGGGTGTTTGGCTCATCACTAAATTGCATAATGTCATTGGACCAGGTGATCCATATTAGGGATGAGCTGTTCGGTTCGATAAGTTCAGAGTTCGACTCGAACATTGGCAGTTCGAAAGTTCGTGAACTTCGAACTTTTTGGCGTGTTTGATTTTTTTTTAACCCCTTCACTGCTGAGGCATTTCACCGCTGTGTGCTGAGCTCATTTTACCGCTTTTGCTCATCATGTTTAAATGCGATTTGAAGCCACATTTTAATAAATGACCCAGACATATTATATATCGTTCTTTCCGGCAGACTCCGCAGATTCATAATATATAATTTTTATATGTATACGTCATGTCCTGCCTGTATATTATAACAAAAAAATACAATAAAAATTGAATTTTTAATCATCTGCAGTGTGTAAAGTGTTTTTTTTTCACATTTTATCACATGAGCGTTTGCGGTTATGTTTTCTATGGGGTGCGCTTGTACAAAAATTTGAAATGGGGACTTGTTACATTTTGTGGGGGGAATTACGTGATTGTTAGCAAACGCACCCCATAGAAAAAATCATTAGTGCAGCATCATTGTTCACATTGTAATTGAAATGTGAACAATATTGCTGCATTAATAAAAACAACACACAAAAAAAAAACATGTTTTTTTTTTTTTTTTTTATTTTTTTTATTTTTTTTACTTTGTACCTAGTCATGTTGGGTATCATTCGAAAGGCCATGCTCAGGCCCCCCCCCTAGCTGCCACGGTTCTGGAGATATCGGGGTTCACAAGAACCCCCTATCTTCACCAGGGGATTTCCTTGGGAAATCCCCGGGCAGCTAGGGGTTCCCCGGCTATCTGACATCATCACACTTTGCGTGATGACGTCAGGCAGCAAGGGGAGACCCGGGGGTGGATCCAAGATGGCGGCCCCCACCGGAGCTAGGCTGCACTTCGGCGCCGCAAGGCGCTGAAGTGCAACTCGGCGCTTGAGGGGTTTAAGCCAGGCACCGCTTAAAAGGGGAGACTCTCCCCTTTTAATCGGTGCCTGGCTTTTAGCGCTGCTCCTTCCCAATCGGGAGGGAGAGGGATCCAAACGGATCACCCCCTCCCTTCCAGGCTATCTCCTGGCATTGCTGGGGGGGGTCGCATGGCGCGATGACGTCATTTACGCCGGGAGGAGCTTGACTTCAGCATCTGAGGATGCTGAAGTCAGAACGCCGCGGGACCCCGGACAGAGAGGTGAGTATCTCCGCCGGGGGTCCCGCACAGCTGATGACGTGTGGGGCACGTCCTCCGCATGTAACGTGAGTCAATGAGGATGTGTCCCACACGTCGTCAGCAGTGAAAGGGTTAAAAAAAAGTATAGAAAATGCTTAAAAAAAAATATTAAAAAAAATCTAGAAATAGACTCTTTACTGCAGAATATTATAAGCAACGGTTTATTAGATATTGAATTATAAAACTACCCAGGGCAAGAAGGCATGCATGTGGGCGATGATTAGCAATGGATGGACTGTGTACATTGTCAAGAAGCGGTATGTATAATAGCATAAACATGTTACATACATCTACCAACATATGTCAACACATGCTGCAGCGTAATGTATTATCTGTTTGTCAGACAAATGTGAAATTATTCTGGCTTTAATTTAAAATATTTGCAAACGTGTACATTTTTCTGAAACTTTCACACCTCAAAATTACATGTGCTTAGAGTGCATGAGGCTTGCATAGGATTTTTTGCGCCGCCTGTGTGTTTCATCTTTAAATTGCTGCAATGGGTGATGTGGATTTTTTAGCATACAAGGAAAGCATGCTTTACAGTCTGCCTAATGTCTAGGTGCAAAGATTCTCACCTCTAAATGACATGTGCTTACAGCAGGGCTCTCAAACAGCGTAAACAACAGGTGTTAATTAGTGTTTGGAAACAACATGTGCTTCTAATTAGTCTGGTCTCATGAATTTGATACATTGCCTAAAGACTGGTTGTGGCTCCTGCACATGTATGAACACTGTGCTTCTGAATTCTAAGAAATGTTCATTTCTACTACATGTTCCTCTGATATGCTGTTTAACTCCTTAAGGACCAGGGCTCTGTAAAGCCAATCATTAATGATGTAGATGTTACATCATTTGTCATCAAGGGCTTAATAAAAGCTTTATTACACTCCTTAGATTTAAACGTAATATTCCAGTATTTGTATGTCATGTACCTCTCCCGAAGGGCCTATGTGAGCATACAATTATTATTGTGTTAGATCTATAGTTTTGGTGCAAGCGTGGTGGAAGGGCTTGCTGCTTCTGCATTAGTAACACAACATAACGTGAAAACGTCTATCATAAAGCGTACAAGCGGAGTCCCTAGAGTCTCTGACTATCCATTGTCATATATACCTTGCTTTATACATATAATACAGTGACGGAACTACCAGGGTCGCAGCGGTCGCAACTGCGACCGGGCCCTGGCAGTTCCGCCCACTTGAGGGGGCCCACTTGCTTGGAGAATAACATTTTTTTTTTTCGTAGCGCGCACTATTTTTGCCAGCAGCCGCAGCCGCAGCCGCGTTCCGAAGAGCCGAGGGCTGCGGCTGCTCGTCAGCTGCCTTCCATTCATCCAATCAATCATGATCATCATGATGAATGATGATCATTAAGTCCTTCCTCCCCGTCCAGCCGTCCCCCTCTCCCTGCTCGCGGCTCGCCTGCTGCTCAGCCTCCGCCCGCACATGTGTCTCCATGTGTGTGTGGGCGCGGCCAAGGAGACAGTGAGCGGGGCGCCGACCTGGAAATTAATGCGCGCCGGCCTTTCTCCTCGTGGCCGGAACGCATCCCACCCGGCCGAGCTGCGTCTCCACTCTCCAGTCTACTGTCTCCAGACTCCTCCAGACCAGGGTGGCTAGTAGAGTCCTCCTGACAGCTCCTCTCCTCTCTAGGCTCCTCCGTGCCTCCCGAGTCCGTCCTCCTAGTCCTACACTCAGGCTGGCAGCCTGGCAGGCTCCTGAGTCCCCCGAGACCCGAGGTATCATAATCTAGTGAAGTCCATCATCCGGATTCCGCTCCTCGCACGCAGACTGTGACAGTGTCGTCTGACTGTCACTCTGTCACACACACGTCACTCAGTCTCACTCTCAGTGGCAGTGCACTTCACTGCACGCTGCCGTGCCCCAGCTGGGCCCTGTGACAGTCACTGTCTCTGTGTCTACTCACACTGAGTTGACTGTTTTTTACTTTTTTTCACTGTGAGTGACTGACTGGCAGTCACTGACTCATTCAGCTGGAGCTGGGCCCTGGCGCCACCACCGCACCACCACCGCTGCAGCAGATAGACTCTCTCGTCATCTCACAGTCCTCCTGTCACACTGCTGTCTCTCCTGCGGCCTGGGCCACACTCACATCAGCAGCACGCCGTCGCCACCTGACTCAGGTAATTTTATGTTCATTCAAAATCAAATTGGGGTGGGGGCCTGGGGGGTCTCAATACCAATATTGGCAGACAGCCTGC
The DNA here is from genome assembly GCA_009667805.1 of Leptobrachium leishanense. Lineage (NCBI taxonomy): Eukaryota > Metazoa > Chordata > Amphibia > Anura > Megophryidae > Leptobrachium > Leptobrachium leishanense. The sequence continues at coordinate 85,497,354 of CM019072.1, read as the reverse complement.
CAGGCCTGCATTATCATGGGGGCCCCTTCCAATATGGCAGCCAGGCCTGCATTACCGTGGGTGTGGCTGGGCCCATGACCATGAGTACCGTGGGTGGGGGCTGGGGGCCTTGAGTAACTATGGTGGCCTGCCTCAGCTCAGCCTGCGTTACGGGGGCTTTCAATAAGGTGGCCTCCTGGCTCATGCATTATGGGGGGGCTGTGTCTACCATGCCAATTGCATTCTGTTTGAGATTCAGGCTGAATGATCCTGTTTGTTCTGTTTTCCGCACTTGGATGTAACATTTACCGCACTTGGCTGTAACGTTTATACCGCACTTGGCTGTTACCGCACTTGGATGTAACATTTACCGCACTTGGCTGTAACGTTTATACCGCACTTGGCTGTTACCGCACTTGGATGTAACATTTACCGCACTTGGCTGTAACGTTTATACCGCACTTGGCTGTTACCGCACTTGGATGTAACATTTACCGCACTTGGATGTAACATTTACCGCACTTGGATGTAACATTTACCGCACTTGGCTGTAACGTTTATACCGCACTTGGCTGTTACCACACTTGGATGTAACATTTACCGCACTTGGCTGTAACATTTATACCGCACTTGGCTGTTACCGCACTTGGATGTAACATTTACCGCACTTGGCTGTAACGTTTATACCGCACTTGGCTGTTACCGCACTTGGATGTAACATTTACCGCACTTGGCTGTAACGTTTATACCGCACTTGGCTGTTACCGCACTTGGATGTAACATTTACCGCACTTGGATGTAACATTTACCGCACTTGGATGTAACATTTACCGCACTTGGATGTAACATTTACCGCACTTGGCTGTAACGTTTATACCGCACTTGGCTGATACAATTGGTAAATGAGAAGACTGGGGGGTTATGAATTGAAAAGAGTGGGGAGGGTTAATGAAAAGAAGTAGGGCCATGCATGACTGATCTTTGTAAAAATGGTTGAATTTAAACATAAAAAGGATTTTGATTATCTCAATAGATACAACATTACCTCCTTGCCTAAAGAGCTTTCATACTATTAGCTGTCATATGCTTTATTTACAGAACTATATAATGTCATCATCCACTCAGTCCAAGAGCGGTGCTCACAAGCGTAAAAAGGCAAAGGAAGAGCAGATGAAACTTCAAAAACTCCCTAAAATAAGCCAGTTCTTCTCCACTCCTAAAACTGTGGCTCAGAGTTCTAAGGCTAGCAGTGAGGAAACTGAAAAAAAGTATTGAAGAAGAAAGTGCAAATATTGCACAAATTGGTGAGATGGCAATCATTGAGGGCACTCATTCCACCGAGTCTACACTGGAAGACGAGAACAGAGATCCACTTGAAGGCAGTAGCTCAATGCAAGACCAACCTTTAGACACCACCAACATTGACGATTCAGATCTGGCGAGCATTAGAGAATCTTCAAGTGCTGTGGGAAGTAGTGTAGAGGGTGAGAAATTTGTGACCGATAGGGGGCATTACCCAGTCACCATCACAGATACAAATGTAAAAAAGTTTATTTTAGCTCATGGCCCATGTAGACCTCCAGGACCTTTCCCCCGGGATAATGATGCACAGAAAAGGTGCTTTTCTGAGCGTTATTATGAGAGAGTGACAAAAACAGGGCTTAAACTTTCTGTAATGTGGCTTTGTTACTCTCCAAAGCTTAATTCTGCGTACTGTGAGCCATGCTGGCTGTTTGCTGACCGTAAAAAGGTGGGATTTGAACCTGCATGGGCAAAAGGGATCCAGAAATGGCAGAGGCTGTCTGCAAGAATTCAGATTCATGAATGTTCACAAACTCATATGGAAGCATGTGTAGTCTATGATCACTGGAGGCGTAATAAAACAATTGATGAGGAAAATGAAAACCAGATTAGAAGGGAAAAAAACTTTTGGAGGCAAGTCTTACACAGAATTGTTAATGTGACATTAACAATGGCAATGAGTAACCTAGCCTTTCGTGGTCACCGAGAGCGTCTGGGAGAGGTTAACAATGGGAACTTTCTCTCCATCATAGAGCTGCTGGCAGAGTATGATCCCATTTTAAAGGAACTTCTTCAGTTACCCAAAGGCACGTTAAAATATTTGAGCCCACAAATACAAAACCAATTAATAGAAATTCTATCCAAAAAAGTGCAAAATGAAATTGTGTCTGGAATACAAGAAGCACAATTTTATTCCATAATAATGGACACAACACAGGATATATCCAAAGTTGATCAAATGAGTCAGATATTTCGATATGTCTCTGTGGAAAGAGATCAGAATCTGAGAGCTTGCAGTGTCACCGTAAATGAGGCTTTCTTAGGGTTTCAGGTCATTGAGGATCAGAGAGCAGCAGAGATTGAACGTAATATTGTTGCCTGCGTAGAGAGCAAGGGCCTTGATTTATCAAAGTGTCGTGGTCAGGGTTATGATGGTGCAGCAACAATGAGTGGTGTTTATTCTGGTGTACAGGCTCGGATAGCAAAGAGGGAAAAGAATGCCCTGTATGTCCATTGTGCAGCACACCATCTAAATCTAGTGATTCAGGATGCTGTCGCTGACATAGCGGAAGTGACCTCATTCTTTGATGTGGTACACAATTTATACACCTTCTTTGGGGAAAGTGTACGCAGATGGGCCTTTCTCTCCTCATTCACGTCTGAATCCTCTGTGACATTAAAACGGCTTTGCCCTACAAGGTGGTCTTCTAGACACGATTCTCTGCTTGCGCTGCGGTTCCGTTTTGTTGACATCATGCAGGCTTTATCAAAACTTATCCTCCTCTCATCAAAACCAAAGGAAAGAGATGATGCTGCAAATTTAAAGAAGAAAATGGAATCTTTTGAGTTTGTGTTACTCGTTGTCCTCCAAACAAAAATCTTCAGCCATGTAAATATAATTTCAAAGGTTTTGCAATCTAAAGATATGGAACTGTCCAGTGTAGTGCAGCTCATTCAGAATGCTGTGACAGCCCTTTCCACCTACAGGGATCACTTTGAGGAAGCTAAGGAAACCGCAGCGGCACTTGCAGAAAAGTGGGGAATTTCAGCAGAGTTTACAAATAAAAGAATTAAAAAAGTGAAGCGCCACTTTGATGAGCTGTGCATGGATCAAAGATTAGCTGATCCAGAGGAACGCTTCAAAACGACTGTGTTTTATAGGTGTTTGGACATTATCACAAACCAATTGTCAGACCGATTTAAGGGAATGAATGCAGTCTTTCATAGATTCAAAATAATTCAGCAAGCCATGCTCGCCTCTGAATCCGATGAGACTGTAATATCAGAAGCAACAAAACTGCAGGAACTTTACAATGAGGATATATCTGCAGATTTTCCGGGGCAACTTCTTTCATTCCGTTCGGCACTTCAGGAAGAGGTTCGTAGTTGTTCCACTGTTAAGGACCTTGCTCATCTCCTGTTCGTTGAAAACAGTGCACTGTCTTCTACAGTCCCAGATGTTTGTGTCGCACTACTTTTGTTCCTCACCCTCCCAGTAACCGTAGCAACTGCAGAAAGGTCATTCTCAAAGTTAAAACTAATCAAAAGTTATTTGCGAAACACCATGTCTCAACAAAGACTTTCTGGGCTTGCTTTGTTAAGCATCGAAAATGAGAGAGCTCGAAGACTGAACATCGAAAGCATCGTAGATGACTTTGCTGATGCCAAAGCAAGGCGTCGTAACTTCTAACGGCAGTAGTAAGTAAAGCTATATTACGTTCTGTTACAAGTTATTAACACTGTTTCAGAGTTTTTAACAGTTAAACAAACTAACCCCGTTTAGGTTTGCACCTTGCATGATTTGTTCTGAGATATGCTCCGCTTCAGTTGAAAGCATGGCTGTTTTTGTTCAATACTACCTTTTTTCAACTATATTAATTTTTGTACAACTTTTTTATTTTACAGGTTTTTATCCATTAGACATAGTTCCAGTTCATGAAAAAGTTAATGTTTGTTATTATTGTTGGCCCTGTTGTGGACCCTTTTTTTGAAGCTTCTCTGCCTCTTCTGTGGACATTTGAGTAAGTCTGTGTGTGTGTGTGTGTGTGTGCATATGTACAGTCTAATATTTTCTATTTAAATTGTCATATTCTTGTTGCCATATTGATCTTTTGCTATAACTTTGTCAAATGGATGTTCAATTTCCTTGATTTATGGATTTTTCTTTATATTTTGCAGGTCATCAGTGCGACCTGCCCAGTGACCAAGTCCTATCCTGAAACTACAACTGTTAAGAATTAAGGTTAGTTGAACTAATATAAATAGTGTACTCTTTTTTATCCTGCAATAATAATAAAAAAGTAAAAATATGGATGTTTTGGGGGGGGGGCCGTCATGGATTCTTGCACCGGGGCCCTCAGGTTTCTAGTTACGCCACTGATATAATACATTCCCTCATCTAACAGGATAGTAGCCAGTCTCTGTTCATTTTAACCCCTTAAGGGCGGCTTGGTGTTGTGTGTAGGTCTCTGATGGCGATATTTCTATACATCTTACAAATCCTCCACTTCACGGGCAGGTTATGGGGACCTCCTAGGCACGATATTTGAAGGAATTTTTCATTTTTATCCTTAACCCTTATTTTATGGAAAACGTGTTTTTTTAAACTTTTTGTCCTTGTTTCCTGTCCCCAGGGCACTACCCGGACCCCCATACACCTTTAATGGCAAATATCTTGCATATATGCCCTCTTGGAGGGCACTCTAAAAATCGAACGTTTGAGTCCCATTGACTTGCATTGAGTTCGGTTCGTGTTCGAACTCGAACTTTTGAAATTGTTCGAGTGCGAACCGAACACGGGGGTGTTCGGCTCATCCCTAATCCATATCCACAGAAACAAAGCAAGCAAGCCAACATATTTGATGCCTAATATAATGCACTTGACCCCCATTAAACTCATAATAGACTAACAGGGTTATTCAGAGAGTGGTGAAAAGTAAGAGAATGACTGGAGAATGGAAAATTCTAGGTCAAAATAGCCAAACCAGAAAAATTCTCCCATTCATATCAACTTCCAAATCGGCTACTTTGACCTAGAATTTTCCATTCTCCAGTCATTCTCCTGCTTTTCACCGCTCTCTGAATAACCCTGTTAAAGTTTCTGCTGTATTTAAAAAGCAACAGATTTTATACCCAATGGGGGAAGGTGCACATATAAGGGCTCCTATTAAAGCAACACTGGTATAAATTAATGCAACACTAATATAATTAAGAACAGCCCAGGGCTCACCAAGCCCACCACCTGGGCCTAGAAGTTATTCACAAGTTATAATATACACAAGCTAATAGTTACAAAAAATCCATGTTAATAAGGGCTAGTGTAAACTGTATTCATTTGGACCATCTAAATAATTAACGTGTAGATAGAAAAGCAGTATTTGAATTCATTTTGTTTAATCCAAGAGGCGACATGGTCTCTAGTGTGAAAATCCAAAAGGATTCACGTTTGAGCAATTTGATTGCTCGATCCCCTCCCCTATTGAGAGAGGGGGGGACATGGTCTATAGCCATCACACGTAGTGAGGGCAATGGGTGCTGCTGAGCCTCAGCGAAATGGCGGGCCACTGGTTGGGCCCTATCTTTTTTTTTTTTTTTAATTCTTTATTTAGAGAATTATAAAACAAGTCTCATGAAATCAAACAAGGTACGACCACGCAGGGCCAGCAAACGTATATCAAAGAAAGTAACCTTACAGTATGTAATAATATGCATAGAAAATACAGAAATGGCGTAGGTAAGGTCATATTCAAGTAGCAAAAAGTCCTCTGGCGAGAAAAAATAAAAGGGGGGGATTAAGAGGAAGGCTTAAGTCCTCTGCATTTAAGAAGGCGTAATCGCCTATGTAGCTTAAGAAAACAGTCTGCGAAACTAAACAGGAGGGGGAACTAGAAAATAAGGAAGTGGTCCAGGCAACAGGAAAAAGCAGTAGACCGAGGGATCCCGGCTATCTATGCTATATAAGAATAAAAATAAAAAGCAGTGGTGACCCAGGTCCGTCTGGAGTCAGAGGGTAAAAAGGCAACAAAAATGTCTCAACCCGGCTGAATCTGAATCTCCAGTGCGTCCGGTGAGATGCCCGTAACTGCTAAGGCGGTCCAAGTCGTATCAGGGTTGGTGACCGTGTACGGGATGTTAGCATGTGTCACCACCAAGGAGCCAGCCAGGCCCCACCGGTATCGGATCCCTGACGACGTAAAGCGGACGTCACCTCTCGAAATCGGCGACGTGCCAACAGAGTCATAAACGGGAGATCGTGATATAGGTCCAGCATGAGTCCCTCAAACTGCACAGGGTCCCGTGCACCCGGGGCAGACATAAGCGCGACTTTCGAGGCAACATCGCGAAAGACCACCACGACGTCCCTCGGCTTCCCTTTGGGGGCCGTAGCCGCCTTCCGGACACGGAATGCTGCTCCAACTAGGTCCGTTGTATTAGAAGGTAAACCTGAGACTTGAATTGCGAGCCGGCTCACGTATGGCACCAGATCTTCCGTGGAAACCGAGTCCGGAATACCTCTGACTCGTATATTACGGCGACAATGGCGTGACTCCAACAATTCCACTGAACGCGTTAGGACCTCCACCTGGGAACGAAGACTGTCCACCTGGCCAGATAATCTTGTCTGCTCCAATTCGACCTCCTCCATCCGTACGTGCGTCGCTGTCACCTGAATCTTGATCACCTCTACCTCAGCTCGAACAGCCGCCACCTCTGGTCTCCACATTTCTCTAATTTCAGCCATGATCTTACGAAGATCCCCTTTCGTGGAAGGGAGATCATCATCCTCCACAATATTCAAGGGAATAGCGGAGCCGTCGAGTGCCCCCACCAAGGCTCCCCGCTTCTGGGGGTCTCGAGAGGAGCCTTCACAGTCTGAGATCACGCTACCAGTAGCTGAGTGCTGCGGTACATCCAGCAAGTCCCCCTGCGGTAAAGTATGTGCGGCCACCAGGGGTGCCACCATCTCAGCCCTCCGCTTCTTTTGTGCCCGCTTCTTGGCTGCTGTGGACGCAGGTTGTAATCCCATTGTCTGAGACGATGGGGTGAGCCAGGACACCGCAGCCCCTGCATCCTGAAGCCAGTAAGCGTTTTCCTCGTCGGAGGTTTCATATCCAGAGGGGAAGGGGGAGGGGGCAGACTCTCTCTGAGGAGCTGATCCATGCCTCATGGATTCCCTTATGTCCCGCTGTCGGGAGCCACTCTTCGAGGAAGCGGCGGGGGGTTGTTTCTTACCCATATCGGCAATCAAATCCGACGTGGCACTGTAAAACTCCACAGAGGCTTCTGAGCAATGCAGAGGAGGTAGGCCCGAGAGATAGTCCCAAACTTCCTGGGAGCCGAGATCCACCGCCGGGCACACCAAGCAGCACCAATTACGTCCCCCTGAGCTTAATAAGTAGTCCAGGGACTTTAAAAAGCAGGTTTGTGAGGAAACGAGCGGTATAAAAGCAACAAAAGTCAGAAAGCTAGCGGGAGCTCCACAAAACGTGACCGCTCGCTTCCACAGCTAGCTCCGCCTGCCGGCACTATCTTGAACTACCAAGGCTGCCCTAATAGCTTTACCATGATTGGCAAGGCGTTCACGAAGCCCAGTAATAGTTTTGCCTATGTAGGCTAGTCCACATGGACAAAAGATTTTACACACTAGGGGCCCTATTACATTCTTCACGCAAACGTCAGCGTGTGAGCAAAAACGCATTAACGCGAGGGGCAAGCCCTTTGCGCTAAACGTCGTATTACAATGTCACCGCAAAAAATGCACGTATACGTCTACCGCGGGTGAATCTGAACGAACGCTGCGCGAGCTTACTGTACTTTGCGCGTCCTATACTTAACATTGTGAGCGCAAATGCGTATGTAATACCATCCGCGTATCAGCGCACAATCAATGCGCAGTTTGTAACGCATAGACATTGCGCACATAATTTTAGCAACTCCTAAAAGCTGGTGTTAATGGCAAATTCTATCAACCTGGCCGAAACCAAATACACCAGCCCCAAAAAAAAAAAAATCCAGCAAAGTATAGTTACACATTCTACACATACCACGACAGCGCACTCGGAAGATTCTTCACGCTGCAGGACAGCGCACTCGGAAGATTCTTCACGCTGCAGGATAGCGCACTCGGAAGATTCTTCACGCTGCAGGACAGCGCACTCGGAAGATTCTTCACGCTGCAGGACAGCGCACTCGGAAGATTCTTCACGCTGCAGGACAGCGCACTCGGAAGATTCTTCACGCTGCAGGGCAGCGCACTCGGAAGATTCTTTATGCTGCCGGGCAGAAACTTGAATTCTTCAGGCTGCAGAGCAGCACGCTAGATCTCACCCCGCTGGGCAACATACTGGATTTCTTCGACAGAGACCTGGCAAGGCTGGAACATGGAGGCCCGGGCAACAACCATGAATTTTTCAGGCTGCAGGGCAGCACACTTGATATCCTGCTGGGCAGCGGACCTGACTAGAACTGCTTGCTTTGGCAAAGCAGACATGGGCATGACTGGAAGCTGTTGGGCAGTGCATTTGACTTCTTCACGCTGCCGGACAGCAAACTTGAATTCTTCAGGCCGAAGGCCAGCACACTTGAGTTTGTCGAAAGAGACCTGGCAAGACTCGAAGATGGGAAGGCTTAATAATGGAGACCTGGGAAGGTTGGAACCTGAAGGTCTGACAAGGATGGAACATGGGAGCCTTCTGTTGGTGCACTGTGCAATCCGCTCGTCTGTGCAAGGACGAACCGCAGTAGAAGCACAGATTATTGGTTCTCCTCCATTCTTTCTCTTCCAGGGTTATGGGTCCTCTGGGACCTTTCTCAGGAACTGGACCAGGTTCCTTAGGGAAGACGTCCCTAGGAGTGTGCAACAGGAATTTACACAGAATGTCTAGGTGCTGCATAAGTAGCTCATTTGCACTTCTCAGAGTCTCCAGCACCACTAGAAACACTGCAACCTCACTATGTACTGGCTTCCTCGTTATGTCCCGCTTGGGACCTAGCCTTGAGTGCTGGAGGGTTAGGTGTGAGCCTAATTTGCAATGAGACATTCTCTAGACAGAGTTTATTCAAATAATCAATATATAACCAGACAAGACTAGAACCGAACTAAAAGCACAGAGACATAATGTAAACAAACCAGAACTAAGCACTATGGTACACACACAAGATATTTGCTAATAAACATATACAGACAAGAGCAGATGAAGAACATGGAAAGGCTAGAGTAACAGGAGTGGGGACTGACTTAGGACTGGTGAAGAGACAAGAGACATGGAGTAGCGAGAAGGGGCAAGAGAAACCATAAACAAAAGAAGAAAAACTTACAATATACAGAACAGGCAATACTAAAATAAACTAGAATATAACTAACAGGTAATCCAGGCAAAAGCACAATATAGGTTCAGGCAATAAGAATAGTCATAACAAGAGCATAGGGTCTAAGCAGGTCACAAGCAAACAAAATTGTCAGAATACAAGTCAAGAGGTCTGATACACTAAATATCCAAGAAAACTGCGTACAGGGGACAAGGAGGGTACGGGTGCTATGAAATAACTATAAACCAGAATAAAGCAGAGGGTAATCGTGGAAATAACAAGAAAACCTTGAGGGTTACTGGTAGAGCTCAAAGGAGAAAGAGTGCACTCAACTAAGACCAGGACTTAAATGAAAATGAGGAAGCAATTACCTTTGGGTGTTGCTTCCTTATAAGCAAAGTTCATTAGGGACAAAAGAGTTCAAGTGTGGCTCTTGAACTAGAATACAAAATGCTTGGCAGTCAGAAGGCCCAGGAATCAGGATAGTCTCTACTGTGAACGCCACAATTAAGTTGTGGCTTGGAATAGGACCACAGGGGGCGCCAGGGCTCAGAATGTCCAGATCCAAGGGGCTACCAGGGGGGCACCAAGGGGTCAAATAGTCCAGAACATCACAGGTAGGTTGAGCAGAGATCAGCGCTTCTTTCTGTCAGTTCCTTTATGAAGGATAATGGCCTAGGTCAGTGATGACGAACCTATGGCTCATGTGCCGCACGTGGCATGCAGGCCCGACTGCGTCGGCCCACAAGCCATAGGCTTGCCTCCGTTCCCCTTCGAGTGTGTTTCTTCCTCCCAGCGGCTGCCGGCAAAGGTTGATGCCTGGCCGCTCGTTGGGATCCACCAGCCGCGATCTCGCGAGATCGCAGAGTTAACTCCGGGATCTCGCAAGCCTGTGGCTTGTATGCGTAGTTCCCAATGAGCAGGCGGGCAACATCCTTTGCCGGCGGCCGCTGGGAGGAAGAAGTACACTCAAAGGCGCCTGGCAGAGGAACAGGGGATGCGATGCTCCTCTGTGGTAGATGGATCAGCCAGGCTCCTCTGTACAGGGCTATCTCCTTAGAGCGTATTGCTACAGGCACTGTGCTTTAGCCACGATGAAAAGAGGAACACGTTCACCAACTGGTTTTAAAACGTTTTTATTCCTCTAAAATTAAATGAAATACATGATAAAAGAGTAAAATAAAGAAGGGTAGTGCACTGAAACGCGTTTAGCGGGTCAAAGCCGTTTCCTCAGTCTAGTGTACTACCCTTCTTTATTTTACTCTTTTCTCATGTATTTCATTTAATTTTAGAGGAATAAAAAAATTTAAAATCTCTAAGGAGATTGGCTGATCCATCTACCACAGAGGAGCATCGCATCGCATCCCCTGCTGCAGAGCAAGACTACAGGCCCAGCACTTCCTGCCACATTCTGGGGAAATCTGGCGTTCCCACACATCCCATGTGAGTGCGATCATTCTTATTTATGACATATGGTTTCAGGGTTTACTACTCTATGCCCTGTTTTATGTTTTCTTTGAGGCATTGAAGAGCATTTCATCATTTTCCTACTGGTGAAGACCTAGGCCATTATCCTCCATAAAGGAACTGACAGAAAGAAGCGCTGAACTCTGCTCAACCTACCTTTATCCTTTTTATTTGGATTGGGATATACCACTCTACCCGGGCATAGATAAGCTCCTGCATTACGCACATACTGTATATATGTGTAGCGCTCACTCCCGGAGGAGCCGCTGAATTTAACCTCGGGTTAGATAAATATACACCAGCACTGTTGTGGATTTTATAAATTATATACTTTAGTGGTCTCAATAAAGCGGCATATATAATGTAAACACAGTGCATAGAAAACAGGATTTCGTAATACGAGAAACGCACAGCGGTAAAATAAAAGTTTAACCCCTTCGTTTCTGGAGTGTAAGTCCCGTGTAGGTTATGTCCCAAAAAGGTGTGTGTGTGAGCTCAGGTACCCGGGTACTATATTTCAACTGGCCAGTGAAAGGATTTGGTAAATCTTCGACTAGTCACGTTGGGGCCCTGTAGATTTAAGCAATGCTGCAGCGTGCTTTGTTATAGTTTGACTGTGGCCTGGAAGGCCTCTCACCCATCCGCCAGACACTCTGTTCCGCTGCCCGATCAAGGATGTCTCTCCGCTGGATTTCCTTGGGACTCTGTGCCACCGGATCCGCTTCTCCTGCTTGTCCGTCTTTACATCAAGGTCTTGGCCTACCGCCTGCACTCCCTGTGGATCATCGCGGTCTCCTTACTCGGAGTCCAATCTGCTACTCTGCGTCTGTGCAAACCTCTCCGCGGTGGATTACAAGGTCTCTGGCAAGTCACTGTATCGATCCCAGCATCGGCAAGGCAGCGCCTGCTCTCCGGCCTGGTAATAATTGCTCACAGTCTCACGTGCGTCTCACTTGGTTCATTCCTCGGCTCACACTGGCTCTCCTTCCACGAGGCTGCATATGTCCTCTCCTCAATCCCCACCCACTTCCTGTCTCTGCCCCAAAGCATGCTGGAAAACATAGTCCCATTGTGTCCAGTATGTTTACATTGCGCTTGTCTCCCTCTGGTGGCCAAAACTGAGCAATGCAGCAACAGAGTTTTAAACAGCGCTACATATGTTTTGATCGAAAACTGTTGTTCCCCTTTTTAGGACTGTGGACTTGCACTTTGCACATTTTTTCAGGTTTTACTGCTTTTTATATTTTGTTTATTTGCCGCTTTTATTGAACTGGGTACCCTCCTGATCTCTGCACCTTTATTAAGCGACAGAGTTTACCACAGGCGCAAGCCTGCAACCTGCATTCTGTTGGGGTCTCATGCCCTTTAACAGCATTATTCTGCATATCCTGTGTATTTACACATTGTTTACATATCCTGCTATTTTTCACAATCTGCATAAATATATATCCACAAATTGTTCAGGAAGCTATCCCTTCTGAACTATTTCTTTTGCGTATTTGCACATTTATGTATGGTGTATTATCTATTTTGCTCTGTCAGCCTTGTTAGTTCTGCACAGCTCTGCACCCATGTGCACACAAGTTTCGAGCATCCACAGATAACTTACTATAGTTATTAAACCAAACTCTTAACCAAGGAACCACTAGGTGGCGCCAGAATACAGAACATTTCTCATTTCCAGGATGTAAGCTATACTCACACTCTGTGGATGTGCCCTCTGGCTGAGTTTGGAAGTCGGAGAATCCTGCCACGCCGGTTCCACTGAGCCTTTCCCTCAACAGCTCCTCCCACTGCGAGTACACATATACGCACGGCGGTCCACCACCAGTTTGCCTTGCTTCACGTAGCTCCCTTGCCAGCTTTGCCTTCAGCTCCCGCTTACAATCCTGGTACCGGTGCTTTATGGATTCCATGAAGCAGTTCCTCCCCAGCACACACACAGCTTCTCAGATCTCCCTCCACAGCCTTTGACGGTGGTGTCCAGTAATTGCCTTGTCATCCAGCCGCTGTGCCCTTGCCCTGTATTAGGACATTTTCCCCCCTAGAGTGTAGTGCTCCTCATGGATATGCTGAGCTGAGGCCCCTTCAGACACCTGTATCCTGGAGTGTGTCTGCCCTCTGACTCCCTGTCCCGTCCCTTGTGCAACACCTGTCCCTTGGCTAGATGAGCCTGGCCTAGCATCTTCACTCCCCTCGCTCTCAGTGCTACGTCTCTTCTGCTCTCCATAGTTGACCCTCTCAGGACTCATGGTCCTGGCACCACTGCTATGCTCTCCACTCCTACCACAGCTATGCACTCCACTCCTGACGCTGCTACGCTCTCCACTCCTACCACTGCTATGCTCTCCACTCCTGACACTGCTACGCTCTCCACTCCTACCACTGATACGCTCTCCACTCCTGACACTGCTACGCTCTGCAGGCCTTCTGCTACCTCCATGTGTGCCATCTCCATCTCCACGTCTACTGACACCCTGCACTCGTGTCCTGTCGCTCTGACTCCCATGCCCTGACACCTCTCTACCTCTCCTCACCTCCTGCTGCTCCTCAACACCCTCCTCCCTCCATCTCCTCTCCCTGCACTCTCCATGACAAACAGTGACACACAGGTACAATGGGGAATACACTGGCAGGGTTATTCAGAGAGAGGTGAAAAGCAGGAGAATGACTGGAGAATGGAAAATTCTAGGTCAAAATAGCCAAACCAGAAAAATTCTCCCATTCAACTCACTTTCCAAATCTGCTATTTTGACCTAGAATTTTCCATTTTCCAGTCATTCTCCTGCTTTTCACCGCTCTCTGAATAACCCTGTAAGTTAGGGCAACAAAATGGATACAATAGGGGGGGTAGGATAGGGGTTGTGACAACTATGTATGTGCTGTTTGGTGATGTCTGGATGTCTGTGTGACACACAGGGTTATTCAAAGAGAATCGAAAGCCACCGCACGTTCTGTGACTTTTCGTTCTCTTCAATACGGTACGATTTGGCGATCCCATTTCAGCGACCCTGTGGTGTATTCAGCAAGCACCACATGGCCACCGTAATGCAGGGAAAAGTCGCCGCAAACCCGCTGAAAACTCACTGCAAAACCGGGGCGAGCACACCGAAACCCGCAAAAACATCTGGATTAACCCCACCGAAGGCGCCGGAGAAACCCGAGCAGGAGCCGATCAGAGCGCAGAGCAGCCGCCGGAAAAGTCCGACACCGCAGACGAATGGAGTGAAAAAAACAAAAAAACAGTAGGCTTGAATGTTTGAAAAGTGAAATGCTGTTTGAAAACAAACTACTGAGCGAAAATGTCTGAAATTTACATATGAGGTCCAATGAATGATAATAAAAAGGGCGGTTACAGTAAAAAGAAAAAACGTAAATTTATTTTTTTTAAAAAAAAAATCCCGAAAAATGCTTAAAAGATCCTAAAAAATCTGTGAATAAAGAGACTTTTTACTGCAGAATATTATAATAAACGGTTTATTAGATATTGAATTAAAACGGGAATATTTTTAACATTAAAGCCTATGGGATTTGCCTGAATAAACCTGTCGAATGAAGCAACCGAATGGCAGGGCATTTCGGCAACTTTTCACTGCTGGTTTCTGTTCTCTGAATAGACGAAGCTATGGGGATTTCACTGCCCCCGAACAGGCATCAAAGAGGCACCGTTTGTGCACAGGCAATTCGCCAACATTAGGCGAACTGCCTGCTCTCTGGATAGCCGAATGGCCAGGAAAAGTAATGAACGCTGATTTTCAGCATTCGGTTACCGTTCGGCAGCCATTTGGACCTCTTTGAATAACGCCAGGGCTCGAGTCCTGCGGGAACAAGCGGGAACTGTGTTCCCACACTTCTCTTACAGCGGGAACGCTGCGGGAACACAGGTTCCCGCTGTGGCCCGAGCCCAAAACGATTGAGCAGGTCACTGCCGCACATTGCCGGTGGCCGCGTGCTTCCTGCTACGAATGGCCGATGACAGGAAGTGCTGCCGCTTGCCTGGGATTTAACAGCCAGCCGCAATCTCGCAAGATCACGGCTGGCTGTTAGATCCCAGGCGAGCGGCTGCACTTCCTGTCAGCGGCCGTTCATAGCAGGAAGCATGTGGCCGCCGGCAATGTGCGGCAGCGGCCTGCATCGTTTCGGGCCCACAGAGAGGTGAGTTGAGCTGCTGGGGGCAATAATATCCATAAGACCTGGGGCATTATCCATGAGAGCTGGGGGGCATATCCATGAGAGCTGGGGCATAACCATAAGACCTGGGGCATATCCATAAGACCTGGGGCATATCCATGAGAGCTGGGGGCATATCCATGAGACCTGGGGCATATCCATAAGACCTGGGCATATCCATGAGACCTGGGGCATATCCATAAGACCTGGGGCATATCCATGAGAGCTGGTGGCATTTACATGAGACCTGGGGCATATCCATGAGACCTGGGGCATATCCATAAGACCTGGGGCATATCCATGAGAGCTGGGGGGCATATCCATGAGACCTGGGGCATATCCATGAGACCTGGGGCATATCCATGAGAGCTGGGAGGCATATCCATGAGACCTGGGGCATTATCCATGAGACCTGGGCCATATCCATGAAACCTGGGGCATTATCCATGAGACCTGGGGCATATCCATGAGAGCTGGGGGCATATCCATGAGAGCTGGGGCATTATCCATGAGACCTGGGGTCAATAATATCCATGTGAACTGGGGGAAAATATATCCATATAACCAGTGCTGGGTATATTATTCTGGGGCTCAGTGCTGTGTATATTATTCTTGGGGTTCAGTGTTGTGTATATTATTCTGGGGGCTCAGTGCCTGTGTATGTAATTCTGGGGGGACTGTGCCTGTGTAGATAATTCTGGGGGGTCTGTGCCTGGATAGATATATATATGTATGTGATATATGTATTATATATAAAACGCGTTAGTCCAGTTGCCAAAATCACGAGTATACCTGGACGTAGTGATACCTTTCACTGATCAGTATAGTTTCCAGACCCGAAGAGGAGAGGTTACACTCTTGAAAGCGTGTCTTTTAAATGTAATGTTAACCCAATAAAAATGATATCACCACGTACTGCTATACTCGTGATACATATTTTTTTTTCTTCAGGTAATAGGGGTTGTGGAATTCGTGGGTGAGTTCCCTCACTTTTTTTCCCAGGACTTGACCCCTGAATAACCCTGTATGTGTAATATGTATTAACGTGTAGTGATGTGTGCTACTTAGTAATGTATAGGTGTGCAAGATAATGCACCTGGGACGTAAAAACCCAAGGGCTGAATATAGAATATTTGATACAGTCCTAACCTCAACATCTGAGGAAAGGGATTTAGGGGTTATTATTTCAGAGGATCTAAGGGTAAGTAGTCAATGTAATAGAGCAGCAGGAAATGCTAGCAGAATGCTTGGTTGTGTAGGGAGAGGTATTAGCAGTAGGAAAAGGGAAGTGCTCATGCCACTGTACAGAGCACTGGTGAGACCTCACTTGGAGTACTGTGTGCAGTACTGGAGACCGTATTTCCAGAAGAATATAGACATCCTAGAGAGAGTTCAGAGAAGGGCTACTAAAATGGTGTACGGCTTGAAGGAGAAAAGTTACCAGGAAAGGCTTAATGATCTTAACATGTGCAGCTTGGAAAAAAAGACGAGACAGAGGAGATATGATAGAAACATTTAAATACGTAAAGGGAATCCACAAGGTAGAGGAAGGGAGTATATTTAAACGGAAACAAAGTAGCAAAACAAGAGGACATAGTCTTAGATTAGAGGGGCAAAGGTTTAAAAGTAACATCAGGAAGCATTATTTTACTGAGAGGGTGGTGGATACATGGAACAGCCTTCCAGTTGAAGTGGTAGAGGCCAAAACAGTAATTGAATTTAAGCAAGCATGGGATAGGCATAAGGCTATCCTAAACAAAAGATAAATCCAGGTTAAGTATCCATGTAATTGGGCAGACTAGATGGGCCGAAAGGTTCTTATCTGCCGACATTTTTCTATGTTTCTATGTTTCTATGTGCGTGTGATTATGTGTAATGTGGATCTATGTGATGTATGTGTGATGACACGCAAATGAACCTGCTCCTGCACTAATATCTCCTCTCTCTCTCTATCTGGATACCCACTGAAACCACCAACCGCCCGGGACGCTGTATCTGCCTAAAAGTAGAACAGACACAGTCACAGATTGACTGTGGCAGACGCAATTTATTAACTTGAGATAGGTGTGGTTCTTAATTCTGATTGGCTGAATCACGAAAAACAACAGTGCGCGCAAAGATTTTTGCGAGAGTCGTTACTGCGCGTGCATTTGGGTGCATCCTGTTTGCGCGAGCAATTGATCGGCGGAAGAAATAAGGCACGAGGATTGTAATTCCAGCGGTGATTTGCACGTGCAAAACTTTAACGCTTTGCGCAAGGATTTTGGCGTGAAGAATGTAATATAGCCCTATGAATTCTGTTGTGTCATATATATAATGTTGACTTCAGCTTGTTATGATCTTAAAAATTTAATATTTTTTTGTGTTCACACACATTTCCTATGCCTTTAGCATGAAAAACACACTACATTTTGATCTTTAGATTATATTTACCATGCTTGAAATAATAGCAAAGATGGGATATGCTATTCTGAGAAAGACACATGAGAGAAAAGTCAAATTATGTGCATTAATTATAAAAGACTAATTAAAATCAGTAGTTAAATATGCAAAAAAAGATGAATGATAATGAGCCTGAGCAATACCACAGAGTGAAGCACTTTATAAATTACTCAGATGGGCCATGAAGATTGATCTAGTGAGAGAAGAATCTGGAGTCTTAGGGGGAAAGATTAAATTGTGATAACAGTAATTTCCATTTTTCAAATTTTATTGAAGTGCATACAGTTAGTGATAGCTTTATCCGTACAAGTTAAATGTGCAGTCACATTCAAATTTTAGTTCACCAGTGTGGACAAAATATACGTTTCTAAAGAGTCATTATTCAAAGAAAAATCTTTTACAGAGGGAAAAACCAACAAAGTGCATAAATATAATCCATCTATCAATATCTCTCTCCATCTAATCAATAGTGATCACTATCGCCGATTGTAAAGAGACTCTCTACGTACCATAACAATTCCAGTGTATTACTTTGAATATAGTGTAAAGACCTTTATTTAAAAAGCTATCTCATAGTGCCGCTATGCAACTCAAGCGTCGCTGTGGTAATGGGCAGGAACTCCATGTCACGGATTCCCGATGGATAAATATATATATATATATATACATATATATATAATGATCTCTGTACGCAGGGTTACCCTAATCTTCAATCCTTATGTTGGTCAGTAAATTGAGATTAAATATGAGAACAGCTAGAGACAAGAAATAAAGTATAAATATATATTTTTTTCACTTAGATTCCAGATATCTGTATCAACAATATTGCAGAACCAGAGTTAAAAATACTAGAGTAATCGATTGCCAAAGCCAGGAAGTCATACACAAATCATATCAATTCAATAGGAAACACTTGGGAGCACTGTGAGAGTGTGAGAACACGACAGCGCACTGGTCTGGGCTAACTGAAGGGCTTATATACTGGATTACGCACTTTCCTAATGCACCCCACCTCTTCAGACATCACCTGATCGGCACCGGCATGCATTTATTTATTTATCCGGTGTTTGCTAAGCGAGCAGCATGGAGGAGGCTGCTGGGCGCCGGAGGTACGTGACAGCACCCCCCCTCCACCGGTGGCCACAGGACGACCAACCGGAGCCGATGGGTGAGACTTATGGAAATCTTTAATCAAACGGGCAGCTTGGACCTGCTCCGCAGGAATCCATTGCCTATCCTCAGGGCCATATCCTACCCAGTCCACCAGATATTGCAATCCTCCCCTAGAACACTGAGAATCAAGGATTGCCTGCACCTCATACTCCTCTTCACCCTCTACAGTAACAGGAGGAAGAGGAGGAACCCGGCTCCTGGTGTACCGATTGCAGAGTAATGGTTTTAATAGGTTTACGTGAAACACATTGTGGATCTTAATATGAAAGGGTAGAGCCAAGGCGTGATAGACAGGATTCATCAAGACTTTGTATGGGCCAATGTAACGAGGTGCCATCTTCAAGGAGGGAACTAGAAGCCTGATATGCTGGGTACACAACCAAACCCTGTCGCTGACCTAGTAAACCGGTGCCTGTCTCCTGTGCCTGTCTGCTTTAACCTTTTGGACTGCACTGTTTTTTTTGAGTACCTCCTTGACTGTCGTCCAGGTGTCCCTTAACCACTTGGCTGCTATGGACGCGCTCAGCGCGTCCTGCCAAGTGTTCCTACTGTGCTACAGATGCACTGAGCGGGATTCCGGCTGATTGCTGGCCCCCCTGGTGCGGGCTGACATCTAGAATGTCAGCCCAGCACTCCGGGACCCTGGGGGGAAGATAGATGTCATCACGGTGGCGCGAAGACATCTATTGCAGGCGCTCCCCCGCGAGTGCGGAGGAGGTGCCTGAAAGGAAGGGTGGAGGTCCTCTATCCCTCCCGATCACACAGCCTGCCCTTCGAAACCGTGCCTGCCTTTAACCCCGTGGATGCCGGATCACGATTCGGCACTGAAAAGCGCCAAATCGTGATCCTCTCCCGGAGCTGGCCGACATCTTGGGTGTCGGCCAAGCTTCCGGGAACTCCCCCTGATGACTGGCGTCATCGTGCATAGCGCAATGACGTCAGTCTTGGAGTTAACCCCTAGGTGCCACCAATGGTGGAGATTGGGGGTTCTAATGAAACCCCTATTTCCCCATCCGTGGCAGCTAGGGGTTAATGTTAAATCGGCCAGAGCATGGCCTTTCCAACAATACCAAATATGACCATGTAAAAGTAAAAAATAAAAAAATAAAAATAAAAAAATATTTTAAAAAAGTTATAAAAAAAAATAAACAAGTTTTTTGTTGTTTGTTTTGTTAATGCAGCAATATTGTTCCCATTTCAACTATAATGTGAACAATGATGCGGCACTAACGATTTTTGTATGCGGTGCGTATGTTAAAAATCGTGTGATTTTCCCCAAAAAAATTGTAACGAGACCCCATTTCTAATTTTTTTAACAAGCGCAACTCATACAAAATATAACCGTAAATGCTTGCATGTTAAAATGTGAAAAAAAACACTTTACACATTGTAAATTATTGAAAATTCTAATTTTATTGCATTTTTTGGTATAATATACAGACAGGATATGACGTATACATAAAATAATGATATATTATGAATCTGCAAAGTCTGCCGGAAAGAACAATATAAAATATGTCTGGGTCATATATTAAAATAAGGCTTCAAAACGCGGTAATAAACATGATGAGCAAAACTGGTAAAAATGACCTCAGCACAGAGGTGTGAAATGCCTCAGCAGCGAAAGGGTTAAAGACTGTAAGTGGTCATCTAAGGTAGGTATGGCAGAAACCTGATAGGTAGAAGGAAGTATAGGGGGTCGTATCCATAAACGATTTGGAAAGGTGAACGACCCGTACTCTCACTGACGGCGTTGTTGAGTGCATATTCAGCCCACGGTAATATACTTGACCAGTTATCAATGTCCTTCAGACACAAAACACTGAATATACTTTCAACATTCTGGTTTGCCCTCTCAGTCGCTCCTTGGTTTGGGGGATGATAAGCAGAAGAGAAGGCCAAAGTTAGCCCCATGTTGGTGCAGAACCCTTTCCAGAATCTGGATATAAATTGTGTACCCCTATCGGAGATGGATTCTATACCCTGTGGCACTCCATGAAGACGTACAACGTTTTGTACGAATATCGGAACGAGATCAGCTGCAGAAGGCAACTTTGGCAGCGGGATGTAGTGCCCCATTTTAGAAAATCTATCAATGATGGTGAGTATCACCGTATTCCCTTGAGAACTGGGTAGGTCCACTATAAAATCCATTGCCAGATGTGACCATAGGCCTTCTGGAATAGTCTTGGGACTTTTGTTTCTCGTGCATATGGCTATATACTCTTTTATGTCTTGTCATAATATGGGCCACCAAAACGACCTACTGATGTTAGATATGGTTTTGGTAATACCCATGTGACCCGATGGTTTAACATTATGAAACAAAAACATTAATTGATCTCTTTCTGTTTCAGGTACAAAGAGCTTGGCTGGGGGCTTCCCCTTAGGAGCTGTATTTTGAAATCCCTTCCTTTCCAAGAAGGGTGAAGATACCTCTAGGAAAGTGGATGCAAGAATACGTTCCCGAGGAACAATGGGGTGTTTGTCTTTTATGTTTTGTTCATACGTCTCGTACTGTATAGATAAAGCATCTGCTTTTGTATTCCTAGACCAGGTCGGTATGTAAGAACGTAGTTGAATCGGGATAAAACAGAGACCAACGTGCTTGCCTTGAGTTCAGGCACTTGGCGTCACCGATATAGGTGAGATTATTATGGTCAGTGATTATTATTATAAGAGGATCGCTGGAACCCTCCAGCAAGTATCTCCATTCTGCTAAGGCAGAGATCACTGCTAACAATTCTCTGTTTCATATATCATGGTTCCTTTCAGCTGGAGTCAACTTTTGAGAATAGAACCCACAAGGATGTAGCCGTTTATCGTGCTCCTCTCTCTGGGACAAGACTGCACCTATGCCAATCTCTGATGCATCGACCTCCAACTGAAAAGGCTTTGTGGGATCTGAATGTCTAAACAACAGGGCAGTGGTGAAGGCCTGTATAAGGCCTCAAACGCTTGTTCTGCAAGTGGGGTCCATTTTTGATTACAACTCCCCTTTTTAGTCATAGCGGTCAGGGGAGTTATCATAGCAGAGAAATTCTTTATGAAACTTCTATAATAATTTGTAAATCCTAAGAAACGTTGGATTGCCTTTAACCCCTGCGGCAAAGGCCAGTCTATGATTGCAGATAGTTTCTTAGGATCCATTTGAAGACCCTCCGGACTGATAACATAACCAAGGAAATGCACCGTAGAGATGTCGAACAAACATTTTTCTAACTTGCAATATAACCCTTCTCCAATAACTTTTTTAACACCATTCTAACATGGTTGTGATGGACTGTGATGTCAGGAGAATAGATCAGTATGTCATAGAGGTAAACTATGATGAATACCTGTAAATAGTCCCTGAGGGTATCATTAATCAAATCCTGGAACACTGCAGCTGCATTACACAGACCAAAAGGCATTACAAGATATTCGTAGTGACCACTTCGAGTGTTAAATGCGGTTTTCCACTCGTGACTCTTCTTAATACGAACTAGATTGTATGCACCTCGCAGATACAGCTTAGAATATACCTTGGCGCCCTTGAGGCGATCAATGAGCTCAAAAATAAGGGGAATGGGATATGCATTTCTCACAGTAATTCTGTTCAGACCTCTATAATCTATAAAGGGGTGTAGGTCCCCCTCTTTTTTCAACACGAAAAAGAAATCTGCCCCTGCTGGGGAAGATGAGCGTCTGATAAAACCTCTGGCCAGATTGTCACGTATGTACTCCTCCATTATTTCGTTCTCCTTTTGTGACAGAGGATAAACGTGCCCCTTGGGAGGCATAGTTCCTGGGAGGAGTTCTATTGCGCAATCGTATTGGCGATGTGATGGCAGTACCTCAGCTTTGTTTTTGGCAAATACCTCCTTCAGATCCTAGTACCACACTGGTACCTCGGTGGACAAAGGAGGGGCGGTAGCTACGTTCAAACTGCCAACCAAATTGATCATACCCAGACACTTTGCCCAACACTGTGGGAGCCATGACTTCATGTCCCTCTGAACCCAATCGATTATGGGACTATGTATAGACAGCTAAGGAAACCCGAGTACTATGGGACAGGTGGGAGATTTAATCATTTGAAATATTACAGTTTCACTATGAAGGATACCTGTGTACATATTGGTGCAGTGTCATGAGATGAGTAATCATGGGAGTAGATAGAGGGTTTCCTTCAATAGCTTCTACCACAAAGGGAAACTCCCTTTCTACCAATGGTACAGATTGCATAGAAGCAAAAGAAAGATCCATAAAATTTCCTGCAGCCCCAGAGTCCAGAAACCCCTCTGTATTTTATTGAAAGAATCCAATTAGAGAGATATCGGTAATATCACCCTAGATTTTTTTTTCAATCATAGCAACTGAGGTAGTGGTTACAGAACGTCTCAAATACCCTCTCTCCCTGGTTAGTGCCTGACCGGGGCATCGAGGGCATTGTAGACAAAAATGGCCTGCTGCAGCACAATAAAAACATAAACCATGTTGCCTCCTGTATTGTCTCTCCTCGGATATGCCAGTTTCACCTATCTGCATAGGTTCAGACTCAGAGAGTTCAACCCTGGTTGGCATGGGAGTGGAAGGAGGTGGGTTAGGAGGAAAAGCAGGTATAGTCGGAAGAAGCCTTCTAGGTCTCTCTCTTCCATGACTTCTCTCACGTATCTGGTCATCAAAAGATATACAGAAACCAAAGTTTTTCTGGCAAATTCATGGGAGCGAGCTCAAACATTAATGAATCAGAGAGACCCTCAGTTAACGTCAATACCAAAGACTCATTTGTCCACCTGACATCTGAAGCCATGGTTTTGAACTCCACGGCATAATCTGATACCCTACGATTGCCTTGCTTAATACGGAATAAAGCACGACCAGCAGTCTTTGCCCTTTTGGTAGAGTTGAAAGTGTTTCTCAATTCATGTACGAATTCCTCGTAATCATAAATGACGTGTGCGTTCCATTCCCATAAGGGCGTGGCCCCAAGTAAAGCCTTATCAGTTAAATGGTTTATAAGGTACCCAACCTTAGCCCTTTCTGACTGACAGAATCCTGGGTTTAATTCAAACAGTATGTCCAGTTGGATCAAAAAACCCCGACATAACCCGGGGTACTGTCATAATGCATTGGTGCCTCCATGCTTACTCTTGGTCTATCAGGTACAATATGAGCTCCCTGAGCAGATACAGGAGCAGGGGAAGTAGTGGGTGCTTGGCCTTGAGGAGCAATAAGAGTCTGCAGAGCTTGAGCTATCTGGTCCATGCAATGGCTCTGCTAGTCTTGTTCCGCTGCTAATTTAGTCAAGAGAGCCGGCAACTCCACGGGATCCATGGCACTGTTGTTATGTCACGGATATATATATATATATAGAAAAAGACAAATATGTAGAGCACTCAGTCCGTAAATAGGAATTTAGTTGCCCAGGTGCTATCCTCAAGGATAAATCTAGAAAAGCCAGGCATAGGAGCACACTGGGGCTTGTGAAAAAATAACAAACTTTATTGAGTAAAATCCGACGTTTCGGTTCCTGAGAACCTTTATCAAGGAATAAAAGCAAGGCAATAAAGACAGGTTTAAATAATGTAACTTTAAACTCACCCCCCCCCCCAATCCTGTACGCGCTATGTCCGGAGGCACGCCACAGGGAGAGTGATCGGCGTGTCTACTTCGGGCGCCGAGCATGTGACGTCTGAGTGGATACGTCATTACAAGCGACGGCTGTGTCTGCTGCCATGGCAACCCATAGCTTAGGGGTTGCATGGTAACCTGTAAAGGCAAGCCGTGCGCGAAATACAAAATAAGGCAGAGGGATTGAAGCGGAGGAATATTCATTCCTATATTAATATATAATAATATATACAGGGCTCAAAATTTCAAGTCCTGAGCTACTAGCCAGGCCTTAAGAGTTAATCGCCACCAGTTGCTCCACCTACCCTGTCCTTAACTCCGCCCCTAAAAGTACACTCTTAAATTATGAAATGACACTGTTGACTGTTTTATTCAGAATAAAGTTATAAAAATAACATTAATATGCAGACATCAGACCCCAGATACATGTATACCCAGAGACATCAGACCCCAGATACATGTATATCCAGAGACATCAGACCCCCCAGTATGAGCAGAGCGAGAAGGCAGGGAAGCTCCCCTCCATCTCCTCCATCCCCTCCCTGCCAGTGACAGAGATGTGCTGGGTCAGGGAAGGCAGCTGCTCTCCACCACTGTGCAGCCTGGGGGGATAACTCATTGCAGAAGGCAAAGGGGTCTTTGGACTGCTGTATCTTCGCCAGAATGTGATCAGAATTTATAACTGAAAAGGTTTAAATGTTGAATGCAATTGACCAAAATAAGGGATAGATATGTAAAGGGCTTACATGCAGTACTTTTTTCTAGAAAAAAGGTGGGTGTTCTCACCTCAAAGCGTCATAAAGCACCACACTCCGAGCCAAAAATGAAAAGATGGGGTATGGTGGCATGCAGCCAATGAATGGAGCTAGGGCTTGGCCACGACATCGTGTTGCCTGGGCCCAAGGATGAAATGCTGCTGCCCCCTCAAACTATGTCCACCAAAACATGCCCATGCTTATCACAGAGCTCCACAGTAAAATAACTGACAGATAAACAGACTGAATGACACTAAGAAATGGACACACGGGTACACTGGCAAAGTAACACAGATGCAGAAAGACACATATGGGGAATTTCCCTGCCACTGAACAGCACGGTATTTGCTGGCAATTCGCCGACATTTGGCGAACTGTCAGCTTTTGAATAGCAGAATGGCAACGAAATCCACTGTTTGGTGCAATTCGTTGGCCTGTTTGGCTCTCTGTGAATAACTTGACAGATATTGACAAAGGCACAGAGAATAATAAAGATACACACATTGGACCAGGAAAAGTGATTACATTAAAACTGACATAAAGGACACTAAAGACAGCGGGGGGGGGGGGGTGGGGTGTGTGTGTGTAGTTGTGAGAGAGTTTTATGGGGAGTATCATTTATTTATTTATTTATAAAGGATTTTACCAGGAAGGATACATTGAGATTTCTCTCGTTTTCAAGTATGTCCTGGAATCTGTTTGATGTGGGATTTGTGTTAGTATCTGGGGGCTGCTTGTGATATAGAAGGTGGAAGATTGTAACGGGATGGGATGAAATGAAATTCCCTCTTCACGGCCATTTTTATTTTCACTTTTCCAGCAAGATCACAACAATTTCACCACGTTTTTAACAAAGATCCCAGCTTCCCTAAAAAAGAAAACCAGTGCCTGGTCACTCACTTCGTGCTGCAGCACTGAATACTGCAGCACTGCCCAGAAGATACAGGTGACTGAGTTCACAGCATACCTGAGCTGTCCAGTATTGAAAAAGTTAAGTTTTCACAGAGTCTCTGCTTGCTTTGAATAAGGAGGCTGCAGGCAGATGCCTTAGCATCTCCTGTGTCTTATCTTCAGTAACGTTTATGGCAGGTCAGTCAGGATCTCCCCCCCCACACACACAGAATTTATGTGCCACCCTGTGCAGCTTCTGCCTGCAAACCAGCATTTCCATCCTCCAAGAGAAGTTTGTCTAGGCAAACGTCCGATATGTCGTGGAGGCTCCTGTCTTCAGCAGTGGAGAGACAGGGTAAACGGGGAGTTCTAAGAAACGTTCGAGGGCCCATTTGAGATTCTATCACTCCAGAATCCCTGCATCAAGCTCTGTGGCTGCGCTCACATCACACATTGTGATAAGATCTCAACCCCGCTGACACTGACAGATGCTGGGAGCGGCTGCCTTCCCTGACCCAGCGCGTCTGATTCTTCAACCAGCGGCTGGACTTAAAAAGAAAAAAAAAAAACACTCCGCAGACAGCACAAAATGATTTATTGTGCTGCCTGCGGGGGGGGGGCAGCATTTCTACTCGCCGTCACTGAATTTTCACTCGCAGAATGCGAGCAGGCGAGTGCAAATTTTGACCTCTGATATATATATATATATATATATATATATAAAATGATCCCTGTACGCAGGGTTGCCCTAATCTTCCGATCCTTATGTTGGTCAGTAAATTGAGATTAAATATGAGAACAGATAGAGACAAGAAGTTACATAGTTACATAGTTACATAGGCTGAAAAAAGACATGCGTCCATCGATCGGGTTCAGCCTCTCCCACATCACCTACTGCTGTTGATCCAAAAGAAGGCAAAAAACCCAGTCTGAAATGCTTGCCAATATGCAACATACCGGGAAAAAATTCCTTCTTGACCCCAGAATGGCAGTCAGATTTCGCCTTGGATCAAGAAGCTTTTACCCACATATTAAATATTATAACCCTTAATATTCTGTGTCTGCAGGAAGTCATCCAGTCGCTTTTTAAACGTCTGTACAGTCTCTGACCCAGCCACCTCAACAGGCAGAGAATTCCACCGCTTTATTGTTCTCACCATAAAATAACCCTTCCTATGCTTTAGGCTGAATTTTCTTTCTTCCAGTCTAAATGAATGACCCCTTGTCCTGTGTATAGTCCTGTTAATGAATAGGTTATCAGACAATGGTTGCTAATGGCCCCGTATATATTTATATAAAGTTATCAGATCCCCTCTAAGGCGCCGTTTCTCAAAACTAAACAGGTTTAAGCTTGTTAGACTTTCCTCATAACTTAACCCTTCCATTCCCCTTATTAATTTAGTTGCCCGTGTAGCGCTGTGTTTAAAATCTTATTGTGGCAATACCTATTTTTGGCCACCAGAGGGAGACAAGCGCGATCAGAGACACTGAACATTGGGACTACATTTCCCGGCGTGCTTTGCAAACAGACAGGAAGTGGGTGGGACACAGACGCTGTACATCCTGAGCCTCGTGGAGAACGCGCCAGAGCGCGCCAGGGAGTGCATGAGAGAGGACGCAGTGCTGCAGAGCGGAACCGTGACTAGGCCGGAGCGCAAGTGTGGCCTATCAGGATTCGAGTGGGGTCATCCTGCCTTGCCAGAAGGAGCCTTACTCATTGATAGACATCACCCAAGTTGCTATCCAGACAAGCTGAGGACCTCGAGTGAGGAGTACCGCGAGTCCATTGGATGGGAGAGCAGGCGGTAGCTGGACAAGTCCGGGCCGGAGCACAGAAAGCCTGACCACCTATCCAGTAGCCGGTATCCCAGCGAGGAAACAAGTGGAGAGACGTCCTGGGTCAGCAGAGCCTTGGTGATCAACGGATGGGTGAGAGGCCTCCAAGGCCGGTTTTACAAAAGCTCAAGCAAGCACGCTGTTGTTTATTTCTGAAACCCACAGGGCCCCAACTTGACTAGTCGAAGACATCGCTTAAAAGATTCACTGGCCAGTTGAATAGTACCCGGGTACCATAACACACACATACACTCACAGTTCGGGACTTAACCTGTTCGGGACTCACTCCCTAGTATCCGAAAGAGGAGCAAAGATTTGCATCTTATTTTGTTTTCCGCTGCGCGTTTCTCGTAATTACGAAGCATTGTATTTTTCTGTTCGGTCGCGTATTTTTCAGAAATACGCAGTCTCGCATTTCTTTTTCCGCTGCGCGTTTACCGCGATACGAAATACTGTAAATATATCTACGAACACCGTGTCTCATTATATGCCTTTTACTTCAGTAAACTATATAATTTATAAAATCCACAACGGTGCTGGAGTATATTTATTCCCTAGTGCGGGGAGACTGACCCGTGGTTCATTTTCAGCGGCTCCTCCGGGAGTGAGCGCTACAACCGTCTTTGCACTTTTTCTAGCGCTACAATATCTTTTTTTAAGACAGGTGCCCAAAATTGCACGGCGTATTCAAGGTGCATTCTGACCATTGATTTATACAGAGGCAAAATTATGTTTTCATCCGGAGAGTGAACTCCCCTTTTAATGCATGCCAATACTTTGCTGGCCTTGGCGGCTGCTGTTTATGTTTATGTTAAGTCTATGATTATTCCCAAATCCTTCTCCTGCTTGGATTTCCCTAACTCAGTACCATTTAGGGTATAAGTTGCTTGTGTTTTCTTTACTCCAAAGTGCATAACTTTGCATTTATCTAGATTAAATTTCATCTGCCCTTTAAGTGCCCAGTCCCCCAATCTATCTAAATCCCTCTGCAGTGAAGTAACATCCTGCTCACATTGTATTACTTTTCCTAGTTTTGTGTCATCTGCAAACACTGATACATGGCTTTCAATGCCTATCTCAAGGTCATTTATAAATAAATTGAATAGTATTGGTCCTATAACAGACCCCTGAGGGACACATATATATAAATATAAATATATATTTTTTCACTTAGATACCAGATATCTGTATCAACAATATTGCAGAACCAGAGTTCAAAATACTAGAGTAATTGATTGTCAAAGCCAGAGGTTACAACACAAGAGTAATTGATTGCCAATGCCAGGAGTCATACACAAATCAAGTCAATAGGAAACACTTGGGAGCACTGTGGGAGTGTGAGAACATGACAACGCGCTGTCTGGGCTAACTAAAGGGCTTGTATACCGGATTGTGTGCTTTCCTAATGCGCCCTGCCCCTTCGGACATCACGTGATAGGTGCTGGCGTGCATTTTATCCGGCGTTCGGCAAGTGAGCAGCGTGGAGGAGACTGCTGGATGCAGGAGGTACGTGACACGCCATAGTTGTATTTTGGTGTAACTGTAGTCAGAAAGGCACATACATTATTTGGCGGGACTGTACTAAAGCTAGACGATTCTGGATTGCCGTACAGTAAATGCACATTAAGATTTTTCTTACGCCAACTGTTTTGGACCTCTGGGTGTTTTTATTGTCACCCCCTATCCTGGGCCTCCCAAAACAGGATCAACTATAATTTAATCGATTGACATTAGCAAAGTTGAGAATACAAAACCATATAGTCTAAGGCTAGTGTCAGACGAGCGTCTTTGGGGAGCGGAAGGAAAGTCCGTGAGAGTGGACGTACCTTCGATTCGACGCCCGTCTGGCCATCTCGCTGAGCGCACTCCTAGCACTTTGACGGAGAGGCTTGGATAACGAACGCTTGTTGCGTGCGCATTTCATGCGCGCACAAGCTTGCACAAGCGTGTGACGGCCCCATTGCAACATCACAACGCTGCGACGGACAACAGTAAGCACGTCAGTACGGGCGCACATAGTACACTTGTCTGAAGACAGCCTTAGAAGGTAATCTAAAAGCTACATCTTTATATATACTATGAAAATATAAATGTTGTTAAGAACTCATTCACACTCTGAGTGAGCATCTTGCTCACATTTTAAAGCAGGAATCTATATATATCTCGGATCTCCACCCTCATCACTGAAATACAGCCAATGTCTGGATGTTATTTCAACCACTCCCAGAAAGAGATGATTATGCCGAGAGAAAAGTCTCTGTCTTGTATAATTTATTGCGTTCCGTATATGTTATACACGAGTGATATACAGTATGTTATATTTGATTGACATTGGCAGTCCGTCGAGTGGTTCCTGCTTCCTGGCTGAGCATAGATAACCACATAGATAATGTAAACCGTATAAAGAAATAAATGTAAATCAGAAGTAGATCAGATCTACAATCTATAACTATAAAATCGAATGTCCGTCGCCGCGCATCCGGTCTCTGTTGGCTGCGTGCGCAGCCAACAGAAACCCGATGTGCAGCGTCGGACAGACGCTGGATGCGCGCGCAGCCTCTACCCGTCGGCTGTGCGCGCATCCAGGAGAGGATGTAGGCCCAAGCCAAGCCAGGGACTCGCCTAAGCCTGGAGGCCGGCCGAGCAGCCTGCGACAGCCGAAGGACGGTCACCACTGGAGCTCAGGGCCGATGTAGGAGGATGTTGCCTACACATACTCACCTACATCGGCCCTTAGCTCCTCCAGCGATGGCAGTCTTGCATCCTGTGCCCGCTCTGTGTTGGTCGCCGGTATGATGTCACGAAAGCCTTTGACCCAGGGTCAAAGGCTTCCGTGACGTCATGCCGGCGACCAACACAGAGAGGGCACAGGATGCAGGACTGCCATTGCTGGAGGAGCTAAGGGCCGATGTAGGTGAGTATGTGTGGAACCGGTGGAGGACTCAAGGCCGATGTAGGTGAGTATGTGATCTCCACACACACCCCAACACCCACCCTGCTTGCTCGGCCGGCATCCAAGCTTAGGCGAGCCCCCGGCTTGGCTTGGGCCTAGGGTGGGTGTTGGGGGGGGAGTGGAGAGCACATACTCACCTACATCGGCCTCGAGTCCTCCACCGGTTCCACACGTACTCACCTACATCGGCCCGGAGCTCCTCCAGCGATGGCAGTCCTGCTTCCAGTGTCCTCTCTCCGTTGGTCGCCGGTATGACGTCACGGAAACCTTTGACCCTGGGTCAAAGGCTTTCGTGACGTCATACCGGCGACCAACACAGAGCGGGCACAGGATGCAGGACTGCCATCGCTGGAGGAGCTAAGGGCCGATGTAGGTGAGTACGTGTGGAACCGGTGGAGGACTCGAGGCCGATGTAGGTGAGTATGTGCTCTCCACTCCCCCCCCAACACCCACCCTGCTTGCTCGGCCGGCATCCAAGCTTAGGCGAGCCCCCGGCTTGGCTTGGGCCTAGAGGCCCAGCCGAGCCGGGGACTCACCTGAGCCTGGAGGACGCCCGAGCAGGCAACTCGGCCGGCCTCCAAGCTCAGGTGAGCCCCCGGCTTGGCCTGGGCCTAGAGGCCCAGTCGAGCTGGGGGCTCACCTGAGCATGGAGGCCGGCCGACAGGCTCAGGCGAGTCCCCGGCTCGGCTGGGCCTCTAGGCCCAAACCAAGCCGGGGGCTCGCCTAAGCTTGGACATATGGGGGTTACAGTGTGTGTATATATATACACACACACATATGGGGGTTAAAGTGTGTGTGTGTGTGTGTGTATATGTATATATATATATATACACACACACACACACATATGGGGGTTACAGGGTGTGTGTATATATATATATATATATATATATATATATATATATACACACCCTGTAACCCCCATATATACATGACTGCCCTCAGGGCAGGCTTTATACCTAGTAGGTAATAAAATATTATTGCATGCTAGAAAACACCCCAAGGACAACACAGTAGGATATAGGTCTGTCTAGTATCTATGCCACAACATTTACTTGCCTACAGCTAATCATTCCCGTTACCGAATACTATTCTGCGTTCGATTTAATTCCATCAGCTGATTTTTTTGAAAAAATATTGTCTTCTTGAAATATTGGTTGATTCAGTTAAATAAAATTCATCCAAGCCAAATTTTTTAAAAAAAATCTCCACATCTAGTAACAATTTCAGACTGTTGAAAAAGCCTAATAAGCAGAGTGAAAATACGTGGGCATAGATGTGCTTTCGCTGTTTCACTGAAAATCCCGGACTTATCCATTTTAAAGTGAAATTCTAGACATTCTGTTTTCCTAACACTTTACCACCGGGTGGGTTGTGCCTGGTGGCGGAGCGTGAACTAGTTAACTAGCATGTCCCGTTTTCTGGATTCTGCGGCGGGCCTCTCCTGCTGTCCGCCTATGCAGCTGATGTGCGGCGCGCGTCATTGACTGTTGAGGTGCAGCCTGAGCTCCGGCCGTTCTACGGCAGCCAATGAAACGCACCGTGCACCAAACAGCGGGTGGAACTGTCGTGGCCCATAGACGCCAGCATTTTACTGTAAACCCTGTAAACACCTCCTATAGGGGCGTAACTACCAGTGGTGCAGAAAGTGTCCTGGAGGGCCTCTGCAGCTTGCCCTGCTCTCTTCTTCATGGCCCCTGCTTTAGTGAGGGGAATTGGAGGCGAAGCAGCTGCAAGTCTCGCGACTCCATTTAGTAGAAAGAAGCCACAGGAACTTGCAGGGAATGGAGCTGACGTACTGCTGTGCACTGCTCCACGGGAGGCTGTCTTGCCCCTAAAATGTCACTCAGTGCGACCAGCACAGGAGAGCGGTGCCCACGAGCTCATGCAAAAGTGTGCTGAGGCAGGGCACCACACCATGAAGGTGCCAGGCAGCAGATCCACCTGGCAGCAGGAGAACCAGTGACCCAGAGTCAGCCAGCCTACACTCACCACCAGCTCCTGGGCCCTGCTACTGTATCCAAATCTGCCAGACATCCAATTGCCACACAAGAGTAAGTCCCGCACAGGTATTAAAGTGTGTGTATATGTTATGAGTGGGGGGCATTGTATGTGAGTGTGTTGGGAGTCATTGTGTGTGGGGGGTCAGTGTGTCTGTGTGTGTGTGTGTGTGTAGTTAGTCATAGTTTATATGTGTGGGCCTTTGTATAAATATCGTGGATGTGCTGTCATTAGAAAGGAGGCAGAGCCTCAACTTTTAGAAGAGCCACCATGCTGTTGAGTTCTGTGATACGTTCATACAAAGCACACATTATGGTGAGTTTTATTTCTGTGGAGCACTTTCATACGCTCATACACACTGCACATTACTGTGAGTGTTATTGCTGTGCCGCTCTGTGAAACACTCATACACACCACATATTACTGTGAGTTTTATTGCTGTGGAGTCAACATTGTGGACCTAGAGGGGTCCAGTGCGTGGTGCTGGGGGGATATGTTTTTGCGTAGGGTAGTGGGGGCCCCTCATGGGGTCCCACACCTGGGCCCCGAGGTTTCTAGTCACACCTCTGCCTCCTATTATAGATTCTGAATATACAATTTTTTACTGTAAATCCATTAAAATTAGTCTTATTTTAAATCTCGTAATTATGAATCTTACTGTAAATTCCAGACAGCGTAAATATTAAAGTAAGGAAATGTACGTTGTAAATATAACAGTGAAATATTAAAGTTGGGACTTACAGGTTTCAAAATTTAGCTATAAAATGTTAAAAATTTATTTACAGACTTTAGCATTAAAAAGTGTAAATGTTAAAATGACATATGACATTTAAATTACAGTAGGGAGAATGTGCGTTTTTACTGTAAATGCAATTACTGATTAGGATATATATCTTAATTGTTTACATTTTCATTGGTTTGTTCTTACATTTTTTTAATATGTATGAATATGTTTTGGTAAAGAATTAATACATATATTTTTATTGGTTTACATGCTCAGTCACATTATAAAGAGAAATAATTGTATGTTTATTCTGTTATTATTCTATTGTTCAAACGTATGATTAAATGTTGTTTTTAACCCATTAAGGACCACTGACGTACATAATACGTCCTGGGCAAAATTCCCCTTAAGGACCAAGGACGTACTATGTACGTCATGGTCCTTTATCCCCCCCCTCCAATCTCCCTATACTCACTTCTCTCTAACTGGGATCCCACGATGGACTGACTTCCTTGAAGTCAGCCGACGGTTTTATGGGCCTCAGCTGCCTCGATGACATCATCGCCGTGCGTGATAATGTCACTTTCAGGCATTCCCCAGCGCCTGCAGGGGGAACCTGAAAAGGGAGGTCCATTGGACGCCTCTCCCTCCCGAACGACTAGGGCTAGAAAAAAAGAGAGGTACGGCTGGAGAGAGCAGAGTTTTCACCTTTTCAATGGTGCCTCTCTTTAACCCCTTAGGTGCCATATCGCAATTCTGCACCAATCAGCGCCGGATCGCGATTCGAACCCAGAAGTGGCTGACAATGACATCTTGGATGCTAACCAAGCCTCCGGGTCACTCCCCAACCACTGACGTCGTCGCTGTATGTGCGATGATGTCAGTCAGTTAATCTCCTATCTGCCAAGTGGCAGCTAGAGGGTCATGTTTGGTATCATTGGAAAAATAAAAAAAATAAAAATAGATCTTGGAAAAGATATTGGACCGCATTACAATAAGGGATGGGCGTTCGGTTCGATTCGAGCGTGAGTTCGAATCGAACATCGGCATTACATTATGGGATGTTCGCGGTTTGTTCGACCGTGGACATTCCATAATAAAAAATGCGTCAACAGGTCTCCTAAATGTACCGGCGGCTGCCGTTACATTTAGGAGACCTGTGGCTGCGGCCCCCGGCCCCCATATCTCACCTGTCCTGCAGCTGTCCCGGCCTCCTGTTCCCCAGTCCATCTGGCCGTGGCTCCTCTCTGCCCCACGTCTTCATGCTGAATGATCTGATTGGGCAAAGTCCTGCGCCTGACCTGGACTTTGCCCAATCAGGGCTCTAATTCAATATTGATCCCTGGTTGGGCAAAGTCCAGGTCAGGTGCAGGACTTTGCCCAATCAGAGCTCAGCATGAAGATGTGCTTTAACCAAGCTCTGATTGGTTAAAGTCTTGCACCGACTTTAACCAATCAGAGCTTAGTTATAGCTCTGCCCCATGCTGAGCTCTGATTGGGCAAAGTCTTGCACCTGACCTGGACTTTGCCCAATCAGGGCTCAATATTGAATTAGAGCCCTTATTGGGCAAAGTCCAGGTCAGGCTCAGGATTTTGCCCAAACAGATCATTCAGGATGAAGACGTGGGGCAGAGAGGAGCCGCGGCCAGACGGATTGGAGGAGTTGACGGACCGGGGAACAGGAGGCCGGGACAGCTGCAGGACAGGTGAGTTACGGGGGCTGGGGGCCGCAGCCATAGGTCTCCTAAATGTACCGGCAACAACCGGTACATTTCGGAGAACTGTGAACACATTTTGCTTGTTCGGCCCCCATTGATTAACATTGTGTTCGAGTTCGTATTCGAACATTTTGGCCATTTGGCTGTTCGGATACGAACCGAACACAGTGGTGTTCGGCTCATCACTAATTACAATCTCCACGCTAAAATGGGGGCGGTAGGGAGAAAAACCTGCACCCGCAGTTTTCTCCCTACCTCCCCCGTTTTAGTGTGGAATTGCAATACAGGCGCTTAAAAAGCTGCCTGCATTGTTACCGCGCACTATCCCCTGGATGCTCGCGGCAGCGCTGAGCGCAGCCGCGAGCATCCACTCGATGGAGTCCATAGAACTCCATTGAGCCAGACGCCGACAGTCACATCACTTGCCGGATCTCGCCTCGCGAGATCCGGCCGGTCAGCGCAGTGATATGCAGGGAGAGACTGGGGGGACTTTTTCCCCCAGTCTTTCCCTGCTCCCGCCGGACGGAGGAGGCAGTTGGAGCTGCGGTCCGACGCGGGACAGGAGGTGAGTATCTGTCAGGAATCTGTCCCAGACTAAGCCTGTGCCCCCACCATAATCCCTGGCAGACATCTATTTACCTACATTTGCTTGTCATTAACCTGCTTATATTCGTATACAGGTTTCAGGATCCTCTCTGGCCGTTCATCTGCTATCGTGGTGCCTTCAGGTGTTTGCCATGACTCCTAATGAAGCCTGTTTAAAAGCGGGATCCACCCTTCCATCAGGGCTTCAACATTAACTTTCTGGTAGTGCGAGCAACCAGTCTAGTCCCTGAAGCTCTATGCTACTTGAATCTGAACTCTTCCTGTGAACCTGGCAAGTGCACCCTCGCTTTCAAGACTCCTCACTGGCAAGTGCACCCTCGCTTTCAAGACTCCTCGCTGGCAAGTGCACCCTCGCTTTCAAGACTCTTCGCTGGCAAGTGCACCCCACTCTCAAGACTCCTCGCTGGCAAGTGCACCCCACTCTCAGGACTCCTCGCTGGCAAGTGCACGCCACTCTCAGGACTCCTCGCTGGCAAGTGCACCCCACTCTCAAGACTCCTCGCTGGCAAGTTAAACTCTGCTTTCCAGCAGACCCTAGAACCAGCATACAGTCTATTGCTTGCATCATATAGACTCTGATGCATTTATTTACTGCTGTGTTTATTCTCTAAATAAACCCTTTATGCCTGGTAACCTACGTGACTCCTCCATTCACTGCATCATGGGCTCACCTCACCAACCATCGCACCCGGTTCCTGACAGTATCTGATTCTTTTTATTTTTTTTAGGCTGGTGTTAACGGATTCTGCAGAAGCGGAATCAGTTAACACCAAGTCCTGGCTCTGGCTAACTTTCCGCTAACCAGAGCCGGACGTTAACCAGCTTTGTAATTCTAATGCTGATTTAGGCTAGGGTCAGACAAACGCATTTTTCACGTCTACCATCAAAAAGTGTGTTGATGCTTCCGAACGCATTTTTTCACGGAAGACGCGATAGCGGTCATACGATGCGCAATTTCAGCCGTATTTTTTACGACAAAAGTCCGGCCGTGCAACGCAAGTGGAATTTGAACGCATTTTTTGAGAACGCTGAACCGCTAGTACTGACGTACTGAGTGCGCAGCTGCGGCATAGCGGCGTGTTTGCGTGATTAGGAGATGTCAGACACTGCTAATGTCCAGCCTACATAACGTCCAGACGCAAAAAGAGTTTTATTGACGATCCGTACAAAATCACGCCCGAAAATGCGCGTCGTCTGACCATTTTTGCGCATTCCGTGAAAAAATACGTCAATGCGTTCGGACGCACTTTTTCACGTTCGTGGGGAAAAATGCTTTCGTCTGACCCTAGCCTAAATGTTCGTTCGCACTGCGTTCGTCTGACCCCAGCTTAACACTTTGCGCTCCCCATGTTAAGTATAGGGAACGCAAAGTACAGTAACTTCGCTTTGAAAGCGCAAGGTACCAAACGCAAATGGTTACTTAACCCATTTGCGTTTGGATTGTAATATGCGGTAGACACCGCGGCTAACGTTAATGCTCACGCAGTTGAGCGCTAACGTTAGCAACAAGATTGTAATGTGGCCCATTGTCTGGGGGGGTATAATAAAATATGACTTCAATTGACATTTAAACAGGATGAGCATAAAATGGTCAAAATGAGCTCAGCGCACAGCACACTGGCTCAGCAGTGAAGGGGTTAAAAACATGTAAAAATTGTGTACTTCTAACTTCAGGCCAAAATTTGGAAACTATTTAGGCTAATGACAGATGAACGCAGTCTGAGCACACTCTGCATGCTTGCATAACGAACGGACGTACTGACGGAAGATACTGTAGACACCACACGGTCTGTTTTTTTTAATGGATGTAGAAAGAAAGGGAAATATGGGAATCAAAATTAATTAAAATAAAATTACAGGTACAGTCAGCCAGACCAAAAAAACGTCTGAGCGTCAACGTGATGGACTTTGCAAATGCGCTGCATCTGACGTTGCCTCATCATGCACGCAGGCCGCTACGCGGACGCGGTGCACTCTGAGCGTCCATCGTAGCGCTTTTACGTCGAGGCCTAAATGGCGTCCGTTGCCACCTGCGTGGTGCGTGCGCGCTTCGGTGCGCACATACTTCATGCGTTGGTCTCTATTGATCACAAATCAATGCTACGACGGATGTTAAACTGTGTGGCAACACGGACATGATGACTGCGTTCGTCTGACGCTAGCCTTAGCCGGGGTCTTTTTTGTAGGATGTAGATTTTGGGGATTAAAGTTAAAAAAAGTGTGTTTTTTCCATTTTTTTCATAATATCATACATTTCTTATGGTAAATTATAGGATATGATGAAAATAATGGTATCTTTGGAAAGTCCATTTAATGACAAGAAAAACGGCATATAATATGTGTGGGTTCCATAAATAAGTAAGAGAAAAATTAGACCTAAACACAAGGGGCTCTATTACATTCTTTGCGCAAAAAAGCTTGCGCAGCGCATTCATTTTTGCGAGCAGCTTTAAACGTTAACGAGCGATAATTAACGCTGGTATTACAATCCTAGCGCATTTTTTCATCCGTCAGGAAATAGCGGGCGTAAAATTGACGCGCAAAAATGCACGCACAGTACCTTTGCACTCAGAAATAACAGCGCAATGGAATTCTTAATGCGAGGCCATGATTCTTGGCAGATCAAGGGAAAAAAAAGAGCGCAGTGGCGTATCGCGCACAAATCTTTGCGTTAACATTTTCACCAAAATCCCCTAATTTCAATTGAAAACCACACCTATGGCAAGGTAATAAATAGCGTCAGCCATTTTCAAACGGTGACTTTGTCTGTTCTTTTGTTAGGCAGATACAGCGTCCCAGGTGGTTGGTGGTTTTTGGTGAGCAGAGCGAGATAGCGACAGAGGCAGAGGCGAGATCAGTGCAGGGTAGCATTAGGAGCGGAAAGGGTAGGAGCATAGAGGTTAGGAGCAGAGAGGGTAGGAGTCCTGAGAGCGAGGGGAGTGATGCTAGGCCAGGCCCATCTAGCCAAGGGACAGGTGTTGCGCTAGGGACAGGACAGGGAGTCAGAGCGCAGACACACTCCAGGACACAGGTGTCAGAGGGGGCCTCATCCCAGCGCATACGTGAAGACCGCTATACGCTTGAGGAAAAAAAGGTGTTAATAGCAGCATTCATAGCTAGGGCACAGCGGCTGGATGACAAGGCGAAACTGGGCAGCACCGTCAGAGGCTGTGGAGGGAGATTCAAGGAGCTGTGTGTGCGCTGGGGAGGAACCGCTCCATAGACTCTATTAAGCACCGGTACCAGGACTGCAAGTGGGAGCTCAGATCAAAGATGGCCAGGGAACTGCGCGAAGTGAGGCAGACTGGAGGTGGACCATCCCATGTGTTTGTGTACGCACAGTGGGAGGAGCAGTTAAGGGAAACGCTGACTGTCACTGGCGTGCAAGGTTTCTTGGCGTCACCCAGCCAGGGGTACAGGACACATCCACCGACAGTGAGTATAGCTTGCATCCTGAATATTACCTGTGTCTAATGTGATTATGATGTTTTGTACAGCCAAATATAGTATGCTGATGTTTGGACTACATATCCCATGATGCCCTGTCACCCAATTGCTACAGAGTGCATCATGGGACTTGTACTCCACATATATTCGAAGGTGCCAGGATGCCTGAAACTGAGAAATTGACAATAATGTGATGATGTAGTCCTGTTTGCAGGTGATATGGGGGAAATGCAAGAACAGAGTGGATATGACTGTGATTGAAAATGAGGTCAAAGATGTTGAGGCAAGACAGGGTTAAATGTGTATTTGGTTAGTTGAATCATGCTGGCACCTGTGTCTGACACTTAAATATTTTGGTAATGAATGTACATCCAACAGTGTATTGAGCATTGCACTCATGTTCTCCTGTCCTCTCCTCATAGCTAGTACATCTAATGCCCAGTCACCCTCAAGAACATCACCTGCTCCCAGGGTTCACCAGCGAGACCTCAGTGATGTGTCTGATATTGAGGAGGAACCTGGACTGGAGCCCACAGATGAAGGCCTCTTAGTGGCCACCCCATCACCTCCACATCTGCGTGGAACACAGCGCCGAGGCCACCCAGTCCCGCATGCTGTGGCTCAACCCCAGGAGCAGCCTGAACCCCAGCAGCAGGATCGGCCCCAGCCTGGACCACAGCTACCAGCCGCAATAGCCACCAATCCCATACTGCAGCAGCTCCTGGTCAACATGGCTGACCTGCTGCAGAGCCAGCAGGCTGGGGAGCAGGCAACTGCTATCCTGGGGGAGAGGATCCATGGGCTGGAGCGGGAGATGCGGGCCAGGCGCCGCCAGTCTCATAGAGGCATTAATGAGATGCGGCTACTGAGGGGGAAATGTCCACAGGCTTAAACCGCCTGTGCAACATATTGGAGGCTATGTTGGAGCAGCAACGCTCTAGAACACCGCCTCCGGCACCCCAGAAACAGCCCCCAGCACCCCAGCCTCCAGCACCACAGCCTCCAGCACCACAGCCTCCAGCACACAGCCTCCAGGACCAGCCACCAGGTGCAGTACCCATCTAACAGCCAGCCAGCCAGCCCAGTGCCTCAGCCTCAACCTCCAGGGGGCAGCCACTACGTGGTGCCAAGAAGCCTAGGAGGACGTGAGAGGTTTTTGTTTTGTCTTATCCTTTTTCAGGTTTACGTTAATTTGTGTGACCAGCTGATGGCGTATTTCATTTATGCAGCTCTCTATACAAAGCTATGTATGTTGCTTAAACCATGTCTTACAACTCCGCTGAGGCCTCTTATTAATACATATCCTAGTTTTGGGATATTGCACCTGAGTTTCACCTTGCAGCTCCTACGTTTTAGACACCAGTGTCCTCATCAATGTCTGCTAATGATTGTGTCCAGTGGCGTAGCATGGGGGGGGCTGGGGGCGGTGGCCCCGGGCGCAGTTTTTTTGGGGGCGCCAGGGGCGCATTAGTGGGCCCCCGCCGCCGGTTTCCCTGCCCTGTAACGGTCAGTGCATACAGGCAGCCAGCGGCAGCGGCGCACTCTGGAAACGCCGCGGTGGCGCCTGCACCGCCCCCTCACGTGACCTGTCACATGAGGGGTGGCGCCAGTGCAACGTGCTTAGACTGGGCTGCAGGCGCCGGCGCGGCATTTACAGAGTGCGCCGCTGGCTGCCCAAGAGCACGATGACCATCACAGGGAAACCAGCGGGGGCCGCTATGATACCCCAAACTGGCCCCCCTACCGACCCACGGGCCCTCAGAGCCGGTGAGCGGGGTGGGGGAGGGGGCAAATATATTCATGTGTGAGCTACTGGGGGCAAATATAGTCATGTGTGAGCTACTGGGGGCAAATATATTAATTTGTGAGCTACTGGGGGCAAATATATTCGTGTTTGAGGTACTGGGGGCAAATATATTCATGTTTGAGGTACTGGGGCAAATATATTCGTGTTTGAGGTACTGGTGCAAATATATTTGTGTTTGAGGTACTGGGGGCAAATATATTCGTGTTTGAGGTACTGGGGCAAATATATTCGTGTTTGAGGTACTGGGGCAAATATACTCGTGTTTGAGGTACTGGGGCAAATATATTCATGTTTGAGGTACTGGGGGCAAATATATTCATGTTTGAGGTACTGGGGCAAATATATTCATGTTTGAGGTACTGGGGCAAATATATTCATGTTTGAGCTACTGGGGGCAAATATATTCATGTTTGAGCTGCTGGGGGCAATATATATATATCCATGTGTGAGCTGCACATTACTGTGGGTTTTATTGCTGTGGAGCACTGTGATACGCTCATACACTCTGCACATTACATTGTATCACAGTTAAGGGGTTCAATGCCCTAATGGTGGAAGGGAATCGGGGCATCCTAACGTGTCCATAGGTTGGGGGGCGCACAACTCTTGGCTGGCCCCGGGCGCTGACAACCCACGCTACGCCACTGATTGTGTCACAACTGTACAACAGGTTATGTGACCATGGTTAAGATAACAAGGTTATGTGTCGCCACCTGGAATGACAAAAGGGTTCCTTGATGTTAACGTGATGCGTTCAATCCTTCCGCTCACAGGCGACTGTCATCATATTTTAGGTTTGTGACTGGTGTCTATACCCAGTGGAATCTATATACACTATATTGCCAAAAGTATTTGCTCACTCATCCAAATAATCAGAATCAGGTGTTCCAATCACTTCCATGGCCACAGGTGTATAAAATCAAGCACCTAGGCATGCAGACTGTTTATACGAACATTTGTGAAAGAATGGGTCGCTCTCAGGAGCTCAGTGAATTCCAGCGTGGAACTGTGATAGGATGCCACCTGTGCAACAAATCCAGTCGTGAAATTTCCTCGCTCCTAAATATTCCACAGTCAACTGTCAGGTGTATTATAAGAACGTGGAAGTGTTTGGGAACGACAGCAACTCAGCCACGAAGTGGTAGGCCACATAAATTGACAGAGCGGGGTCAGTGGATGCTGAGGCGCATAGTGCGAAGAGGTCACCATCTTTCTGCAGAGTCAATCGCTACAGACCTCCAAACTTGATGTGGCCTTCAGATTAGCTCAAGAACAGTGCGCAGAGAGCTTCATGGAATGGGTTTCCATGGCTGAGCAGCTGCATCCAAGTCATACATCAGCAAGTGCAATGCAAATTGTCGGATGCAGTGGTGTAGAGCACGCCTCCACTGGACTCTAGAGCAGTGGAGACGTGTTCTCTGGAGTGACGAATCGTGCTTCTCTATCTGGCCACCTGATGGACGAGTCTGGGTTTGGCGGTTGCCAGGAGAACGGTACTTGTCTGACTGCATTGTGCCAAGTGTAAAGTTTGGTGGAGGGGGGATTATCATGTGGGGTTGTTTTTCAGGAGCTGGGCTTGACCACTTAGTTCCAGTGAAAGGAACTGTGGGAACAGTTTGGAGCTGGCCCCTTCCTCTTCCAACATGACTGTGCACCAGTGCACAAAGCAAGGTCCATAAAGATATGGATGACAGAGTCTGGTGTGGATGAACTTGACTGACCTGCACATAGTCCTGACCTCAACCTGATAGAACATCTTTGGGATGAATTAGAGCGGAGACTGAGAGCCAGGCCTTCTCGTCCAACATCAGTGTGTGACCTCACAAATGCGCTTCTGGAAGAATGGTCAAAAATTCCCATAAACACACTCCTAAATAGACATGTGCACAGCACAAAATTTAGTTTTGAACTAATGGATTAGTCCTAAAACACAAATTAATTTAGTTGATGAAGAAATATGTTTTCAGTTATTTAGTATGAAAACAAATTTCATTCCTCCAAAAACCAATGTATACAAATTAATACTGTAGTAGTGGCTCCTCAGTGGGCTGAGATCAGCTGCTTTTTACAGTATTTATTATTCTTTATTATTATTCTTTATTTATAAAGCGCCAGCATATTCCGCAGTAGCTCTCATTCTCAGCACAATGTGTCAGGCAAAGCTGCTACAATGTAATAACAAGCAATTGGTGATAGGGAGAAAATGTTACTTATCTTGGGATGAAGTGCTGAAGGAATTCCCTGAAGATGGTCTGTTGCTCCACATTAAGTACAAGAAAAAAATGGGAACCTCAGCGTCTGAAGAAATCCCCGTTGGTCTATTAGACAGACCACAGATACTGGAATCGCCAAATAAACCCAGTTGATGGGTAAAGATCAATAAAGCTTTTATTCCAAATTAAATAAATAAATGCAAAGCCCAACGTGTTTCGTCTACTGAATAGAACTTTTCAAGGGCGGTGATAATACATGAAGTATCAAAATAAAATAGTATAACTATAGTAGAAGAGTAGAAGACACCATCTGAGTAACTTGCTGATGTTATCAGCTACTCAGTCTAACCAATGTAGAGGTAGAGGGTTATGATCCATTACCACGGTAAAATCACGGTCATACAGATACGGTTGCAGCTTTTGCAAGGCCCACACCACAACTAGGCACCCTTTCTCTACCACCGCGTATGCGACTTCCCTGTG
The DNA here is from genome assembly GCA_009667805.1 of Leptobrachium leishanense. Classification (NCBI taxonomy): domain Eukaryota; kingdom Metazoa; phylum Chordata; class Amphibia; order Anura; family Megophryidae; genus Leptobrachium; species Leptobrachium leishanense. The sequence continues at coordinate 85,453,743 of CM019072.1, read as the reverse complement.
TAAAAGCTTTAGACTCAGGTAAACTATGGGGTGCTCTTCTCCCTTAGCATTAACCTGGCTAAGCACTGCCACAAGGCCATAGTTTGAGGCATCTGTCTGCACCACAAACCGTTTACCAAAATCCGGTGCTTTAAGCACTTGGGAGTTACAATTAGCTACCAAACTGGTTGACACCAACCCTAGTGATGCCCCTGCATAACCACCGTAAGAGATGTAAATTATCAAAATCATTTTAGATAAATTAGATGAAAAATAATATAATGGAACAAAAAAAATGAATCCTTAATCTGTGCATGTGATTACTGAATCAAAACAATCATAGGATGAAAAAGTGAAGAAGAGCAATACTACAACAATAATGCTTAAATTTTCTTAAAGATTCTCAAAAGGCTTCACATTTACACACATAGTGCTTCACATTGATGAGTTAATAAAAACTTACTACTTATTCGTGTAAAGTTCTGTAGCCAATTTTCTTCTGTGCATCAAGCTTTTTCCCATGGATGGGCCTCATATTTAGTTTGGCACCTGCCTAAACCCACGTCACTGTGACAAAAAAATGCTCTCTTCCCCCTCCACTCCCACCTTTTGACTATATCAGTCTGATTGTTTCCCACACGTCATGACAGAAGACCATTCTTTTTATTCTCACCATTTTGATCAGAGGAAAATGATCTGATGCATTTCCTTGTAACAAAAAACAAGAAAAAAACCTCAGTCTTGTCCTACTGAGTTTGTGTGCTTTTTGATATTTCACTGCCGGGAGAAAAAGATATATAACAAATCAGAACAAAATATGTGTTTTGCTGCTGAGAAGAAACATTTTCAATATATTAACCTCTTCATGATAGTGTTTTGCATGCTCTTTCCTAAGATACGCTATCTGTTATGAACTAGATTTATACACTTATGCTTAAACAATATGTATTATCAAAGGGTTATACTTTCGGCACTTTTTATTTGTGATTCAAATGAACCGCCAAATTAATATACTTACATACAGTTGCAAAAAATTGTGAGCCCTTTAGAAATGGCAGAATTTATACATCAGTTTGTCTTAAAATATAATTTGATATTCATCTAAGTTACAGTGATCAAGACACAATCTGTTTTAACTAATAACACACAAATTATTATAATGTTCTTGAACATGTTGTATATATTATTCATATATCACAATATAGGCCCATACCCTGGGTGCATTCTTATCTATCACCCATGGTGGGGGCAAGGGAGGGCTTATGGTTGGGGCAAGGGAGGGCTTAGGCCCCGTTCACACTGTGCGATTTATCGCGTGGATTTTGCCGCGATGTCGCAGCAAAATCCGCGCGATGTCGCACTGTGTAGCTTCTCCAATGCATTTCAATGGAGCTGCTCACATCTTGCCGCGCGATGTCGCGTGACGTTGCATGTCGCGCGTCGCAGAAGCATGTCGTTGGTACATGACCCTTTTTTTGCGATTTGCTATCTGCGATTTTGCGATTTGTATTGGTGGTGCTTTGCAAAAATCGCACAAAACAGCGATGTCGCGCAACATTATCGCACCATAGCGCAAATATGGAAATCGCGCGGAAAGTCACGCGATTTTCAAATCGCACAGTGTGAACGGGGCCTTAGGGTTGGGACACTATGGCATGTTAGACTTTACTTGTAATAATCCTCTAGACATGACCTGGGACCATTCATATATATTTAATTGAGGGAGGAAGATCCAAACTAAATCAATTATTTATAACTGTTGCAAATGTCACAACATTATCTTTGTGACATGCTAATATGATTATTATAATTATTATTTATTACAATAGTTATTACAATAACTAATCTGCGCATCAATAGTTGTTTGCTAATACAACTCATGAAGAAGTTACACGATTAAAAAAAGTATTAAAAAAAACTTAAAATAGTCTTGAGCTGGGACTTCAAGGAGGTGGGCTGACCAAAATGGCTGCATCTTAATCTTGCTGCGTCGCAGTACAGTCTTTTTATTCAAACCACCGGGATGCACCATTCACTGCTTACAACTCTGCCCAGCCATTTAGGGAGTACTTTCTACTAGCTGGCAGCCTGGTTTGCAATTGCTGCAGTTCGACCCTACTTGCGCCCTGGAGGTCCCAAGGCCACTAGCAGGCTGCACCTTTCCCGCACTTACCAGCGAGTGCGCAGCCCCTCCTCTTGGCATGGTCGAGAGCACACCCTTTCCCGGTCTTGGCACCCACGACTATGGAAAAGCCGGCATTTATGGCCCGGCTGCCTCTCAGATCCTGGCAGCAACCGCATGCTCCTGGTTCGCCCGCCATCTTGGTGGTATGAAGGGAGGCCTCACTGTTGATTACCGCGCTGTACTCTACTCAGCAGCCTGTTTAGCGGGAAGGGCCGCGACTCTCCTAATCGGCTCCTCCCTGCAAGTGGGACTAGAAGGGACAATGAGAGGATCCTGGACCCTGCCTATCTCTAGCTCCATTACCCCTGCCGCTAGGGCAGCCATCAGGGGCTGGAAGACCATGATGTGTTAAGGGGCCCAGTAGCTCCAGGGGCCCTGGCAAAACCCAGTGCAGCTTATTTAAGTGCCACAGATTTATGTGTCCCTCCATGCCACCCGGGACTGGACCACCAAGATATCAATAAGTTTCCCTATGGGCCACAGCATGTGGGGCTCCAAATAGCATTCAAACCAGGTAAGCAGAAGAGGAGGAAAAGGTTTTATTAATGGTTTTACTGAAATGGGCAGCTGAGGAAAGGGGTACCCCGACCAATGGTTCAGTAAGGGGCCCCATGATTTCTGCTGGCAAAGCCTGCCTGCGGCACCACCACAGATTTACAGGGCCTTCTCCTTCCATTTCGATTTGGGCCACTTGCTGTTTCCCTGGCAACACACCATTTATGTACTAGACAAACACAGTCCAGTTGTAGGGATGAGCTGTTCGGTTCGATCTGTTTGGAGTTCGCATCGAACATCGGCCGTTCGGCTGTTTGCAAACTCCAAACATTTCCGCATGTTAGCCGCATGTTCACCCACAATGCACCACAATGGACCACAATGCACTTTTCCAATGGCCTGAAGCTTGTAATTGGCTACAGCCTTGCACCTGACCACAGGTCAGGTGCAAGACAGGTGCAAGACTATGCCAATCACGGCTCAGAGTCCTGATTAGGCAAATTTTGCCCAATCATGGGCTCACAGAGCTAAATCCCACAGCACACTATATAAGGCTTCACACAGCCCCCATCATGTATTTTTGGAGAGGAGATTGTTCTGTTAGTGTGTGTTCTCACTGCTAGCAGCTATTGTGGGGGTCTCACTTCTACAAGATATCTGGGAATTGTTGTAATCTGTGTGTTCTCACTGCCAGCAGCTATTGTGGGGGTCTCACTTCTACAAAATATCTGGGAATTGTTCTAATCTGTGTGTTCTCACTGCCAGCAGCTATTGTGGGAATCTCACTTCTACAAGATATCTGGGAATTGTTGTAATCTGTGTGTTCCTACTGTCAGCAGCTATTGTGGGGGTCTCACTTATACAAAATATCTGGGAATTGTTGTAATCTATATGTTCTCACTGCCAGCAGCTATTGTGGGGGTCTCACTTCTACCAGATATCTGGGAATTGTTGTAATCTGTGTGTTCTCACTGCCAGCAGCTATTGGGGGGTCTTACTTCTATCAGATATCTGGGAGTTGTAATCGGTGTCTTGTCACTGCCACCCATCAGGGGGTCGCACTGATTTATAGGAGGTTCCTGGGAATTGTAATCTGTGTCTTGTCACTGACACTCATCAGGGGGTCTCACTGATTTATAGGAGGTTCCTGGGAATTGTAATTTGTGTCTTGTCACTGCCACCCATCAATGGGTCTCACCGATTTATAGGAGGTTCCTGGGAATTGTAATTTGTGTCTTGTCACTGCCACCCATCAGGCGGTCTCACAGACTTGTAGCAGATATCTGGGAATTATAACCTGTGTCTTGTCACTGCCACGCATCAGGGGGTCTCACTGATTTATAGTTGGTTTCTGGGAATTGTAATCTGTGTCTTGTCACTGGCTGCCAGCTATCAGAGTGTCTCACTGAGTTATACCAGAGTTCTGGAAAATCTTTAATCTAGATAACACAGCTGAATCAGAGTTCTGCATATCTACAATTTTTATAACAGAGTTGAATCAGAGTTCTGTATATCTTTAATCTGTATATCACTCACCATGTCAGAAAGACCAAACAGGACAGGGAGACGCTCCCAGACACAGATAAGAGGGCAAGCAGCCTCTGTGTCGGGAGGCTGTGCCTTTGGTCGTCATGGACATGGTGCATCCTCTGCAGGGGACAGCTTGTCCTTTCTAACTGTTGCTGGCCGTCTTAAGCAGCAGCAACATACAGAGGATTTGGTGGATTGGCTAACCAGGCCAGCCTCATCCTCCGAGTCCTCTGCCAGCCAGGCTTGTAGTGGTTTACAGTCCACCTCAGCTGCCAAAGCATCTAAAGCAGCCTCCATGTCCACAGCTACTCCTGCCGTAGCCTCACCAACATACACGGAGGAGTCAGCTGAATTGTTTGACTACAATGACAGTGACATGCTGCTTGAGGATGCACAGCAGCTACAGTGCTCTGATTCAATCTCTGAGGTTGAGGAAGGTAGTATAATCAACCTAGAGGAAGGGGGTGCCAGTGACACACAAATAACTGGCACTCATGTTCCCCCAGCAGCTGCAGCATATTGCGAGGTTGGCTCCAGTGACAAGGAGATAGGGGGTGATGACGATGACGAGGTCACTGACTCCACCTGGGTGCCTGATCGAACAGAGGAGTCAAGTGAGGAGGAGGAGGCACAACAAACACAAGGCACAATGTCCTCTTAGACCAACTGTAGCCAGTCCAAGGCATCAGAAGTCACAGCTGCTCAGGTGCAGAGTGCTGTTGTCTCAAAGCACATGTACAGGAAGTCTGCTGTCTAGGAGTTCTCTAAGAAATGTGCAGCAGACCGCACCGTTGCTTTTTGTAATCCATGTCAGATGAGGATCAAGCGTGTGAAAGACATCCCACGCTTGGGTACCACGTGCTTGAGCTGACATATGACCACCTGCCATGCATCCCATTAGCACAACACTTTGCATAGGTCCTCCTCCTCCTCATATGTCTCTACCCCCACTATATGTCCTGCCATGTCATTGCCTACAACCTCCACTGACAGGGATGATGCTACAGTAATGGGTGTAGCAGGTCCTTCCTCAGAATGTGACAGCATCCCATCAGTTGAAGATTTACGCAGTCAGATTACGTTGCCCCAGCTGCTGCAGCGTAAGAAAATATATAGTCCCAACCATCCTCAAGCATAGCGTCTAAATGCCAGCTTAGCAAAATTACTCGCATTACAGCTGCTGCTTTTCCAGCTGGTAGACTCTGCTTCCTTCCATGAATTTGCCGAATGTGCTGTACCACAGTGGCAGATTCCAAAACGCCATTTCTTTTCACGGAAGGTCATTCCAGGACTATACCAGCACGTGGAACACAATGTTATGAAGTCATTGGGAAAGGCAGACAGCAGCAAGGTGCACATGACTTTAGACACGTGGTCCAGCAAGCATGGACAGGGCCGTTACATTTCCTTCACGGCACACTGGGTAACTCTGATTGCAGCTGGTAGGGATCCAAAACAGAGGTAGTGTAGCGATAACAATGTCCTTCTTGAGTATGATGGATTTCAAAAACTTTTCGGAATCCTCTTCAGGGTACCCCTCAAATGAAGAGAGAAAAAGACATCATAGTGCGACCCGTATATCACTTAGTGGAAAGGATAGATGAATAGATCTCACTCACATGAAGTGGAACCCTCCTGGTTCTGGGTCAGTCGTTTTTAGGGTCGTTCACTGGCCACCCAAGTGCCCCTCTTGAAAGGATCGGTTCTCCTGGCGAGGATAGATATCCACATTATCCGGAGGTTACTGAATCCAAAGAGTCCACTCGAAGGAGCCCATAAAAAACTCCAAAGAGTATAGGGTAAATGAAAACATTAAAAATGTTTTTAAATGAGTAAAATATTTAATAACAAATAAAAACAAAAACAATATGCCAGGACGCCTTTCGCCAAAATAGATAATGTATCAAAAGGCTTCCTCATCTGGCTGTTGTTTGACATGAATCATACACTGGTTTAAATAGCCATATTCATTTACCCTTAGCCAATCCCCCTCCACTTTTTGGCGGGAAAATTGGCATATCCAATAGGAAAGAGACTTTCTTTTTCTTCTACCCAATCCAAATTCAGTATTTGAAAAGAGGAAGTGACACACATAAACACAAACATCTCCACTGAAAGTGTTGTTTACATAATCAATACGAATGTGTTTCTCAATAGATAATGTATATTTATACAAAACGAACGTATTTTATTAAAAACGAAACGAAAAGATTCCCCTTTTTTTCTTTGTACTTTCCTTCCGCCGTGAATCGAAAGCGCGCGCATGCGCAATAAACCCATCCGGAAATCCGAAAAGAATCCGAAAAGAATCTGAAAAGAAAAGAATCCGAAAAAAATCCGAAAACCTATCACCCCGCTGGGGGCCGCACACAGGCCCTGAAACGAGGCACCCACACGTGCACACCCCCAATGGACCGGGATGGGCACAGAAACATGAAAGTAGCCCTCTCCCCACACCTCCCCCCGCAACAAAACGAAAGTGCGCACATGCGCTGTGGACTCAACAGGGGGGGGGGGAAGGACAACCTCCCAAAAAATGGGCAATCTATCACCAAGAGGACAAGATACCCACATGTACATATCCATTACTCCGGTGCCAACAGATACCGAGCATAGTGTAGGGGATAGCTAAACTCCACCCCCCGTAATACTGTCTAAACAAGAGAGGAGAAGGACTGACCATGACCATAGATCCATAAATTATAAAAAATGGCACAACTCAAAATCACTATTTAAACCAGAAGGGATGAGTGTGTTTAAGGTGTAAATCCACCTCATCTCCAAACAATGGATTTTTTTATTAAAGTCCCCTCCTCTCCAATGAGGGGTTACTTTTTGTATGGCCATAAAACACATACCTTCTGGAGATTGGCCATGCACATTTTTAAAATGGGCTGAGACTGAGTGAGTGGTTAAACCCCTCAAAATGTTGTAAATATGCTCCCTAATTCTGATGGTTAACGACCTTTTTGTGTGGCCCACATAGTGTAGGCCGCAGGGACAAGTAAGTTTATAAACAAAATTTTTGGTCCTACAGGTGATAACCCCCCTAATCTTATATGTGTTGCCCTTATATATAAAGTCGGGGATAAATGCCTTACTTAATTTCAAGTTAGTACATGTAGGACATGACCCACAGCGGTAGAATAGATAATAGTATCAAGACAAAAACTTACTTTAAGCAGGTCGATGTGAATAGTTATATCGAACAGACAAGTTGTCACGCCTAACATTGGCTTAAAGGTGTCCCTAAGGGACAATTCAAGAGAATAAAGTAAAGCGCAACTGTACAGAAGATGCCCAATATACCCAACAAGCCAACAAATTAAAGTTGGATTTTGTGGCCAAGGGATATAGGGAGGAAACCTTAGATTCCACTATCGAGGAGATTAAGGCATTAGACAGGAAGGTGACTTTACAGTATAAACTAGACATGTGCATTCGTTTTAGTACTAAAACGATTTAGTCCGAATTTTGGGATAATTTAGTTTTAGTATGACTCAAGAGAAACGAAACTTCTCAGTCCAAAAAACGAAAGAAACTAAAATAAAATGCACTACATTTTAGTTTCAGTCCTTTTTGTGATATTACATTGAGTGAAGGAGACCAGCAATGAAGAGCGCAACATCCGAAGTTCTGCACCCTCCACATGCCAATGCTGTAGGATGTTCTATACAGAGAGGGGCATTAACTAATGCAGGAGGATGTTCTATATATTATACAGAGAGGGGTATTAATGCAGGAAGATGTTATATACATTATACAGAGAAAGGTATAAATTGAGGAGGATGTTCTATACAGAGAGGGACATTAATTCAGGAGGATGTTCTATAGATTATACAGAGAGGGGTATTAATTAATGCAGGTGGATGTTGTATACATTATACAGAGAGGGGTATTAATTAATGCAGGAGGATGTTCTAAACATTATACAGAGAGGATCCTTTTTTTTTAAAGCCCTTTAAATCCAGTGGCTGTGAGCGCGGAGATCGGCTGCTTGTTTCATTATCTCAGTACAATGTATCAGGCTCAGCTGTTACAGTAACTGACTAACAGCGCTCAGAGTTTCAGTAAAACAAGGAAATAATATTGTTCGAACGTCTTATAAATAAAAATATTATTTACTAGTTTTACTGAAACTCTGAGCGCTGTGATGAGCAGCAGTCAGTTACTGTAACCGCTTTGCCTGACACGGGGCAGTATTACAATGTTGGTGCTAACTTAACCAGAGCTGTTGTAAACTGAAAACCTCCATAGGCTTACAATGGCTCTGGGAAGTTTAAACAGCTCTGGTTAAGTTAGCACCAACTATGTATATGGCCCCATTGTGCTGAGAGTGAGAGATACTGTAACAAGCAGCGATCTCAGACCTCTGAGGAGCCACTACAATAGTAATTGTATCCATTGGTTTCGGATGAATGAAATTAAGTTTTCATACTAAAGAACTGAAAACGAATTTCCTTTAGCAACTAAATAAATTGCATTTTAGGACTAATCCATTAGTTCAAACGAAAATTTGTGCTGTGCACATGTCCTAGTATAACCTATTGAATTGGGAAGAATAATGACATCATGTTCATTTCGGATTATAAATAACATACGAAAGAAATTCATCATATCATTAGGAAAAACTGGTCCTTACTTAAACGTGATCCAATTTGAAAGATCTCATCGGTGATACACCCAAATTGGTAAATAGGGGAGCCACAAATTTAAAAAAAGTTTTGGTAAAAAGTCATAAAAAATCCACAGATCAATGGCAATTTATTCAATTTGAAAGAAGGTTTCTACCGCTGTGGGTCATGTCCTACATGTACTAACTTGAAATTAAGTAAGGCATTTATCACCGACTTTATATATAAGGGCAACACATATAAGATTAGGGGGGTTATCACCTGTAGGACCAAAAATGTCGTTTATAAACTTACTTGTCCCTGCGGCCTACACTATGTGGGCCACACAAAAAGGTCGTTAACCATCAGAATTAGGGAGCATATTTACAACATTTCGAGGGGTTTAACCACTCACTCAGTCTCAGCCCATTTTAAAAATGTGCATGGCCAATCTCCAGAAGGTATGTGTTTTATGGCCATACAAAAAGTAACCCCTCATTGGAGAGGAGGGGATTTTAATAAAAAAATCCATTGTTTGGAGATGAGGTGGATTTACACCTTAAACACACTCATCCCTTCTGGTTTAAATAGTGATTTTGAGTTATGCCATGTTTTATAATTTATGGATCTATGGTTATGGTCAGTCCTTCTCCTCTCTTGTTTAGACTGTATATATGTGCGTCTTACGGGGGGTGGAGTTTAGCTATCCCCTACACTACGCTCGGTATCTGTTGGCACCGGAGTAATGGATATGTACATGTGGTTATCTTGTCCTCTTGGTGATAGATTGCCCATTTTTTGGGAGGTTGTCCTTTCCCCCCCCCCCTGTTGAGTCCACAGCGCATGTGCGCACTTTCGTTTTGTTGCGGGGGGAGGTGTGGGGAGAGGGCTACTTTCATGTTTCTGTGCCCATCCCGGTCCATTGGGGGTGTGCACGTGTGGGTGCCTCGTTTCGGGGCCTGTGTGCAGCCCCCAGCGAGGTGATAGGTTTTCGGATTTTTTTCGGATTCTTTTCTTTTCAGATTCTTTTCGGATTCTTTTCGGATTTCCGGATGGGTTTATTGCGCATGCGCGCGCTTTCGATTCACGGCGGAAGGAAAGTACAAAGAAAAAAAGGGGAATCTTTTCGTTTCGTTTTTAATAAAATACGTTCGTTTTGTATAAATATACATTATCTATTGAGAAACACATTTGTATTGATTATGTAAACAACACTTTCAGTGGAGATATTTGTGTTTATGTGTGTCACTTCCTCTTTTCAAATACTGAATTTGGATTGGGTAGAAGAAAAAGAAAGTCTCTTTCCTATTGGATATGCCAATTTTCCCGCCAAAAAGTAGAGGGGGATTGGCTAAGGGTAAATGAATATGGCTATTTAAACCAGTGTATGATTCATGTCAAACAGCAGCAAGCTGAGGAAGCCTTTTGATACATTATCTATTTTGGCGAAAGGCGTCCTGGCATATTGTTTTTGTTTTTATTTGTTATTAAATATTTTACTCATTTAAAAACATTTTTAATGTTTTCATTTACCCTATACTCTTTGGAGTTTTTTATGGGCTCCTTCGAGTGGACTCTTTGGATTCAGTAACCTCCGGATAATGTGGATATCTATCCTCGCCAGGAGAACCGATCCTTTCCAAGAGGGGCACTTGGGTGGCCAGTGAACGACCCTAAAAACGACTGACCCAGAACCAGGAGGGTTCCACTTCATGTGAGTGAGATCTATTCATCTATCCTTTCCACTAAGTGATATACGGGTCGCACTATGATGTCTTTTTCTCTCTTCATTTGAGGGGTACCCTGAAGAGGATTCCGAAAAGTTTTTGAAATCCATCATACTCAAGAAGGACATTGTTATCGCTACACTACCTCTGTTTTGTATTCTTATGTTGATGGTTGAGTAACAAGGACCATTTAAGTGTTTCAGCGATTTTCCATATATATCTGATCAGTGCTACATTGTGATTGTTTTTATTGGGAGGGATCCAAGACGGGGCTCTGTGCTGGAGCTTGCTCATCCACCACACCTCTAGAAAGCTGCTTGTATGAGGTCTGTCTGCTCCACCACCTCTTCTTCCTCCTCCTTCTTCTCTGTCTCTGGCGAAGTGGCAGTTAAACTGACGCGTGGCAGGGGCTACGCAATGGCTCAAGCAAAAAGATGCCATACTGTGCTTGAGCTGGTTTGTTTAGGGGACAGGAGCCATACCGGCCAGAAATTCTGTCAGCTCTGCAGGGGCAGGTGCAGAGATGGTTAACATCACACCAGTTTCAGCTGGGAATGGTCGTCTGTGATAGTGGCAGCAACCTTCTCTCCGCCCTACACATAGGTAAATTGACGCATGTACCATGCCTAGCACACATCCTAAATCTGGTGGTACAGTGTTTCCTTACCAGGTACCCAGGGCTGTCAGAGCTTCTCAGCCAGGCCAGAAAAGTCTGCAGCCACTTCAGACAGTCATTCCCAGCAAGTGTTCACCTGGCAGAAATTCAAAGAGAATTCCGCATTCCCACAAACCGTCTGATCTGTGACATTCCTACCAGGTGGAACTCGACATTAGCAATGCTGCAGCGTCTGCACAAGCAGCAGAGGGCCATCCAATGAGTACCTGTGTGAGTATGGCACAAGGACAGGTTCAGGTCAACTTGTTCCCCCCCCCAGAGTGGCTGATGATCAAGGATGCATGCACTGTACTGTCACCATTTGAGGAGGCAACGAGGATGGTGAGCAGGGACAGTGCATGCATCAGTGACACAATTCCTTTAGTGTTCCTGCTGAAGCACACTCTGCAGGGAATTATAGATGTGGCACTAGAGGCAGAGCAGTGGGAGGAAGAGGAGGCCTTCCCTAGCTCTCAAGGCCCCAGTCTTTATGCAGACAGCATTCCAGCGGGTCCTCAGATCAGACAGGAGGATGAGGAGGAGGAGGAATATTTAAATAGTGGGGGCATTGAAGGTGGGGATTCCTCAAGGGAGGGTTTTGTGTGCCCAGAAACCCAAGGACTAGTACGTGGCTGGGAGGAGGAATTGCACGATGGGGTCATCCTCATTGATCAGGAAGACTCAGAAGCTAATGCCACCTCCAGCCTACCCTGCATGGGCTCCCTTATCCTGCAAAGCCTGGTAAAGGACCCCAGGATTCGTGCTATCAAGGAGAGGGATCATTACTGGTTGGCAAGCCTTCTTGATCCACGATACAAGGGTAAAGTTGCAGAGCTCATCCTGCCCGCACAGAGGTAGGACAGGATGAAACAACTTGAGGACGCTCTAAAGCGACACTTGTGTAACACCTTTCCAGGCACTGGTAGGTTACCAAGTGATGATACAGGTGCTTCTGAGGCTGCGGATGATCAGAGGAAGAGCTGTGAAGGCCGGGGCCGCTTGACTGATGCCTTTTTAAAAATTTTTGGTCCACGATGCCCAGGGACGTCAAATGTAGGCACCCATTGCCAGCGTCTTCACCGTATGGTGCAGGACTACCTAGGGGCAAGGGCAGACATGGATACCTTTACAGCAGATGATCCACTGGCTTACTGGGTGTTGAGTTTGGATCACTGGCCAGAACTTAGCCAATATGCTATGCAGCTACTAGGTTGCCATTCATCCAGTGTGCTTTCTGAAAGGATGTTCAGTGCCGCTGGAGGTTTTGTCACAGACAAAAGAGTGCGTCTGTCCACCGACTCTGTAGACCTGCTGACATTTATAAAAATGAATCAGTCCTGGATCAGCAGCTATCAATCCCCTGATGCTGATGTAACTGAATAGATCGGGGATCTCTTCTGCATTCCCATAACCTCCACCACTGCACTCTTCCACAATACCTCAGAGGGGTTACTTACAGTGTGAAGGCACTTGCTGCCACCAAAGGCACAATATTTGGGTGCACTGCCACTGACGCCTATACCAGATTCATATCATTTTAATATTGGACCGCAGGGTCCAACCCTGCACTCTTCCACAATACCACAGAGAGGTTACTGTGTGACGGCACTGTTGTCGACACTAAAGGCCCAATTTTAAAGCACCTATTGTTACTTTCATCCAAAGCCTGCATAAGTTTCACCATAATTTAGCCAAAAAAATCACTAAACTTGGTCTGCGTGTCCTAAAATGTTTCTTCTTTTCATACAGGCTGCCACCCCAAGCAGTTGTTTATGAATAGATTAAAGGAAAACCATTTACCGTCATTTGAAATGTCATTTTTCTGTTTTGAAATGTTTCTATACATCCTACAAATACACCACTTCACAGGCAGGTTATGGGGACCTCCTAGGCACGATATTTGAAGGAATTTTTCATTTTTATCCGTAACCTTTATTTCATGGAAAACTCACTGTTCCTTTAAAAACATTTTTTTTGTTTACTTTTTGACCTTGTTTCCTGTCCTCCAGGGCACTACCCGGACCCCCATACACCTTTTATGGCATATATGCCCTCTTGGAGGACACTATAAAATTTGAACTTTCGAGTCCCATTGACCTGCATTGAGTTCGGTTCGTGTTCGAGTTCGAACTCAAACTTTTGATATTGTTGTGTTCGGCTCATCACTATCCATTTGCCCTAGGCACAATTTTTACTTCCTGTCTGCCCTATTCGGAATGGTTGCTGCCCGTAAGAGTAATCTTGCCACATATTTGAGCTGGTGACAACTGCATCTTCATTTTTGTAGTGGGCCAGATGGGCCTACCACCCTTAATTAAATTTTTTTTCATTATAAGATTTGCTGGCTTTTTTCTGTGTGGAATTGCTGATAATACCAATTTTTTCGGACACAAATTTTTCCTGTTAAATTCTCCATTAAATTTTTCACAACTTTTTGAACCAACTGCTTACAGGACTGCTATCCTTCTCAGGGCTGTATTAAATTCAACGCCCAAAAACGCACGTGCAGCGCAAATTTAGAACTTTAGAAATTTGGGAGGCCGCCAGCACTGGTATATACTACTGTTATATTTTTTCAAGACTTTCAGTCAAAAATAGAAACCTGCTTTACTTACTGTATTTTCCTTCTTTCATTTATTGGATATATGGAAGGAGAAGCCAGACCGGACACGTCCAGCATTAGAATAATAAATCGGATGGTGATCGGCGAGCTACATCCTTGGCATGTTGTAAATAAATTTTCTATTTTTTCTATATTTTCCTGTTTGTGTGCGTTGCTTTTCCTTACTTAATAAGTTAATAGGTATTGCTTGGTTTCCATACTGTTAAAATTATATGTACATAAATTTATTGACATTTCTATGGACCCTTTGTCATAAATTTGTCAACATATTTGTGGCCATGAATGTGACTGTGCACATTCTACACTTCCTGCCTGGCCAAAAAATGTCACACACTAACACAACCTTGTTGTACTGCCTTGAGATTTGATTACCGACGTGGCCTGGTTTTGTTAAGCTTAGGCGATGTCACAACAACACGGATTTTTGTCCACAGTCACATTCATTGTATAACCAAGAATTTATCAAAAAATATTGATGGCAGCACTGCGTGAAGTCTTCTCCGACACAACCCAAAGATCCTTAGTGCGGCTCAGGTCTAGTTTATTTGTCCCTTTTTGCAGCATCACGCAACACCTCCTCCCAGCTATGAGCTCTCTCTCTCCCACCGCTGCCCGCTAAGACGCTGCCCGCCAACATGGTCACGTCTTTGCAGGAAGACAACAGCGTGGGGGAACAGCAGCTGCCGACAGTCCCAAGACCTCGTCACAATGACGTCAGTTCTGGAGTTAACCCCTAACTGCGACCATTGGAACCCCCTATCTCCCGATCCGCGGCAGCTATCGGTTGGTTAATGTTTGGTATCTTTGGATCGACCAGAGCATGGCCTTTCCAACAATACCAAACATGACAATGTTAGAAATTATAAAAAATTAAAATATAAAAAAAATAAACAGGTTTTTTGTTTTGTTTTGTTAATGCAGCAATATTGTTCCCATTTCAATTATAATGTGAATAATGATGCTGCACTAAGGATTTTTGTATGGGGTGCGTTTGTTAAAAATAGTGTAATTTTCACCCAAAAAAAGTCCCCTTTTCAATTTTTTTTAACAAACGCAACTCATAAAATATAACCGCAAACACTCGTATGTTAAAATGAGAAAAAAATACTTTACACCTTGTAAAACAAACATTGAAAATTTAAATTTTATTGCATTTTTTGTTATAATATACAGACAGGACATGACGCATACATATGATAATGATATATTATGAATCATCTGCCGAGTCTGCCGGAAAGAACGATATATAACATGTCTGGGTCATATTATAAAATAAGGCTTCAAAATGCGTTTAAACAAGAGGAGCGAAACTGTTAAAAATTAGCTCAGCACACAGGCGTGAAGGGAAGCCGTGAAATGCCTCAGCAGCGAAAGGGTTAATTTTTTTTTGTCTGTTTTAAATCCTTTTTTTTTCAGATCATTTTGATCAACTATTTTTCCATTTTAAAACCTTTTGTTCTGGTATTTATTTTTAAAGTCAGACCATTCGTGTCAGTTTAGCATTTTTTAAATCGTTTTGTTCATTTTTTTTTGTTCCTTGGCTTTCATACCATTTTTTTAATGTGATTAAATAAAGTTGTGAAATGTATATTCATAAGAAAAAAAGGATCTTTATTTAATTAAAAAAAACACGATAGAATCGCCAGAATTATCGTATCGACAGAATGAATTATCGGATCCGAAAAACAAACCAAAAATTTATTATAAAAAAATATATAAAGTATAAAAAAGTAAACCATAGTAGTTTACATCAAAACGAATAGAGTTAGACAGCTTTGAAACGAGGAGAACAGACGTTCCGAAAAAACGAAAATTTCCGAAATCACGAAAAGTCAATACAAAAAACGAGCAAAGTGACACGAAAATACGAAAAATGGTCGATATTCCGAAAAAAAATGTACACAAAAATGAGTCGAGCCGAACCGAATCGAAACAGAAATCGGTCGAAACGAGCCGAATCGAAAAGTTTAAACATCCGAACAAATCGAACCGAAAAAAAAATCGGTGCACAAGCCTACTTCACATCCATCCTGCCTATGCAGATGGATCAGAACCAGACAATATATTTCAGGATGCAGACGCTGCAAACCGTCTACGGCATCCTCAATCCAGATCTGCCGCCCATGTTTCATGCTGCAGGACAGCAGCAGCCACTACCCATACGACCTGATTCAGGCCCTCAACCCTCTGGCAGCAGCATCTCATATTCTGGTTACCTGGCAGAATTGATGGACGTCAATACGCCAGAGTATTGCAATTTGTAGAATTATTTTTTTGTTCACAGAGTTTGTTAAAAAGTCAAATGTTTATCTATTATGTTTATATATTTTTAGTAGAAAAAAAATACTTTGATTGTGCCTTTTGACATAATAGATAAATAGTTTAGGCATCAAACTTTGTTGTTGGCTTCATAAGTTATTTGTGACTGAATGTGTTGCCTGAGCGTGCATGTGTAAATATGCAGATGAGAATAGTGTTTTTGTGAGCTTGTCACTCAGAGGCGTACCTACAGTCTTGAATAGTGAGAGGAAGCAGCTACACACAGAAATTTGCACAAGTCCACCAACTCCCAATGATAACAGATATTACAAGCATGGGAATATCATTACATTTAAAATGCCTACATACTTACCGATAGGGATGGGCTGCCGGTTCGAATCATTTCGATTCGAGCATCGGCAGTTGAAAAATTTGTGATCTTCGAACTTTTTGGGCCGTTCGACAAAAGTTAGACCAAAAAAATGTTTGTTTTCTAAAAAATGCTTACAAAATCCTAAATAATCTAAAAATAAAGTATTATTATTATAAGCAACGGTTTGGTAGATATTGAACTAAAATGGGAATATTTTTAACATTGAAGCCTATGGAGTAAACATTACCCACACCTTTGACATTGAAGCCTATGGGATGCAACATTTCCCACACAATTTTTTACATGTGAAATGAACTATCGAATGAATATCGACTAACTATCGAATTAGAAATTAACTTAAAATGTATATCCATTTGATTGTTCATTTTAAATTCTATAGTTAGTCGATTTCCATTCGATAGTTAATTTTGAATTCGATAGTTAGTCGATATCCAAATCGGTGCACTTTTTGTTTATTAAAAACATTTTTGTTTATTTGTTTTTCATTGTTTCCTGTCCCCCAGTGCAGTACCCAGACCTCCATACACCTTTTATGGCCAATATCTTGCATATATGAGAATATACGTATCTGGTAGCGCGATGGTAATCGCTTCTTGGGACTCAAGTGTCTCTCATAATGTGCATCATCCACATGGATTTTATAAAAAAAGAAGCCAACATACATATGATAGGGCAGAGTGTATTAATAAAATATTTGTACAATTCTGTTGAATTGTTCCACTCACAAATGTAGAGCCCTATCACTGGCTCTGAGTGGTTAGATGCATCTGGGTCTTTTTTCTTCTTTTTATTCTGAAAGTGACCCACACTTTATACAATCGATAGCTCCTCTTATTTGGCAGATATAGGAGAAAACATAGAGACGAAAAAAACTTTCTTGTGCAGATCCACCAATCAAATCATGAATTAATACAGATGGAGTGTCAACTCCACATTTAGTGAAGCTTTTAGCCAAGCTCTAGGTGGTATAGCCTGTGGATTTGTTAGTGGGTCAGATCCACGAAAACCCCAAAAGATTCCAGGACATTGGGACAAATAAGTAAAAAAATCTTTAATAAAACATAATATAATAAAATATATTAAATCTGGCACAGCCAGGTAGCCAGGAAGCATTTTGCCGCACACTGTGGCTTCCTCAGCTGGTTTATAAGATAATATACAATGCCAATATAAATAATACCCTTAATTAGGGTGAAATTGTCCCTACATGTCCAAATTTGTCGATTGGCGTGCGTTCCACGCCTCTATCGCTGAACTTCTGATGTACGCCGCTATTTTGCGCATGCGCTCTGATGATATATGCGTTCCATCTGATACTTCCAGTGGCCTCCGTTCTCTGCTCGACACAGTCGATCGTTCCAAAGGGTCTTTTAGAGAATATATTCTCTAAATAGTCTCCTACAAGTGGCACCATAATGGAGAGGAAATATCAGCGCCCATTTATCTATAAATGCATTCTTAAACCGCAGACCTTCTTCCAATACACCAAATATGGGAAAACCAATATGAATTGTTGTATTCTTTTTAAACTATAATATATAGTAAATAGTTGGATTTAAATAAAAGGATGGGCTAATTGATGAAAACCAAATATTTATTTTTAATGTTTCTTTAGTTTACGTAGTTATATCAAATAGTAAAATTGATTTGATAATTCATTTATTAATAATGTGTAAATATATTAAGATATATAATCGTGATGGAAATCGACCCCACCATAATGTCGAACTACCAAACACAATATGGAGAGTCAGATGTAAATGTATTGTATATAAGTGCATGTTAATTTTAATAATACTTGTGACACTTAGTTATTGTGATTCACTATAGACTGAATATATAATACTAAGAAATAAAAAATAGTGAATAAAATAAATGAATAGCTATTTTTACTTCAGTGAACTGTAGTTCATATGTTTTGTGATGTTTGTGAATTATAAATTCGTGCGATAACTTCTCCCATATGGTCAGTAGGAAGGAAGTCTATACAGATATTACAGAAAATGAATGACCTCAAAGTCATCATTTAAACCATTAGGTGCTAAAGTTCCATTTTCAAAAATGACTCTCATCTCCTCTTTCCCCAACCTATTCATTAGATCCTCTTCCACATCTCTTTTTTTAACCTGTTTGATGGCCCAAAATGTTATGCCTAAGGGTGAACTATTGTGTTTGTATTTGAAATGAAGGGAAACTGAATGTTTTTCAAAGCCATTCCTCACATTTCTCGCATGCTCAGAGATCCTGACATTAAGAGCTCTTTAAGGGGGGGCGTGTCCGGACTTAACAGCGCGCGGTCGCATGGCTGAGTAGCTCCCGCGGCCGGCGCTGACTTTTACAATCTAGCGGCTTCTGAGGGACAACCCGAGGCATCATTTCGGCATCACCCGGTGGGGGAACTTCTTCTGCACTCCTGATGGCACCTCCTAAAGCCCAACGAGCACTGGAACCACCGAAATCCACCCGGAAAGACCGCGGTAAGGAAGCCCAAGATGGCGGATCCCACAGCGTGAGCTATCCCCTGGCCCAGATGCAGCATCCTCAGCCTCACTCAGCCTATCTGACTCCTTGCCTCCATCAGAGAGCAGGTTACATGCCATGCTGCAGGATCTGTCTACGACCATACAGGCAGATATCAAAGGGGCGCTGCAGGAGCTGAGCCGGGACGTCCAGGATTTGGGTGAGCGTATTGACACGCTGGAAACCAAGGCAGATGACTTATGCTTAGCCCATAATGATCTGGTGGACAGGCATCAGGCCTTACAAGTGGCCCATGAATCTTTAGCACTTAAAATGGCTGACATTGGGGATCGCTCGCGGCGCAATAATATTAGAATATGGGGTGTCACAGAAGCAGTCGCTCTAGTGGACTTACATCCATACCTTCTGTAGTTGTTTCAAACTTTGCTGCCTGAGGCTACGCCACAAGACCTACTGCTGGATCGGGCGCATCGTCTCCCACGAGCGAAGAACCTGCCTCCCTCGGTGGCCCGTGATGTTATTATATGGGTGCACTTTTTTCACATCAAAGAGGCTTTAATCTCTGCATCACGGAAATCTATGCCTTTATCTGCCCCATATGTTGATATCTCTTTCTTCGCTGACCTGTCGGCATTGACCATGTCCAAACGCAGTGAATTCTCCTCTCTTACCAAGCTTCTTCGTAATCACAAGCTGGCGTACAGATGGGGGTTCCCTACGAAGCTACTGATATGGAAAGATGGAATCCTGCACGTTGTTCCTGATGTTGCCACTGGATTACAATTTCTGAAAGATTGGAATATTCTGGCTGATTTCTCACCTCCGCGCGAGCCTTCTTCATCACCGTGCAAAGTCTCCCCGAGTCCGGCCTAAGTGATGGGTATTCCTATTTTTGTGCTGCTCCTAAATTTGTCCGGCCTTAATGGACAGTTATCCCCATGGGGTGAATGGTTCCTCTACCTGACCGCCTCGGGACCCTCTGCTTGTTGATGCAGCACTTTGGTAGTCGCGCTGAGCTCTGAGTAGCGATCGTCCCCTCGCCACCCGTTGAGTCTTTCTAGACGTTTATATCTTGCAATTTTTTTTTTTTGCTACTTGGAATGACTCCTTTTTGCTGTATTTTTGTGATACAGCGCTGTTTGTTTTGTGTTTTTTCCCTTTTAGTCTTTTTATCTTTTTTTTTAGTTTGTCTGTTGCTATGCTCTCACGGTCCCGGCCTTCATACTCCCCATGCCTTCCCTCTGTTATTTCTAATCCTACCATGCATATAACATCGTTGTGGTTACTTACTCATGAGTAAGCCTCAGTTCCGACTTTTTTCAATGAATGTTAGGGGGCTGAATGTTCCGTTTAAACGTCATGCTTTGTTTCGTGATTTACATAAAAACAAGCCGGCGATAGTTTGCCTGCAGGAGACGCATTTTAGTGCCTTACGCACCCCGCATTTAAAATCTGCAATGTACCCTGTTTATTATCATTCCACTGCCCAGACGAAGTCCAAAGGCGTCTCAATTCTTTTTCACAAGGACTGGGTCTTTAAGTGCATGACCCAATACGCTGACCCGATGGGTCGCCTTTTGATTTTGGTGGGCACCATGAATGACCTGCCAATAACTGTTGCTAATCTGTATCTGCCCAATGTTAACCCGGTATGTTTTCTCAAAAAAGCTTATAGTAAAATTAAGAATATGATGAGAGGAACCCTTTTCTTATGTGGAGATTTTAACTGTGTGCCTGACTCAATGGTGGACACACAACCGGGTAGACCCGCACACTGTCTCGTAAACAGCCCCCCTCCAGCCACCAGCTACACGAATTTTTACGCTCCTCTGACCTATATGATGCTTGGAGAATTAACAGCCCCTCGACCAGGGACTATACTTTTTTCTCCCCGATTCACTTGTCTTACAGTCGCATTGACCTATGTCTGATACATGGTTCCACTGTCCCTCGACTCCTGGCCGCCCATATCGGCTCTATAACATGGTCTGACCATGCCTCTCTAATGATCGATTTTGAAGCTGACTTCCCTGCTAGGGGTATGGGGACTTGGCGACTGAATGACTCCCTTATTGTATGTGACACTGACGTTTCTGACACTTCGACGGTGCTGCAGGAATATTTTGCACTAAACGAGACGCGAGAGGTGGCTATCTCTTCGGCTTGGTTGGCGCATAAAGCCGTGGTGAGGGGCCATTTAATTCAGAGAGGGGCTAAACCGAAAAAGGCACTAGGTGCGCAGGCGATCTCGATACAGCAGCAAATCTCTGAGTTAGAATCCCAACATAAAATAGGCCTTACACCTGACCTTTTGTCTTGTTTAACGACCCTCCGACGGGATCTAACCCACCTAACTTTGCAGTCCTCTGAACGGGCCATACGACGCTTAAATTACATCCAGTATACTCAGGGCAACAAAGCCGGCCGCTTGTTGGCATCTAAGTTAAAATCTAAAAGACTCCAAACCAAGATATCTCATCTATTAGATAAAGGGGGGGGGGAGGATTTACAACCCGCTAAAAATCACGGAAGAATTTGCTGACTACTACGCATCTTTATATAATTTAGGGACAGATCCCATGACCCACAATCCGAACCCAGATGAGATAACTCGGTTCCTCCAGAGTGCAGATCTCCCCTCATTATCCCGCTCGCAAGCGGCGGATTTATTAGTTCCTTTTACGGAGGAAGAAGTGCGTAAAGCTGTTAAAGCTCTTCCAAAGAATAAGGCCCCTGGGCCAGATGGCTTCTCTAATTTATATTATCAGACCTTCGCAGATATCCTTATACCGACCCTTACAAGATTTTTCAATCGTATCAAAACCACAGGTGTAATGCCCCCAGAAGTGCTTCAAGCTACTATCGTTACGCTACCTAAACCTGGCAAACCCCCGACGAGCTGCGCTAATTTCCGACCTATCTCCTTATTAAAAGTAGATGCTAAACTGTATGCCAAGTTATTAGCGTCTAGAATAGCACCCCTGCTTCCCCTTCTGATCTCAGCAGAACAGACTGGTTTCATACCCGGTAGACAAACGTGTGACAATACCCAACACTTTTATAATATAATTGACATTGCCTTTAGAACCAATACGCCTGGGCTCCTCTTGGCATTGGATGCCGAGAAGGCATTTGATCGCCTGCATTGGGGCTATATGCGTATGGCATTGGAGTCCTTTGGCTTCCCTGCTCTATTTATTAATAGTATCATAAGTCTCTATTCCTCCCCGACAGCGAAAGTCCTGGCATCTGGGTTTCTCTCCTCCTCATTCTCCATTACTAACGGTACCAGACAGGGATGTCCCCTCTCCCCACTGATCTTTTTTTTGGCCCTGGAGCCTTTGTCCTCGCGTATTAGGCGAGATCCTTCTATCTCTGGTATTTCTACCCAAGATGGGGTCCATAAATTAGCTATGTTTGCTGATGATATTTTGGTTTTCCTTACCTCCCACGAAACTTCTTTGCCGTCCCTACTTAACCAGCTTACCTCCTATGGCCTGGTCTCTTATTATAAAAACAATGTAAGCAAGATGCAAGCACTACCCTTGCATGTTGATAATTCTTCGCTTTCCACCTTAAGTGCCTTGTACCCCTTTGACTGGAGGAAGACTTCCTTAAAATACTTAGGTATCTCTCTCACCAAATCCAGGGGCTCTATCCTCAAACTCAATTATAACTCCCTAATGACCTCTATCTGTTTCCAACTAGTCTCCTGGCATGCCCTGGAGGTTTCCTGGATGGGTCGGATGGCGGCTCTAAAAATGTGTATTTTGCCCCAGATTCTCTATTTTTTCAGGAACATTCCAGTTTTTATCCCAGCCCATATGTTGCTTCGCCTGCAAAAACTGCTTCAAGCACACATCTGGAACGGGAAGCCTCCGCGCATTTCAGCCTCCACACTCACCGCGACTAGGCGCAGGGGGCTTAGGCTTTATAAATATTACTGCGTATTATAAGGCGGCACTACTAGCTCAGCTGCTGGCCTCTATGTCCCAGCGAGAAACTCCTCTATGGCTACGGATGGAGAATGCTTATATTGCCCCTTTTCGTGTCCATGACCTGCTGTGGTTTGTGATGCTTCCACTCTGTAAATTAGAAGGTATTTTACCTTCAACTTCTCTTTCCCTTATGTCATGGCGCCAATGGGGTAGACCACTTTTACGACCCTTCCCGTTGCTAAGCATGGCCCCATTGCGCTTCCTTTGCCGCACTATCCAGGACCTGAATCTTGACCATTGGTTCAGGTTGGGTCTTACCCATATTAATCAGCTCTTCACGGCCTCCTCAATGAAAACCTTTCCGGACCTAACACGAGAGTTTGCCCTTCCCGCTAGCGACTGTTTCACTTACCTTAGAGTAAAACATGCAATGACTCAACGAGGCCTCTCCTCCTTTGTATCGACGGACCTCACGGCCATTCATAGATTGTGTTTAGGTAAAAAAAGTTATGAAAAAAACATTGTCTTTGTGTTATGACAGTTTGTTAAAGTGAACCCTAATAGGAAACTGCCTTACATGACCAGATGGGATAAAGACCTGTCAATTAATTCTTCCAGGGATGACTGGTTCTATGCCACCGACACTGTATATAAATACACTAGGAGCACTAACTTACGGGAATCACACCTTAAACTTCTATATAGATGGTATCTGACCCCGAATCGTTTGGCTCACATACCCGGATACTCTGGTATGTGTTGGCGCTGTGGTACCAGTGTCGGATCTATCCTTCATATCTTTTGGCAATGCCCGCTCCTTGCTACCTTTTGGGATAAAATTTGTAGATTGATCTCTCATTGTACCGGCCTGTTTATGCCTCTATGTCCCAAACAATACCTATCGCATATGCTTCCTATTACTATACAACTACGTCATAGAGGTATAATCTCGATTATACTTAGCGTAGCCAAATCTACCCTAGCCCGCCACTGACTCTCGAAGGTCTGTCCCTCTATGAGAGAAGTCATGTTATCGCTGGAAAATGTTTACCATTATGAGGAAATGTACCACAGGGCCGCTAACTCACTATTCTTGTTTCAGGGTGTATGGGAGGGTTGGAAGATTTTTGTTTCCTCTGGGGAATTGATATAATTGATGTTGATATTGGACCTATTTGAGCATACCTTTTTCTCTTTTTTTTAATTATTTTTTAATTTTATTTTTTGTGTGCTCCTTGTTATGATTTATAATTTCACTGCACTTTAGCTTAGAATGAAAATGTTTGGTCCAACTTATTTGTTACAAGTATTCTTTATGATGATGCAAGACTTGTTTTTTATGTAGGGTCCTGCGTGACCCTTTCTTCTTTCAATATTCATGTCTTATTTCTGGCATTTGATCTTTACGTGTGAACTTCAATAAAAACTTTTAGATGGAAAAGAGCTCTTTAAGTACGGCCAACATATCGTAGACCGCATGGACATTCTAACATGTAGACAATATTTTTCGAACAACAATTTAGAACCCCACCAATTTATGTCATAATTGATCAACTATCCAAACAGATTGAGCAAGAACATTCTAGTGAAGAAATGGTAGACATTAATAAAACATTAGATGAGAAGCTTGAAAAAATAGAGAACGAAGTATTAGTTATAAAAAAGCGAAAATATGAAAGAGATGTAGAGGACTACAGGAGGGGCACTGTGCACAAAGTCTACGAGGAAACCACAGTAGAACCCCACTTTTTTGAACATAAAGAGGTAGAACCCCGTGTAGACAAGTGGATGGGAGTTAATCGGCGATGGGATAATAGAAGGAACAATAGGAATGATCATCAGAATGATTGGAGATGCAATAACCAACAAAGGTACGAGAACCCATATCCAGGGAGTAATGGAAACTATAGGACCCCCTATCAGAGGGGTCCCTATAATGCCTCTACCTATAGAAGACCATTCAATAGAGACTACAGTGGGAATAGAGGGAGGCAATGGTGTACACCATACAATAATGGGCACTAGATGGGCAGACCACAGACCCGAAACAACGGTCCTAATATGAACAGACAACAGAGTTCAGTTACTAATGGAGGGCCCATAAAAGCAAGAGAGAGAGGTGAGACAGAGAATAATATCCCATTGACCAACAGATTTGCTGTACTAAGGGAGGATCAGGAGGAGGAGTTTTTTTGGAAGGACCCCTGAACAGAGACTACAGACAGGGGGGGTACAGGGATATAGATATAAGACTAGAAAGGGGAGGGGGACAAAAAAGACCCTGGGAAAGATCAGAAGGGGAAAGAGAGCAGGGAAGCATGTACGGAAAAGAAAAGAGAGAAAGGAGATAATTCCTACGAAGGGTATTTTTAATTTGAGCAGCAGAGTACTTTCAAGAACAGAAACCAGTGTCCTCAACAAGGGTCTTAAATTTGCCCCCACCAATCGTTTAGATAAGTTTGGAGTCTACATCGACTTACAAAGGTTTAAGCGCAAACGTAGCCTAAAAAAGTGCTTCCTGAAACAACCGGTTGAAAGACGTATTGTACAAGATCTTACCCCCACGGTTCATACTAATTTAAAAAAGAAATCTACATTTTTTCCACGCCATATGGTCTCAGATGAAATAAAAGTTTTCGAAACTCTGGTAATGAGAGATGTAGAAAAAATATCAACTAAAAAAGTCAACTACAACCTCACTAAAGAGGAGAATAAAGCCCTTAAAGACCTTCAAAAAGATCAGACCATAGTTATAAAACCAGCCAATAAAGGCGGCGGGACTGTTATTTTGTCAAAAGAACAATACAATGAGGAGGTGTTTCGTATATTGAATGATGGTACAACCTATGGTAAACTTAAAAATGATCCCATTAAAGATATTAGAAACAAACTTGAATCCCTACTTCATGAGGGAAGAGAAAAAGGTATCCTAAACAAATCAGAGTTCGAATACCTATTGATGGAATATACTAAGACACCATTCCTCTATATTTTACCAAAAATTCATAAAAATCCGATAAAACCCCCAGGAAGACCTATAGTGGCGGGCATAGATTCAATAACCAGCCACTTATCAGAATACGTAGACACACTCCATCAACCCATTGATCGACTAATTCCGTCATATCTTAAGGATACTCTAAACATGTTACAAATATTGAAAGAACTAGATTGGCAGAGTGGTGATATCATGGTAACGTGTGATGTAAACGCGCTTTATAGTAATATACCGTATGGTATGGGATTAACCATACTAGAAGAAGAAATATCTAAATATAATCTAATAGAAAGTGATCAAAGATCCTTCATTATAGAAAGTGTTAAAGTAATTGTGGTTTAATATAAACTTAAGTTTGAAGAGGATTATTATATCCAATATAAGGGTACAGCTATGGGCATGAAGTTTGCGCCCAGCTACGCCAACCTATACGTGTCGCCTGGGAAACCAGGTTCATGTATGGTTCGCATGGTTGGGCGCAAGGAAACGTGCTGGCCTATAAGCGATACATCGACAATGCATTTTTTGTTTGGAGAGGAGGAGAGGAGAGTCTGCACATTTTTTTAGAAGGCCTGGATAATATAGAATGGGATATCACACTAGATAAAAGTTGGAGTCCTGATAAAGTCAGTTTTTTAGATCTAGAGATCTATAGAGAGGGTGACCATATAAAATCTAAAACCTTCTTTAAGGAGGTCGACACTAATACTTATATTGACTATACAAGCTGCCACCATCCTATGTGGCTGAAGGGGGTCCCGAAGGGACAGTTTACCCGTTTAAGACGGAACTGTACAGATATAGAGATCTTTAAAAAAGAAGCAGACACCCTTAAAAAGGACTTTGTGGAAAAGGGATATAAAGAACTAGATTTAGACCAAACCATTTCTAATGTAATATAAGAAGAACGTGATGAACTACTCAAGTATAAGCCGAAAATGGCGAAAGGATGAGAAGAAATCCTCTTCATTTGTGATTATAATAACAAAGCAAAAGAAATTAAAAAAATCTTAAAAAAACATTGGCACATTCTAAGGAATGATGGCGAGTTAAAAGAATATGTAGGAATGACACCTAGGGTAATATTTAGAGGAACTAAAAGTTTAAAAACTAATCTAGTTCATAGTAAAACTAAAAAGAACGACACAACTAGAGGTTTTTTTCGGTTTAAAAGAAGGTTTCTACCAATGCGGCCAGTGTCTGGCCTGCAGATCCACTGGAAATAAAAAAGATTTTATCAATTCTTATATTAATCAAAAATGCAATCAGAGTGTCAAAATAGGTGGGGTTCTAAATTGTTGTTCGAAAAATATTGTCTACATGTTAGAATGTCCATGCGGTCTACGATATGTTGGCCGTACTAAAAGAACTCTTAATGTCAGGATCTCTGAGCATGTGAGAAATGTGAGGAATGGCTTTGAAAAACATTCAGTTTCCCTTCATTTCAAAAACAAACACCCTTAGGCATAAAACTTTGGGCCATCAAAAAGGTTAAAAAAAGAGATGTGGAAGAGAATCTAATGAATAGGTTGGGGAAAGAGGAGATGAGACTCATTTTTGAAAATGGAACTTTAGCACCTAATGGTTTAAATGATGACTTTGAGGTCATTCATTTTCTGTAATATCTGTATAGACTTCCTACTGACCATATGTGAGAAGTTATCGCACAAATTTATAATTCACAAACATCACAAAACATATGAACTACAGTTCACTGAAGTAAAAATAGCTATTCATTTATTTTATTCACTATTTTTTATTTCTTAGTATTATATATTCAGTCTACAGTGAATCACAATAACTAAATGTCACAAGTATTATTAAAATTAACCATGCACTTATATACAATTTTCCAATACATTTACATCTGACTCTCCATATTGTGTCTGGTAGTTCAACATTATGGTGGGGTGGATTTCCATCACGATTATGTATTAATATATTTACACATTATTAATAAATGAATTAGCAAATCAATTTTACTATTTGATATAACTACGTAAACTAAAGAAACATTAAAAATAAATATTTGGTTTTCATCAATTAGCGCATCCTTTTATTTAAATCCAACTATTTACTATATATTATAGTTTAAAAAGAATACAACAATTCATATTGGTTTTCACATATTTGATGTATTGGAAGAAGGTTTGCAGTTTAAGAATGCATTTATAGATAAATGGGCGTTGATATTTCCTCTCTATTATGGTGCCACTTGTAGGAGACTATTTAGAGAATATATTCGTTAAAAAGACCCTTTGGAATGATCGACTGTGTCGAGCAGAGAATGGAGGGCACTGGAAGTATCAGATGGAACGCATGGAACGCATATATCATCAGAGCGCATGCGCAAAATGGCAGCGCACATCGGAAGTTCAGTGATAGAGGCGTGGAACGCACGCCAATCGACAAATTTGGACATGTAGGGACAATTTCACCCTAATTAAGGGTATTATTTATATTGGCATTGTATATTATCCTATAAACCAGCTGAGGAAGCCACAGTGTGCGGCAAAATGCGTCCTGGCTATCTGGCTGTGCCAGATTTAATATATTTTATTATATTATGTTTTATTAAAGCTTTTTTTACTTATTTGTCCCAATGTCCTGGAATCTTTTGGGGTTTTCGTGGATCTGACCCACTAACAAATCCACAGGCTATACCACCTAGAGCTTGGCTAAAAGCTCCACCAAATGTGAGTTGACACTCCATCTGTATTAATTCATGATTTGATTGGTGGATCTGCACAAGAAAGTTTTTTTTCGTCTCTATGTTTTCTCCTATATCTGCCAAATAAGAGGAGCTATCGATTGTATAAAGTGTGGGTCACTTTCAGAATAAAAAGAAGAAAAAAGACCCAGATGCATCTAGCCACTCAGAGCCAGTGATAGGGCTCTACATTTGTGAGTGGAACAATTCAACAGCATTGTACAAATATTTTATTAATACACTCTGCCCTATCATATGTATGTTTGCTTCTTTTTTTATAAAATCCATGTGGATGATGCACATTATGAGAGACACTTGAGTTCCAAGAAGCGATTACCATCGCGCTGCCAGATACGTATATTCTTTTTTTATAAAATCCATGTGGATGATGCTGTTACGTTTTCCCTGGTTTTGGCTGCGCCTCCTGGTGGTGAAGGGCCTTCATGTCTGTTTTTTCCCCTGTGGTGTGTCTGGCTGTGCTGTCTGGGGTCACATGGCCCAATTACACAGGCCCACTCCCTATTTATGTCCCAGCAGCACAGAGCATCATTGACGGTTTGTGGAGTTTCATGGTGGTTCTGTCTGGTTCGTGTTCCCGGAGTTGCTGCAAAGCATTCCTGTTCAAGTATTTTCTGGTTCTGACCTCGGCTTTATTCCTGACTATCCCTTCTGTCCACTCCTGGTACTGTATATTCTGATCTGTTGCCAACCTCTGCCTGTATGACGATTCTTGTATGTTTCATGTTTTATGTACCTTGTCTGTCTTAGTCTAGTATATATTCAGAGGCCACTTATAAGGACCTCTTTAGTATAGTCTCTCTGTTTTGTTTACTGTCCTGCAGCCTGCTCAATTCACAGATTGTCAGGTGTATCATTGTGTTTTTGTTGACTGCCCTGCAGCCTACTCAATTCACAGATTGTCAGGCGTGTCTTTGTGTTTCTGAGCGTGTCCTAAGTGGTCTGTCGGTCTTGGAGCCTTCGGAGCTTAGTGGCAATTCAGTTCTGTTTTTTGATGCTCCTTTGGTTTTTGAGCAATCAGTCTGTCCTTGTGTCCAGTCAGTAACTCACCTGCCTTAAGGGCTTCACTCTTTGGTCCTAACCACCACGATGGCCCAAGCAGGGGCTAACCGTTACAGATGCACATTATGAGAGACACCTGAGTCCTGAGAAGCGATTACCATCGCGCTACCAGATACGTATATTCTCGTTTGTTGTCACATTGGTTTGGGGGAAACCTCTATATATCTGGTTTGGCATTGGAATACTGGTGTTGGTACATATTTGGGCGCTAACCACTTTTTCTGCATTTGTAACTTGCATATATGCCCTCTTGGAGGGCACATTCTTTTTCGGAGGTTCGCCCCCTATTGACTTGCACTATGTACCAGTTTGAACTTTACGGCCGTTGGGGGTGTTCAGCCCATCCTTAATTACTGTAAATTGATAACCAGCATCTCCTCCGGTGACATAGCGGCCCGCATATTAGTGTCCATCTTGGTCAGTGGCTCCTTTACACTGGCATCATAGGCGGCTATGGACATCCGTAGGTAATTGACAAATTTAACCGGATCTCCCTCTCTCTGCAGCTTGTACTTGTATGTACAGCGTCTGGAAATGTCCATGAGTGTCTCCCACGGAGTTAATGGGATGAACCCACCACTTCCTTTTCTTCTTCAGTTTCCTCGAATACGCGTATGCCAACAGCAGGGCCGGCCCAAGACATTGTGCTGCCTGGAGCGAAGGATGAAATGCTGCCCCCACCCCAAAAAAAACAAAAGAAAAAAACCACCTAATGTGTATGAGCGTATCACAGTGCGCCACAGCAATAAAATTCAAACGCTCATATACACCGTACATTACAATTTAGCAGAGCCCAGAATTTCACATGACACGCATTGTGCAGAAAGATCGGGGGCCAGGCGATACCCTAATCACAAGATACAGTCAGCCTGCACCTGCCCCCGTGCAACACACTTGATATTATGAATGAGTAAAGTGACCTAGTCGCTCCCCCCTCCTTACTTTTGCAGTCTGTCAGGGTACATAGCTGGTCCTCCAGGGGCCTGTCAACAGCCATCAGCACCTCATGACTCACAACTTGTGAGTGTGACCGCCGCCGCAGCACAGTGCTTGAGAAGGTTGTGGATCTATCCGCGGGCCTGGCGCCCACACGTCTTGATCCCGCATCAAGTGAACGCATGCCTGGCATGCGTGTGGGTGGGCACGGTCAGCGGAGTCACGCAAGCCACGCGCCGGCCGCCAAATTGGTTCTGCCGCTGCACCGCGGTCTGGCACAGCGGGAACAAAATAGTGCAGCAGCCTGGCAGCGTCGCCAATCAAAATGGTGGCACAAAAATTTGCCACTGTGAAATATTCGCCACAAACACCTCACCACAAAACGCTATTCTTTTTAAAAAAATTGTCTCCCTTTTTTTAAAACGTTATTAAAATTTAGTTTCTTCCAGCCCAACTTATTTTTTTTCCAATCAAATTCGGTTTTTACTTCGCTCGTCAAAAAATAACAGATGGTATGACATCTAACAATCTCTTCCGTCATTAGGTGCGTCATTTTTCAAGCGCGTACTTCGCGCAGCGGACTTAACTTAACCAGCTTTTCAAAGACGTTAAAATTATGCGTGCAAACGTTGTCTGTTAAAATTTGCGCATAGATTTTAATACCATCCGTGTGCCAGCGCACAAATGCATTTGCTCTCACAATGTTAAGTATAGGATGCGCAACGTACATTACGCTCGCAAAGGGTTCGCGCAGGTTCACCAGCGGTAGACGTTAACGTGCATTTTTTGCGCAATGTAATACGATGTTCTGCGCAAAGGGTTTTTACCCTCGCGTTAAAGCATTTTTGCGCACGCGTTAACGTTTGCACGAAGTAGTTAATAGAGCCCTTAATGTTTTATTTCACTCAAAATTAGCACACAATTCATCAAAAGGACTGTATCTTTAAATGACTGGTTGGTAACAGAAGTGAACTATAGTACTTCAAATGCCTCATCATATTTCACTTCTCTTTTGGATTATGAGAGCTGACACTTGAAGCTAGCTAAAGTGGCTATTTCCTTATAACCTTTAGATTGCGATAATGTTTGTTCAGTAATTAGGATAAAATGTCATTTGTTTGCAGAACTGTAATTATCTAATTTGTTGCAAAAATTGTTATTCAGTCTCTTTTAAAGTTGATGACAGACACATTTTATAGGCCTTGGGTAGGTTGGGTCTGGAAATTGCTTCCATATTAGCTTGTTTTCTTTTTCTGGTAGAATGAAAGCTTTAGTAATTTGCAAGTTAAATTAAAGTACAAACTTCTCATGGGACCGCAAAACTGAGCTTTCAATTATTTGCGCATTGCATCATTCTTTTTTTTTTTTTAAGAGAATACATATTTTTTATAACATTTATACTTCTGATTAACTTGTTTTGATCTAAACTGTATTAGCCAAACAATCCATAGTTCATTTGCTATTTTAACTTAGCAATAGACAAGCAAACATAAAAGTCATTCTTTCTACAGCCTAATAAACATTCGTTAATCTGTCACTAATAATGTATTTGATTTCTTGACTAACATTTTTGTAGTTTCCCTTTTAAATTTGACTATGTCCATGGATGTTGTTGTTTATGTTATCCCTATAGGCCCTACAATCTTTAGGTGCTACCTTTGACTCTTAGTTTCCACATTCATAGAGCCAATAATAACATGTCAGGAGCCGGAGATACATCCTACTATTGCTCTGCTCATTACATTTTATTTGTGATGTCTGAAGATATTTTCTTTAGGAAGTTAGGCCACGATGGCAGTGAAGCAGGCCTATTATAAGAATACACTCTGCCTTGGTAAACCTAATAGTTTTCTCAGCAAGGGTCACATCCTCCACAATTAATAAGTGCAGAAGCCTGTCTAGGATATGGCATCTAACCTTTATTGTGTTCATTTACTCTTTGTTTGTACTAGATCAACACATGCTGGCGCTTTGATTTAAAGCTAGTGAGATTGTTCTAATATTATTCTTTTAAAGAAGGTCACTGAGCAATACAAGCAGCTTTCTGACTTGTTCAAATATGTCAAAATATGCTAATTGACAGTTGCAGGCAGAGTGTTGAAGAAAGTTTTATTCCTCTGTGAGAATTCCTGGATACTTCAACATGTTTATCATTATCTTTATTCCTACTGATATGTTGTACTGGAGGATTTTTATGTTAGTGGGTTGTACTCTCTTATCAGGCATGAATGTGTGGGCCTTTAAAACACCCTCCTAATTTTGTTTTTCATAAAATATTTTTGAATAAAAAATTTTTATGTTTGTGGTAGCCACCATTTTTATTGGAAGCTATGGGTTGGATAGTCATGCGTCATGTGCTGCTTTAGACACATACTTTGCTTCATGGAGCATTAACCCGTTAAAGATGCAGTACGTACTAGCACATCCTGCATCAAGTGGGCTTTAGTGCCGCAGGACAGAATAGTAGTAGTCTATAGATTGTTATACTGAGATAGCTAAATAATTTTAATAAAGTACATTTGCACATTTTTAATTTTTCGTTTATCCTTTACAGGAATTTGGTTGGAGGAACAGTTCTAGACAGAGATGGAATACCTTTTTTGCTATTTTGATATGATGCCAGCATTATTAGCTTAGAATTGAAGACATGATGGTGACTAGGGATGAGCCGAACGCCCCCCTGTTCGGATCGACTTCGAACTCGAACAATTTCAAAAGTTTGAGTTCGAACTTGAACACGATCCGAACTCAATGTAAGTCAATGTGACCCAACGTTCAATTTTTAGAGTGCCCTCCAAGAGGGCATATATGCTAGATATTTGCCATAAAAGGTGTATGGGGGTCCGGGTAGTGCCCTGGGGGACAGGAAACAAGGACAAAAAGTAAAAAAATAAGTTTTTAAAGGAACAGGGAGTTTTCCATGAAATTAAGGTTAAGAATAAAATGAAAAATTTCTTCAAATATCGTGTCTAGGAGGTCCCCATAACCTGCCCGTGAAGTGGCGGATTTGTAGGATGTATAGAAACATTTAAAAACAAAAAAATGACATTTCAAATGATGGTAAATGGTTTTCCTTTAATCTATTCATAAACAACTGCTTGGGGCGGCAGCCTGTATGAAAAGAGGAGATGTTTTAGGACACGCAGAACAAGTTTAGTGATTTTTTTGGGCTAAATTATTGTGAAACGTATGCAGGCTTTCGATGAAAGTAACAATAGGTGCTTTAAAATTGGGCCTTTAGTGTGTTATACTATGTTGATACTTTAAATCATATCGTCAATACGGACTGTCCCAACATGTAACTGTCGATTACAGAACTCTCTACCCCCTCCCTTCCTTGGTATGGAAGTTGATAATTTAATTTAGATCCAGAGTAATAATAAAAAAATATATATATATTATTTATTTATAAAGGGTTTTACCATCTTTTAATTTTTTATTTATTTATTTTTTTATATATTTTATTTCACCAATACATTGCTCAATATATATGTGGTTTTTATTATGTTGATTGTGGGTTTTATGTATTATACTGATGAATATAGTTTTATTTGGTACCCACCTCGCCAGCTGTAAATGCTGATTGCTAGCTAGCTTGCTTTGGACTCACTATATCCCCTTAATGTTATTTCGTATTTTCATACATTTGTATACGATTGCAATCGATAGAAAAGTGTAGTGCTATGGTATTTCCGGCAGAGAACCGCAAAGCATTACTGGGAAAAGGACCTGACCGGAAGTGATGCAATCAAAACCAGATACAGGAAGTAGATCAGTGCAGCTGGAACCATAGCCCCGCCGATAGAGTATAAAGGAGGATGGACTGCTCAGTTCTGTTTTTTAAAACAGAGACACTACAGTACAATACACCGACTGAGGAAGGCTACCACAGCCGAAATGCGTCTCGGTATTTTTATGTCCCTTTTTATGGAATAAATGTATATTTTTTACTTTTAACCCTTCATTGGCCGTGTTTTGCTAATTCCAACCTGATACCTCATGGGAACAATACTACTCGATCTACCAACGAGGAAAAGAGGTCCAGGGCACCTACCTAAGAGTGCCTAAGGCTATACTGACTGAGCCTGAGATTGAAAGGCTCCTTAATTGGTAAGTGCACTGTGTAATTACCTCTGTTTGGTTACCCTGCAGTGTTACGCTATGGGAGCATTGTCTCCCATCTGTTCTTAATTCGTATAGGACCTGCTATATTGGTAAAGAAGGGAAGTGCCACTCTCTACATGGCCATAGGCGATTAAACCTAGAGCCGGGAAACCTTTAGGCTCATTTAAATGTGAGTGGAATATACCTCTACCAGTAATAATCTTTGCCCAATTTGTCATAAGATCTCCTGCACCAAAGATTTCCCCGTGTGCTTCTCCCTTCTCTTTTATGAAATCAAGGATGTGACGAACTTTCCACCGGAATAAGGAGCACCACAAAAATTGGGAGTCCTGAGTATTTTATCTTCCATTTTCACAGACTGCTATAGGCACTATTGCACTCAATTGAAATATTGGACACTTTTTGCACTTTTTGTGCATGCCCATCAAATTAGCAATGGACATTTAATTTGTGCACTTTATTATTATCTACAGGTTATCTACGTATCCTCCTATATGCACTATTGCACTTAGCCCTGCTGGTTTTATTCTTTTAAGGCACCAATGCACTTCACTGCTTTGTTGCACTTTATTTCACTTTTGTGCCTACTATTGAAGCACTTTATTTCATTATTTATATATGCATATGCAAATGTTCCAATTGCATTCCAGTGTTTTGCACTATTGATGCGCTGTCAGGGATACCAGTCACACCTCCCTCACCCAAATATTGTGCCTTTGGTGGCAGCAAGTGCCTTCACACCGTAACCCCTCTGTGGTATTGCGGAAGAGTGCAGTGGTGGACCATGCGGTCCAATATTAAAATGATATGAATCTGGTATAGGCATCAGTGGTAGTCATGAGCCAAACACCCCTGTGTTCGGTTCGTATCCGAACAGCCGTACGGCCGAAATGTTCGAATACGAACTCGAATACTATGTAAACCTATGGGGGCCGAAGACGCAAAATGTGTTCGCAGTTCTCCTAAATGTACCGCCGGCTGCTGGTACATTTAGGAGGCCTGTGGCTGCGGCCCCCAACCCCATAACTCACCTGTCCTGCAGCTGTCCCAGCTCCTGTTCCCCGGTCTGTCAGCTGCTCCGATCCTTCTGGCCGCGGCTCCTCTCTGCCCCACGTCTTCATGCCGAATGATCTGATTGAGCAAAGTCCTGCGCCTGACCTGGACTTTGCCCAATCAGGGCTTTAATTCAATATTGAGCCCTGATTGGGCAAAGTCCAGGTCAGGTGCAGGACTTGCCCAATCAGAGCTCAGCATGAAGATGAGCTTTAACCAAGCTCTGATTGGTTAAAGTCTTGCACCGACTTTAACCAATCAGAGCTTGGTTAAAGCTCTGCCCCATGCCTCATCTTCATGCTGAGCTCTAATTGGGCAAAGTCCTGCACCTGACCTGGACTTTGCCCAATCAGGGCTCAATATTGAATTAGATCCCTGATTGGGCAAAGTCCAGGTCAGGCGCAGGACTTTGCCCAATCAGATCATTCAGCATGAAGACGTGGGCAGAGAGGAGCTGTGGCCAGACGGATCGGAGTAGCTGACGGACCGGGGAACAGGAGGCCAGGACAGCTGCAGGACAGGTGAGAAATGGGGGCCGGGGGCCGCAGCCACAGGTCTCCTAAATGTACCGGCACCCACCGGTACAATTAGGAGACCTGTGGATGCATTTTTTATTATGGAATGTCCGCGGTCGAACAAACCGCGAACATCCCATAATGTTTGGCGTTCGCCAAACACTCAAACGGCCGATGTTCGATTTGAACTCTTGTTCGATTGAACCGAACGCTCATCTCTAGTCAGTGGCAGTGGACTCAAATATTGTGCATTTGGTGGCAGCAAGTGCCTTTACACCGTAAGTAACCCCTCTGTGGTATTGTGGAAGAGTGCAGGGTTGGACCCTGCAGTCAAATATTAAAATTATATGAATCTGTTATAGGCGTCAGTGGCAGTGCACCCAAATATTTTATCTTTGGTGGCAGCAAGTGCCTTCACACTGTAACCCCTTTGTGGTATTGTGGAAGAGTGTAGTGGTGGAGGTTTTGGGAATGCAGAAGAGATCCCCGATCTATTCAGTTACGTCAGCATCAAGGGATTGATAGCTGCTGATCCAGGACTGATTCATTTTTATAAATGTCAGCCGGTCTACAGTGTCGGTGGACAGACGCACTCTTTTGTCTGTGACTAAACCTCCAGCGGCAATGAATGTCCTTTCAGAAAGCACGCTGGATGAAGGGCAATCTAGTAGCTGATAGCATATTGGCTAAATTATGGCCAGTGATCCAATCTCAACACCCAGTAAGCCAGTGGATCATCTGCTGTAAAGGTATCCAGGTCTGCCCTTGCCCCTAGGTAGTCCTGCACCATACGGTGAAGACGCTGGCAATGCTGCCTACATTTGACGTCCCTGGGCGTCGTGGACTAAAGAAATTTAAAAAGGCATCAGTCAAGATGCTCCGGCCTTCACCGCTCTTCCTCTGATTATCCACAGCCTCAGAAGCACGTGTGTCATCACTTGGTAACCTACCAGTGCCTGGAAAGGTGTTATATAAGTGTCGCTTTAGAGCGTCCTCAAGTTGTTTCATCTAGGGATGTGCACCGATTTTTTTTTCGATTCGATTCGATTTTTCGAATTTTTAAACTTTTCGATTCGGCTCGTTTCGACTGCTTTCCGTTTAGATTCGGTTCGGTTCGATTAGTTTTTCGGGTACATTTATTTTTCGGAATATCGACCATTTTTCGTATTTTCGGGTCACTTTACTAGGTTTCTGTATCGACTTTTCGTTATTTCGGAAAATTTTCGTTTTTCGGAATTGTACATGGTTTTCGGCATATCGCCAATTTTTCGTATTTCGGAACTTTTCGTATTTCGGAACTTTTCGTTTTTCGGAATTGTACATGGTTTTCGGTATATCGACAATTTTTCGTTTTTCGGAACTTTTCGTTTTTCGGAACGTCTGTTCTCGTTTCAAAGCTGTCTAACTCTATTCGTTTTGATGAAAACTACTATGGTTTACTTTTTTAATACTACTTTATATATTTTTTATAATAAATTTTTGGTTTGTTTTTCGGATCCGATAATTCATTCTGTCGATACGATAATTCTGGCGATTCTATCGTGTTTTTTTAATTAACCCTTTCGCTGCTGAGGCTTTTCCCGTCCCTGTGCTGAGCTAATTTTTACCGGTTTTGCTCGTCATGTTTAAACGTGTTTTGAAGGCTTATTTTAGTATATGACCCAGACATATTATATATCGTTCTTTCTGTCAGACTCGGCAGATTAATAATATGTCATTATTATATGTATACGTCATGACCTGTCTGTATATTATAACAAAAAATGCAATAAAATATGATTTTTCAATAATTTACAATGTGTAAAGTGGTTTTTTTTCACATTTTAACATGCGAGCAATTGCGGTTATATTTTGTATGGGGTGCGCTTGTTAAAAAAATTAGAGATGGGGTCTCGTTACATTTTTTTTTGGGGGAAATTACACGATTTTTAACAAATGCACCGCATACAAAAATCGTTAGTGCAGCATCATTGTTCACATTATAATTGAAATGGGAACAATATTGCTGCATTAACAAACCAAAAAAATGAATTTTTTTTTATTTATTTTTTTTATAAATTTTTTTAAATATTTTTTTATTTTTAATTTTTTTAAAAAAACTTTTTTCACTGTAGTGTTTGGTATCGTTGGAACCAAACTTTAACCCCTAGCTGCCACAGATCGGGAGATAGGGGTTCCAATGAACCCCCTATCTCCACCATTGGTGGCAACTAGGGGTTAACTCCAGGACTGGCGTCATCGTGCTATGCACGATGACGCCAGTCCTCAGGGGGAGTTCCCGGAAGCTTGGCCGACATCCGACATCCTCATGGATATGCCCCAGCTCCTCGTGGACATGCCCCAGCTCCTCGTGGATATTGCCCCAGCACCTCATGGATATGCCCCAGCACCTCGTGGACATGCCCCAGCTCCTCGTGGACATGCCCCAGCTCCTCGTGGATATTGCCCCAGCACCTCGTGGATATGCCCCAGCTCCTCGTGGACATGCCCCAGCACCTCGTGGACATGCCCCAGCTCCTCGTGGATATTGCCCCAGCACCTCGTGGATATGCCCCAGCTCCTCGTGGACATGCCCCAGCACCTCGTGGACATGCCCCAGCTCCTCGTGGATATTGCCCCAGCACCTCGTGGATATGCCCCAGCTCCTCGTGGATATTGCCCCAGCACCTCGTGGATATGCCCCAGCTCCTCGTGGACATGCCCCAGCACCTCGTGGACATGCCCCAGCTCCTCGTGGACATGCCCCAGCTCCTCGTGGATATTGCCCCAGCACCTCGTGGATATGCCCCAGCTCCTCGTGGACATGCCCCAGCACCTCGTGGACATGCCCCAGCTCCTCGTGGACATGCCCCAGCACCTCGTGGACATGCCCCAGCTCCTCGTGGATATTGCCCCAGCACCTCGTGGACATGCCCCAGCTCCTCGTGGATTTGCCCCAGCACCTCGTGGATATGCCCCAGCTCCTCGTGGACATGCCCCAGCACCTCGTGGACATGCCCCAGCTCCTCGTGGATATTGCCCCAGCACCTCGTGGACATGCCCCAGCTCCTCGTGGATATTGCCCCAGCACCTCGTGGACATGCCCCAGCTCCTCGTGGATATTGCCCCAGCACATCGTGGACATGCCCCAGCTCCTCATGGATTTGCCCCAGCACCTCGTGGATATGCCCCAGCTCCTCGTGGACATGCCCCAGCACCTCGTGGACATGCCCCAGCTCCTCGTGGATATTGCCCCAGCACCTCGTGGACATGCCCGCTCCTCGTGGATATTGCCCCAGCACCTCGTGGACATGCCCCAGCTCCTCGTGGATTTGCCCCAGCACCTCGTGGATATGCCCCAGCTCCTCGTGGACATGCCCCAGCACCTCGTGGACATGCCCCAGCTCCTCGTGGATATTGCCCCAGCACCTCATGGACATGCCCCAGCTCCTCGTGGATATTGCCCCAGCACCTCGTGGATATGCCCCAGCTCCTCGTGGATTTGCCCCAGCACCTCATGGATATGCCCCAGCTCCTTGTGGACATGCCCCAGCACCTCGTGGACATGCCCCAGCTCCTCGTGGATATTGCCCCAGCACCTCATGGATATGCCCCAGCTCCTCGTGGACATGCCCCAGCTCCTCGTGGACATGCCCCAGCTCCTCGTGGATATTGCCCCAGCACCTCGTTAGTGCAGCATCATTGTTCACATTATAATTGAAATGGGAACAATATTGCTGCATTAACAAACCAAAAAAAAGAATTTTTTTTTATTTATTTTTTTTATAAATTTTTTTAAATATTTTTTTATTTTTAATTTTTTTAAAAAAACTTTTTTCACTGTAGTGTTTGGTATCGTTGGAACCAAACTTTAACCCCTAGCTGCCACAGATCGGGAGATAGGGGTTCCAATGAACCCCCTATCTCCACCATTGGTGGCAACTAGGGGTTAACTCCAGGACTGGCGTCATCGTGCTATGCACGATGACGCCAGTCCTCAGGGGGAGTTCCCGGAAGCTTGGCCGACATCCGACATCCTCATGGATATGCCCCAGCTCCTCGTGGACAT
The DNA here is from genome assembly GCA_009667805.1 of Leptobrachium leishanense. NCBI lineage: Eukaryota > Metazoa > Chordata > Amphibia > Anura > Megophryidae > Leptobrachium > Leptobrachium leishanense. Next base: position 85,413,399 of record CM019072.1, on the reverse strand, counting down.
GCCCCAGCTCCTCGTGGATATTGCCCCAGCACCTCATGGATATGCCCCAGCACCTCGTGGACATGCCCCAGCTCCTCGTGGACATGCCCCAGCTCCTCGTGGATATTGCCCCAGCACCTCGTGGATATGCCCCAGCTCCTCGTGGACATGCCCCAGCACCTCGTGGACATGCCCCAGCTCCTCGTGGATATTGCCCCAGCACCTCGTGGATATGCCCCAGCTCCTCGTGGACATGCCCCAGCACCTCGTGGACATGCCCCAGCTCCTCGTGGATATTGCCCCAGCACCTCGTGGATATGCCCCAGCTCCTCGTGGATATTGCCCCAGCACCTCGTGGATATGCCCCAGCTCCTCGTGGACATGCCCCAGCACCTCGTGGACATGCCCCAGCTCCTCGTGGACATGCCCCAGCTCCTCGTGGATATTGCCCCAGCACCTCGTGGATATGCCCCAGCTCCTCGTGGACATGCCCCAGCACCTCGTGGACATGCCCCAGCTCCTCGTGGACATGCCCCAGCACCTCGTGGACATGCCCCAGCTCCTCGTGGATATTGCCCCAGCACCTCGTGGACATGCCCCAGCTCCTCGTGGATTTGCCCCAGCACCTCGTGGATATGCCCCAGCTCCTCGTGGACATGCCCCAGCACCTCGTGGACATGCCCCAGCTCCTCGTGGATATTGCCCCAGCACATCGTGGACATGCCCCAGCTCCTCATGGATTTGCCCCAGCACCTCATGGATATGCCCCAGCTCCTCATGGACATGCCCCAGCACCTCGTGGACATGCCCCAGCTCCTCGTGGATATTGCCCCAGCTCCTCGTGGATATTGCCCCAGCACCTCGTGGACATGCCCCAGCTCCTCGTGGATTTGCCCCAGCACCTCGTGGATATGCCCCAGCTCCTCGTGGACATGCCCCAGCACCTCGTGGACATGCCCCAGCTCCTCGTGGATATTGCCCCAGCACCTCATGGACATGCCCCAGCTCCTCGTGGATATTGCCCCAGCACCTCGTGGATATGCCCCAGCTCCTCGTGGATTTGCCCCAGCACCTCATGGATATGCCCCAGCTCCTTGTGGACATGCCCCAGCACCTCGTGGACATGCCCCAGCTCCTCGTGGATATTGCCCCAGCACCTCATGGATATGCCCCAGCTCCTCGTGGACATGCCCCAGCTCCTCGTGGACATGCCCCAGCTCCTCGTGGATATTGCCCCAGCACCTCGTTAGTGCAGCATCATTGTTCACATTATAATTGAAATGGGAACAATATTGCTGCATTAACGAACCAAAAAAAAGAAAAAAAAATGTTTATTTAATTTTTATAATTTTTTTTAAAATATATTCTTATTTTTAATTTTTTTAAAAAAACTTTTTTCACTGTAGTGTTTGGTATCGTTGGAACGGCCATGCTCTGGCCGATCCAACCATACCAAACTTTAACCCCTAGCTGCCACGGATCGGGAGATAGGGAGTTCATTGGAACTCCCTATCTCCACCGTTGGTGGCAGTTAGGGGTTAACTCTAGGACTGGCGTCATCGTGCTACGCACGATGACGCCAGTCCTCAGGGGGAGTTCCCGGAGGCTTGGCCGACATCCAAGATGTCGGCCAGCTCCGGGAAAGGATCACGAACCGGCGCTTTTCAGCGCCGATTCGCGATCCAGCTCCCCAGGGGTTAATGCCAGGCACCATTTGGAAGGGCAGGCTGTGCCCTTCCAATTGGTGCCTGGGTTAACCCCCGCAACGCCGCCGATCGGGAGGGAGAGAGGTCGCGATGACACCTAATTTCACCGGCGGCGGTTCCGGATGCTGGGCTGACATCGAGGATGTCAGCCCGCACCGAGGGGGCCAGCGATCGGCCGGAACCCGGCCGAACGCTGACCCCAAAGGGAGGATGCGCTCAGCGCGTCCTCCGCATACCAGCAGCCATGCGGAGGACGCGCTGAGCGCGTCCTCCGCATCGACGTGTTTAACAGTGTGGAAACCAAGCAATACATAATTAACTTATTAACGTAAAGCAACGCACACAAACAGGAAAATATAGAAAAAATAGAAAATTTATTTACAAAATGGGGAAGGGAAGGGAAGGGAACATGCCAAGGATGGCAAACTGCCCAACAGGGGCACAAACAACACAAACAAACATACATTTTAGAATTACTGGCATTTGAGGAGATGTTGGAGCTGGTCCGCATCTTTGATTACAAAGATTATGACTGCAGTAAGGAATAATTTTAGGAAGGATCGTATCATTGACAAGCTACGCGCACCACCATCCTGGAGGTGTTTGGGAAAGACGGGACGAAGGACCAGATCAGAAAACGCTGGTCCGACCTCAAAGCAGGCGAGCAGGAGCAGCTGAGGCACATCCGTATTGACTCTTACTGCCGCTCCAGGATGTCCGCGGTGTTAGTAAGGTGTTCCCGGAGTTCCTGCAGCAGTTCATGGATGGAATCCAGTGTCCTGACTGCCAGGCGAAGCTCGCCAATCGCCTCCTGATTGCTCGGTCTGGCTTCTTCGATATATCCAATAAATGAAAGAAGGAAAATACAGTAAGTAAAGCAGGTTTCTATTTTTGACTGAAAGTCTTGAAAAAATATAACAGTAGTATATACCAGAGCTGGCGGCCTCCTCCTGCTCCTCCTCCGACTCCTCCTCCCCCACCACCGTCTGTATATCCAGTGCTATATGTAAGAAATTAAAGAAATAAAAAATACAGTAAACAAAAAATGTTTCTGTTTTTGACCAAAAGTCGTTGCTAAATAAAACAGTATATACCAGCGCTGGTGGACGCCCGTGGCTCCTCCTCCTCCTCCGCTGGGGCACTGGTCCCTGCCCAGGCAGATTCGGCGTCCTGTGCCCTCTTCCTGTCTTCTGCCAAATCCAAAAAATATAACACGTAAATAATGCAGACTGGAAAAAATGGTATATCTATACAATATATTGCCGAAAGTATTGCGAGACCCCTCCACTACCCCACTACCAGCTTGACCCACCACTACTCCCATCTCATAGGTCTAAAGTCACAAAATATTTATTTATTTCCTCTGCACAGACATATATTACCGTTCAATTATATATTTTTTTTCAGAAGTAAACATTACGTTTATTCAATAAAAACTATTATTTGTGTTGTGTGCGTACAAAACGCATTGTGCGACTGCTTTTAGATATTTTATAGAAGGCCTCAGCCTCAGTTTCACTTTCAGTTTCTGCGAATAATAAAACTGGATATTGCAGAAACAACAACAGAAATCCACCATTTTGTTTTGAAATTTGCATCTAAAGCATTCAATGACACTGCTGCAGCAGCTGCTGAGGCTGTATTGAACGCAGCTCTGTTTGGATGCACTTTCAGAAGAACTACATGTCCCATCCTATCACTTAGCAGAGACGCAGAGATTTTTATTGATGCGCAGGTGGGAGTCAATATTGGGCAAGCTGCGGGTCTTCTCGTATGCATCAATCAATCACAACAACCCCCCCCCCAGCACACTACAGACTATACACACAGTGCCAAAAGAAATCCAGCATTGTAACTTCATCTACATACATCAAATATCACAATTTTCACGAATACGTAAAATCACAAAAAAGAAGAGCTATGGCAAAAATGCTTGTATGACGAATTGTGAAAACGCAAAGCTATACACAATCACATTGCATGAAAAAAGGACTAGATAAATCAAGGTATTTCTGCGCACATTAGCACATGCAAGCACATTATTATTATTATACAGGATTTATATAGCGCCGCCAACAGTTTGCGCAGCGCTTTACAATATAACATGACACTTACGTTTCACTATGACGCGGCGGATGCGTCTCAACTGCTCCTCCTCGCGTACTTTTAAATCAGACCAGCGTTTCCGTAGCTGGTCCTTTGTCCGGTCCTTCCCAAACTTCTCCAAAATGGTGGCGCGTAGCTTGTCCAGGATACGATCCTTCCTGGCGTTATTCTTGCTGCGGTAAGGTCCCTTCTGGCAATCGTAATCTTTGGTATCAAAGATGCGGACCAGCTTCAACATCTCCTCAAACGCCATATTTTGGGCGCGTTTTTTCCTGGGTGCAGGCACTGCAGGTGGAACTTCATCAACAGATGACGACGAGGTCTCCTCTCTGGCAGCGGCCATTATGAAGAATAATAAAAAAAAAATTTTGTTCAAAAAGTTGTCAATAAAACTGGCTCAATAAAGTTACGACATGTGCGCGCGCACGCATGCGCGACCCGCGGACGAATCGGATCTGACCAAAATACGAAAATTCTGATCGGATCTTTGGAAACAATAAAAAAAATTACAGAATCAGCCATATAACCGATACTAGTTAAATATACGATGTCCAGACTTACCGAAATGGTACCGAAATCCCGAATGGAACTGAAATCATGAATAGAGGGAAAATAAATTTCGATTTGACACATTTCAAGTCCATTCGAAAATTCCGAAAAATTTTCGATTTGGTAAACTTTTCGCTTTTTTCGGAAAGTCTGTTCTCGTTTCAAAGCAATAGATTTCGATTTGACACATTTCAAGTCCATTCGAAATTCCGAAAAAATTTCGATTCGGTTCGGAAACCTGTTCGGATTCGACTTTTTCGGATCTAAAAAATTTCGGATTTTCGGCCGAATCGAAAGACCCGAATCGGGAAATTTCGTGAAAATTCCGAAACCCGAAACGCACATCCCTAGTTTCATCCTGTCCTCCCTCTGTGCGGGCAGGATGAGCTCTGCAACTTTACCCTTGTATCATGGATCAAGAAGGCTTGCAAACCAGTAATGATCCCTCTCCTTGATAGCATGAATCCTGGGATCCTTTACCAGGCTTTGCAGGATAAGGGAGCCCATGCAGCGTAGGTTGGAGGTGGCATTAGCTTCCGAGTCTTCCTGGTCAATGAGGATGACCCCATCGTGCACTTCCTCCTCCCAGCCACGTACTAGTCCTTGGGTTTCTGGGCACACAAACCCTCCCTTGAGGAATCCCCACCTTCAATGCCCACACTACTTAAATAATCCTCCTCCTCCTCCTCCTGTCTGATCTGAGGACCCGCAGGAATGCTGTCTGCGTAAAGACTGGGGCCTTGAGAGCTAGGGAAGGCCTCCTCTTCCTCCCGCTGCTCTGCCTCTAGTGCCACATCTATAATTCCCCGCAGAGTGTACTCCAGCAGGAACTCTAAAGGAATTGTGTCACTGATGCATGCACTGTCCCTGCTCACCATCCTCGTTGCCTCCTCAAATGGTGACAGTACAGTGCATGCATCCTTGATCATCAACCACTGTGGGGGGGAAACAAGTTGACCAGAACCTGTCCTTGTGCCATACTCACACAGGAACTCATTGATGGCCCTCTGCTGCTTGTGCAGATGCTGCAGCATTGCTAATGTCGAGTTCCACCTGGTGGGCATGTCACAGATCAGACGGTTTGTGGGAAGGTGGAATTCTCTTTGAATTTCTGCCAGGCGAACACTTGCTGGGAATTACCGTCTGAAGTGGCTGCAGACTTTTCTGGCCTGGCTGAGAAGCTCTGCCAGCCCTGGGTACCTGGTAAGGAAACGCTGTACCACTAGATTTAGGACGTGTGCTAGGCATGGTACATGCATCAATTTACCTATGCGTAGGGCGGAGAGAAGGTTGCTGCCATTATCACAGATGACCATTCCCAGCTGAAGCTGGTGTGGTGTTAACCATCTCTGCGCCTGCCCCTGCAGAGCTGACAGAATTTCTGGCCCGGTGTGGCTCCTGTCCCCTAAACAAACCAGCTCAAGCACAGTATAGCATCTTTTTGCTTGAGCCATTGCGTAGCCCCTGCCATGCGTCGGTTTAACTGCCACTTCGCCAGAGACATTGAAGAAGGAGGAGGAGGAAGATTAAGAGGTGGTGGAGCAGACAGACCTCATATACTGTAAGCAGCTTTCTGGAGGCATGGTGGATGAGCAACCTCCAGCACAGAGCCCCGTCCTGGAAGCCTCCCAGCTGCAAGCAGAGTTACCCAGTGTGCCGTGAAGGAAATGTAATGACCCTGTCCATGCTTGCTGGATCACGTGTCTAAAGTCATGTGCATCTTGCTAATGTCTGCCTTTCCCAAAGACTCCATAACATTGTGTTCCACGTGCTGGTATAGTGCTGGAATGGCCTTCCGTGAAAATAAACATCGTTTTGGAACCTGCCACTGTGGTACAGCACATTCGGCAAATTCATGGAAAGAAGCAGTGTCCACCAGCTGGAAAGGCAGCAGCTGTAATGCAGGTAATTTTGCTAAACTAGCATTTAGACGCTGTGCTTGGGGATGGTTGGGACTATATTTTTTCTTACGCTGCAGCAGCTGGGGCAACGTAATCTTACTGTGTAAATCTTCAGCTGATGGGATGCTGTCACATTCTGAGGAAGGAGCTGGTACACCCATTACTGTAGCATCATCCCTGTCAGTGGAGGTTGTAGGCAATGACATGGCAGGACATATAGTGGGGGTAGAGACAGAAGAGGAGGAGGAGGACCTATGCAAAGTGTTGTGCCAACGGGATGCATGGCAGGTGGTCATATGTCACCTCATGCACGTGGTACCCAAGTGTGGGATGTCTTTTCCACGCTTGATCCTCTTCTGACATAGATTACAAATAGCAATGGTGCGGTCTGCTGCACATTTCTTAAAGAACTCCCAGACAGAAGACTTCCTATACAAGTGCTTTGAGACAACAGTGCTCTGCACCTGAGCGGCTTGACTTCTGATGCCTTGGACTGGCTACGGTTGCTCATAGAAGATGTTGTGCCTCGTGTTTGTTGTGCCTCCTCCTCACTTGACTCCTCTGTTCAATCAGGCACCCAGGTGGAGTCAGTGACCTCATCATCGTCATCACCCCCTATCTCCTCGTCACTGGAGCCAACTTGGCAGTATGCTGCAGCTGCTGGGGCAACATGAGTGCCAATTATTTGTGTGTCACTTGCACCCCCTCCCTCTAGGTTGATTATACTCCCTTCCTCAACCTCAGAGTTTGAATCAAGCATCCTCAAGCAGCATGTCACTGTCATTGTAGTCAAACAATTCAGCTGACTCCTCCGTGTATGTTGGTGAGGCTACGGCAGGAGTAGCTGTGGACATGGAGGCTGCATTAGATGCTTTGGAAGCTGAGGTGGACTTGCAAGGCTGCCAATGTCCTCTACTCTCTCTCTCTGATTCACTTCCTCTCCTGCAGGCTGCAACACCCTGATAGCTGGCAACAGCCAGATTCAACTCTCAATAGATAAACCGATGAACTCTGATTAAACTGTGTTATTGTATGGTATCTAGAATTAGATCAAAGATATACAGATTTTCCAGAACAATGCTATAAATCAGTGATACACACTGTCCCTGTCCCTGGCTGTGCCAAGACAGATTCTAATTTGATAAACTGTGGTAGAACTCGCTGAAACACATTGATAACAGGCTGTGCCAAGACCGATTCTAATTTGCTGAGCTGTGGTATAACTCTCTGATACACACTGATAACAGGCTGTGCCAAGACAGATTCTAATTTGCTTAACTGTGGTATAACTCACTGATACACACTGATAACAGGCTGTGCCAAGACAGATTCTAATTTGCTGAACTGTGGTATAACTCACTGATACACACTGATAACAGGCTGTGCCAAGACAGATTCTAATTTGCTGAACTGTGGTAGAACTCACTGATACACACTGTCCCTGATAGCCTGGCAGTGCCAAGACAGATTCAAATTCCCAGAAATCTCCTACAACTCACTGAAACACACTGTCCCTGATAGCCTGGCAGTACCAACACAGATACTAATTCGCATAAATCTCCTACAACTCACTGAAACACACTGTCCCTGATAGCCTGGCAGTGCCAACACAGAGTCTAATTCCCAGAAATCTCCTACAATGTCACTGATACACCCTGACAGAACAATCTCCTCTCCTCTCTGATTCACTCCTGCAAATACACGCGCTGGGGCTGCAGGCAGGGAAGCCTTATATAGTGTGCTGCGGGACTTAGCTCTGTGAGCCCATGATTGGGCAAAAGTTGCCCAATCAGGTCTCTGAGCTGTGATTGGCATAGTCTTGTACCTGTCTTGCACCTGACCTGTGGTCAGGTGCAAGGCTGTAGCCAATTACAAGCTTCAGGCCAGTGGAAAGTGCATTATGGTCCATTGTGAATTAAGGTGATCTTCTGGGTCTTCTCACTGTGCCAGCAAGTCTTTTTGGGTCACATTTCTACCAAATATCAGGGAATTTATGTGATGTGTGTCTTGTCACTGTGCCAGCAATTTTTTTGGGGGTTTACAACTTTAAAACATTTGTGAATTGAGGTGATCTTCTGGGTCTTGTCACTGTGCCAGCAAATCTTTTTGGAGCTCACTAATTTCTTTAAAACATTTGTGAATTAAGGTGATCTGTGTCTCGTCACACAAACAGTACCACTCATTATTTTTGGGCTCACTAATTTCTTTAAAACATTTGTGAATTAATGTGATCTGTGTCTTGTCACACAAACAGTACCACGCATTATTTTGGGGCTCACTAATTTCTTTAAAACATTTGTGAATTAAGGTGATCTGTGTCTTGTCACACAAACAGTACCACGCATTATTTTGGGGCTCACTAATTTTTTAAAACATTTGTGAATGAAGGTGATCTGTGTCTCATCACACAGCCAGCAAGTTTTTTTGGGGCTCACTAATTTCTTTAAAACATTTGTGAATTAAGGTGATCTGTGTCTCGTCACACAGCCAGCAAGTTTTTTTGGGGCTCACTAATTTCTTTAAAACATTTGTGAATTAAGGTGATCTGTGTCTCGTCACACAGCCAGCAAGTTTTTTTGGGGCTCACTAATTTCTTTAAAACATTTGTGAATTAAGGTGATCTGTGTCTCATCACACAACCAGTACCACGCATATTTTGGGGCTCACTAATTTCTTTAAAACATTTGTGAATTAAGGTGATCTGTGTCTTGTCACACAAACAGTACCACGCATTATTTTGGGGCTCACTAATTTCTTTAAAACATTTGTGAATTAAGGTGATCTGTGTCTCGTCACACAACCAGTACCACGCATTATTTTGGGGCTCACTAATTTCTTTAAAACTTTTGTGAATTAATGTGATCTGTGTCTCGTCACACAGCCAGCAAGTTTTTTTGGGCTCACTAATTTCTTTAAAACATTTGTGAATTAAGGTGATCTGTGTCTTGTCACACAAACAGTACCACGCATTATTTTGGGGCTCACTAATTTCTTTAAAACATTTGTGAATTGAGGTGATCTGCCTCTTGTCACTGGCTGCCAACTATCAGTGTGTCTCACTGAGTTATACCAGAGTTATTTAAATCTTTATACCAGAGTTGAATCAGAGTTCTGTACTCTGCCCTCCACTTGGCCAAACAATCCTTCTTCTCATTTCTTATATCTACTCTGTCCTCTAACCGTAAACGGCTCTGGTCCACTTTCAACACCCTCCTCCACCCACCCGCACCTTCCCCCTCAGCTGCCATCAGCGCTCAAGACCTGGCAGACTACTTCCTCAGTAAAACTCTAACTATCAGAAGCAACATCCCAACACAAGATAGTTATCTGCCACCTCCACTCCCAGAGGTCCCCTCTGCCACCCTCTGCCGCTTCCTCCCAGCCACTGATGAAGAAGTCAATTCCTTATTGTCCTCCTCATATCTCACCACGTGCCTGCTCGACCCCATTCCCTCACATCTAATTCCTCCCCTCTCCTCCTCTCTCACCCCTGCTCTCACACACATCTTCAACCTATCTCTCTCCACCGGCTCCTTCCCATACGCCTTCAAACACGCGCTAGTTTCCCCTTTACTAAAGAAACCATCCCTCGATCCCAACTCTCCATCCAACTACCGCCCTGTATCCCTGCTTCCCTTCACATCCAAGCTCTTAGAAAAACTAGTCTTCAACCGCCTCTCCCTCTTCCTGTAATCCAATTCCCTACTTGACCCCCTGCAATCTGGCTTCCGTCCCCTACACTCAACTGAAACTGCCCTCACCAAAGTCACCAACGACCTCCTAACTGCTAAAAAACACGGCCACTATTCTATTCTCATCCTGCTTGACCTCTCAGCTGCTTTTGACACTGTTGACCACCCCCTCCTTCTGCAGACCCTCAGCTCTCTTGGTCTCTGTGACACTGCACTCGCTTGGGTTGACTCCTATTTATCCAAAAGGTCCTTCTCTGTGTCCTTTGCTGGTAACTCCTCCTCTTCATTGCCTTTATCTGTTGGTGTACCTCAAGGCTCTGTCCTTGGTCCTCTGCTCTTTTCCATATACACTTCCTCCCTCGGCAAAATCATTAACCACTTTGGCTTTAATTACCACCTCTACGCTGATGACACTCAGATCTACCTCTCTACCCCTGATATCTCTCCCCCTGTCCTTTCCAAAGTCAGTGACTCTTTATCTGGCATCTCCTCCTGGATGGCCTCGCACCACCTAAAGATCAACATGTCCAAGACTGAGCTCCTACTTATTCCTCCCTCTAATGCCTCCCCACCTCCTGACTTCTCTATCACGGTGGAGGGTATCACCATCTCCCCATCAAACCAAGTTCGCTGTCTTGGAGTTACACTTGACTCTGCTCTTTCCTTCACCCCCCCATCCAGTCT